>OX411310.1:67571101-68171101 GCA_948150685.1 Rhaphigaster nebulosa
ACTGTCAAAGCCAGGTGTGGGTTCAAGCCCATCAAAGACAAAGAAATGTTTTTCGTGGCGATCATTCAGTGAAATGAATTTTACAATCAAACTTTAAATAGGACAAGGACTTTAGTATAGGACAAGGACTAAAAATAGGACTTTAAATAGGACCTCTACGTAGAGGGGTAGGCAAAAAAGACCAAGATATCATCAATAGTCGATTTTTATACCATTTACAATTTTTTTCCGGCATCAATAAATGTCCGTGCCTGTATAACTCCTTCCACTGAATTACTTCAAAACCCATATCTACATACTGGGTCAGACCTATCACAATCCTTCGAAATACGCCAAGGTCTACCCTCCTATGTCTGACTGTCGGTTCAGTGCAGAATAAATTTTTGAGAATTCGTTTTTAAGCTATCCCATCAAATTCACATGCCCATTTCAAATCAATACCACTTATACTTACTGTAAAATCAGTTTCGAAAGAAATAAAAATAAGGGAATTTATAACAATATTAATATGAGCTTCGTTAACGGCCTTAAATGTAACACTGGTAACAGCAAAAGGGGTGTTTTCAAAAAAGCTTTGTTTTCAGAGATAAATCAGCATACAAATAGTTAATGGGAAATATACTAACGGGTCTAATAAGAAAAGGCATATATTGCGAGAGAAGAGCTCTCGTGATATTCATACCATCTCTGGTCAGAAAAGGCTAGCTACCTCTAGATAACTTCATGAGCTGGCAAAAAAGAACAAAAGGTCTACTTACCAGCACCATGTAAGCGAGCCCACCATATTGAGAAAGTAACATATGATTACACTATAAAATTATAAGGGAAACACAAAATAAAACCGGAAGCTCGAAAGAGTGTGAAGTTTGACTTTTATTTCCCGGCGAAGCCACATAATAAATCTACCCCTCCACTCACTGGTTGGAATTGGTTGGTCCAGGATATCCTGCCCTGCTCGGAGTATATAGAGTACCTAAGCCGATACACAAAAACAACACGACGTTTTGACAAAGTACTATGCCATTTTCAATTTAATTCAGCAATATAAAGATAATAATAATTCATAAAATAATAGTTTATTATCCTGTAATGGAATTAGTTGTAATGTTTTAACTGATTATAAATTGGATTAAAATGATACGTTTCAAATATTTAACACTTCAGTTATATGACCATAATGACTTAAAATTTGCTCTACACAATCACAATAAACTTCATAACTACACCAAGAATATGAAAGATAAAATTACGAATCTGGAATAACAAAACACGATATATAAATTGGATTGTTTAAATTGCGAGAAAATTTATATCGAAGAAATCTCTAAACAATTAAATGCTAGAGAAACCCATAGTATAATACAACAACAAAAATTTGATTTTGTTTGGACAAAAATAGTAGATAATGAAAAAAACAACAACTAAAAATAGTAAAATCTAAGAGGCGAGGCGATATCTAAAATCATAAATTACATAACTGGCACAAAGAATCTTAATTTCCAATTAAGACATTATAAATAGAATAAAAATAATTTAAATACATATAAAAAGAAAATTACTTTTTATAATAAATTTACTTAAAACTTAAAAATATATATAAATCTAAATAGAACTATTGTCAGATGAAAACAATTCAAAATTATATATGAAGATATGCAAATGACAAAAAAGTGAACTATAGCAAACAACAGATAAATGGAACAAGAAGTAAGTGAGATTATTTTAAATAGCCCTTAGAGTTGACAAAGGAGTGCTAGGAATAACAATAATAATAATAATAATAAAATTTATATAAGATATGTATAGTAGGTTTTTAACAATTGACTTAAATTATGACGAGAGAAATATACTAGAGAATCCTTGTATAATGTATTATTTCAGGCAATTCAAATTAAAATTTTATAATGTTAAAGGATACGTATGTTAAAATGTAGTTGTAATTTATAAAATAATTAATGTAATGATTAATTTTATAAAAAATAGTTATTTTAGTTCTGAGGAAGGGGATAGTGACGTACACTTATAAACGTCAACAATGCATTGGTATTGGATAATAATGTTACTAATTTCGTTTATAAGAATGCCTAAACTTTCAATTATAATGAATAATAATTATTTTCGTACAGTATAAATGTACCAATACTTTGAACAAATAAATAAATAATAAGGGATACTTGTAATGAATTCAAACGAGAAAAATAAATAGATAACAGTCTGATTGGATAGCGGAAGAAAAAATTGTACTCGACATAAATTTTTAAATTGAAATGTAAAGAGAATATGAGAACTTGAAGGAGAGAACACTTGGTTGGCTATCTGTTTTTCTTTGAAGAGCAAAAGAATCTAATCTAAAGAGAGTGGTCAAAGAGTCCTCCTAAGCTCCAAGAGTCTCAGACTTAATCCGGGAGTTAATTAGAAGAGGGTTTCACAAGTCAGCGAAGGTTTCAAATCCTATATTTCAAAGCCTTAGCTGTTTACTTCATCACTCACTTAAAATAAGTGCATCAAGCACGCAACGGAATAGGACCCTTTCATTTTGATGAGTATACTTTTAGTTACAGATTTAATAAATTAAACAAATAGTACGTAAAGTATTTAATATAATTATGAATACCATTAAAATCCCATCAGTAAAACACTATGTGTACTATGTCGTGGCACAGTGGCAAAGCTGAACTCGGACCATTTGGGCATATAATGACGGCTGAAATGTTGCAATTTTTGTTTACAAAATGTAAATAATAGACCTTTATTGACCATGCTTGGCACTTTATGTCTAAATCAACGCTTTCATAACCCCGTATTACATTAGTAAATTAGAGCAGTCAACGTTGGTTAGTTTCATTTAAAAAAAGTTTTTATGTACTGTTCCAAACAAAACTTACTTAAACCTTATTTTTTATTTGTTTACACCGTAATCATGGTGGAACAACTAAAATTTGATTAAATTTGAAAGAGAAATTTTCAATTTACAAAAATCGACCGATTTTGTTGCTTATTTTTTGTTATGTAGGATTTTGCCCTTAAGCCCGCTAAATGTTCTTAATAACTAAAAAAATCATCTGAAAGTTAAAAAAGTTTCTAAAAAACAAAAAAAGAATCATCAAAATCGGACCAGTATTAGCCGAGATATAGCATTTTGAACTTTGTACACTTGTTTTAATGAATTCTGCACAAGTTTATTTTTTTGTTCATTCGAAAACCATACTTTCCTCATAATATTCCAGATGAGCATTTGAAAAATAATTCGATTGTCTACAAAACTAAACATAAAAAAAAAAAAAAATGCTAATAGGACTAATATAAGGGAAAATCAAGTAAACATTCTCTGCAATGGACTTTAACCCAAAGCTGTGGGGAAAGTTGTAGGTGGAAATATCAGATATATGTTATATAAAAGTTATTGGCATGTTTTCACATTGAAGCACTTTTCCGATTTTCAACAACTTACTTAGAAGAACCATATTTTTCCAACCCCGGTATATTTTTAAGTGAAAAAATTTTTAATAATTAAAATTTACAACTGTAAAGAGCTACAAACAAATAATGTGCATATATTAATTATTATTAAATGTTAATAGCTTGCGAAGAATCAACCCATTGGTAGCACATCAATGACTATTTTAAGTTAGGAGGTCCTTTGTCCATCTTCCTTTCAGAAGCCTCGGGGTGTCATCGGGAATGGATAGGGATGAAAGGTCACGAAATAGTGAGTTCGCCTGGGCATGGAATTTGTAATTAAAGGTATGTCTATATGCATAATAGGATTGGCCAAAAAACATGATTTTTTTTTCCTTTTTTTCAAATCGTAATATTACGGAAAATTTGCGAATCAAGGAGATAAAAAAGGGAAAAAATAAATTTAATCAATTCATATCTTCCGATCGCGCATGGGGTCTAGAGGTTACTAAAGTAGGCAAACTTTTGACGATATTTTTAATATTTTTCAACTTTCCTATATCCGAATATAATAACTCGAATTGTTATGAATTAAAACCACAAAAAATACTGGCAGGTAAAAAAAATATGAATTCCATAGAAACTAATTGTAAACTTTTAAAATGTATTTCAAATAGATAGGTAAGTGAAAGTTGTGTGATCGCACACCAGTTTTACCCCATTTTTTCATCAATTTAGAAGGCAATTCCCTTTTTTTATCTCCCCAATTCGCAACTTTTCCACAGCATTACGATTTGAAAAAAATCGTGTTTTTCAGGTCAACCTAATACACAATGATTTACACATACCGAACGAATGGTATGTGTAAATCATTTTGAGGAGTGTACTTCGAAATGCGCCATGGCACTTGTATATTTCTACTAAGGAATTTTGACTATATAGTTTGAATAATTTGAATATGGATAGTTTTTGCAGAGCACCGAAGTTCTGCTCTGTAAATTAATATTGGCTTCGTTAATGAGTTTTATAAGAATTGTATGTGTTGTGGGTTTAGAGGCGATTGCTTGTCAGGTAAATGAATCAGTAATGTGGGAGGTTCAAGTCTTTTAAGTCTGGTATGTGTATTCTAAGTGCCTACGATCCCATTCGCTAAGGGAAGAATTACGGAAGAATTAAGGAAGAAAACCGGGAAAGAACAGGCAATCTAAACAGGAATTTATATTATTTTTATTTAACTTATCAGAAGCTAATTTCACTAATGATTAAGAATAAAATTGTTAGTCCCCAAGTTGGAATATGTGGTGGATGCGAATAACCAGCGGATCCGGCCATGGGTGAACCTAGTTGGGAGTTTGGTAATGAAGATGCGGTGGGGCGGTAGAAGGCGGCAGCGCGGGAGCATAATAATAGTAGCTGTTTACCCATTCCTATCGGTCTCTCCACCTCCCTCCCTCAGGTATATTTGTTTGTGTCGGTTACGGCAAATAAAGTCTCCGCTCAGAGACACCCCTTCGTCGTAAATCGTCTAGAATCCCGAGCATCTCTCCTGCAAGTTCCCAGCCAACTATATCCTAGTTCAAACAAGCCAATTTATACAAACGCAAGATTTTCCTTGTATTGAAAAACATAGCAGCAGATAAAAATAAAGTGAGGAAGTAAATGGGCGATTCTCAAAAAAAGGTTCATTTTCTGGGCCAGAATTTTGAGCAAGTGAGTCCAAAAAGTCATCGAATTTTTCATTTGGCTCCCTGAGATCATAAAGAATATTATGCAACACACAATAGAGCCAAATCACTTTTTTTTTTAGTCCAAATTTCAATTTCTCAACTTGTTATTGCTATGGTAATGAAGAACGCGTAGTTGTTAGAGTGGCGGTAATGAGAATTGATTGATGCGCGGGGTTGAGAATTTGAAGTTTTCGAGCTTCTAAAAGTCTTACTCTAGTTAGTAAGGCGGATATTCGAAAACCAAACACACTTCAAAGGTTTTTAGAAGGAGGCAAAACAGTGAAATTACAAAAAAAAAAAAAAAAAAAAGAAAAGAAAGTATTATTTTTAGAGAACCATTTATGTTGGGGTGATTAGAGATATAAACATATACTCTCCTGGTAGGTACCCTTCAACTTTGAAAGATGAGCATGACAGCCGAAAACGGTTCCTAGCCTAAAGGCAGAATTTCTCGTACTAAGTTATCATCCAGGATGCATAAAATTTCCTCTAGGATATTCTCGAATGGAAAATATCAAAAGATACGCGGTGAATAACAAAATTTTCGAATAACCCATTGATGTTACCAGTTGGATTTAAAATAATAATGAATCAATTTATGAAGAGAGCGTATCATGATCTTTTGTTTTTTATTAGGTTTTCCCGTAAAAAGAACATCCCAAGCTCTCAGACGAGAGGTTTTATACGAATTTGATTTCGTAAATCATTATATACATAATGATAATCGACTTGCGATCATCTCAAGACCGCGGTAGACTATTCCAATCGAATCTTATTCAAAGAAATATCTTTTTAAAAAGGAATGAGATGGTCCGGGAGGCGGTCAAAAAGTGGAACACAAATAGTAAAAGCTATTTATTACTATTTGTGTTCCACTTTTTGGCCTCCTCCCGGACCATCTCATTTCTTCTTGAGTTCTATGGTCATTCATTGATTGTTCAATAAATAACTTTTTAAATAAACAATTCGCCATTAATTTTCATTTTGTGTAACAATACATAAATTAAAATATTTTAGTAAAATTGAAGAGATCATAAAATGAACTTCTGAAGATTAAGAAGAAACACGGTCAGAAGAAGTGTTTTGTTTTCTGGTTCGAACTTCCCTGAAGATTATAAATATCGTATGTTATGAATGTGTTGCAATATTTTTAGATGCTTATAGTACTGATATTGTCGTTTGTTAAATAAAGTAGTAAAATTATAGTAAATATGGCTGCACAACATACAAATATATATATTTATTATAATTACGGTCCCTAGGTAATCATGTAATACACAGTAGTAGTCTGTCTAGTTTTTAAATTCAAGCGTCATATATTAGAAAAAAAAAAAAAAAATCAAAGAAATCTTTCAACTAAATCATTATAACTTCCTTACCATTTCTGTTGGGTGTGTACGGAAAAACAAATGCAAACCACAAATAATGCGTAAAAAAATGTTTAAAAGAGAATAAATATACAGTTTTAGTTATTTATACTGAAGAGTTTCGGAAACTAAAATATATTTGTACGTGTTACGGAAATGGCTGTAATGGATTTGGAAATTAATTTGATATTAGGCTTGATGGACAATAGTACTTCTACAGAAGGTGAAACTGAAATATTTTAACTTAATAATGAGACCCCTTATACGGCTCCTTTTCAGCCTTCTTGAGGCGATTTGAGAACATGATCTTTCTGATATAATGTTTTATATACGTAATAAGAAGATAATCAGGTATGCACTGTGCATACAATACTTTTTCTTAGAGACAACCGTTACATAGAATGACGGAAGAACATGTGATGAAGAATATGAGGAGGAAACTGGCAACAGACTATTGATGACCTGGCCACAACCGCAATCATTTGGCACACGCCCTTCCAATCTATTTAAATTCCGTGGTTGATGGTGAAGTGATGGCCTGGAATTGCTATAATTTTTTTCTTTTTCTACCCAACACCCGACCTCTATTAAATTCGATTCCATCGATGCCATGAATTCGTGTGAACAAAACCATTTTTATTTTAATTCCTATCATGCTCTCTTGGGCTTGATGATTTGATAATTTACTTAAAATATAAATACTTTTTCCGAGAACTTGCCATGAATTTGTATTTAGTATATAGCGATGAATGATGAAAATGATTTCCTACAAAACCAGTGCCAATTACGCACGATATTTCCACTGTTTTTTTTAACTTGCAACAGTAATTACTATACAATAAATAAATATAATAAATACGACATATCAATATAACATGGCACTGGCTTGTAGACAGCTTATCCATCGATAACAATCAAACGTCATTTGTGTGCTAAAAGATTCTGAGGCCTTATTTTTCGAGGCCTCTGAGAATTTCTTGAATAGAATGTGAGGAAAGGGTAAAAAGTAGTATGTTTTTATGATTTACAAATTTATTATATAAGGATGGCTATCTATTTTGGGATCAACCAGCAGCATATGAGAAATTAAGGTCTATAGTTAAATTATTGAGGAAAAAAGTAGATTGAGGATTTTATAAACGGTTTGGATATAATAGAATGTAAAGGCAAGCTGGAGTTCCATATTTCTAGAGAAGTGCATATATATTGCTTCACAATGTATTACAGAAATCCTAAAAGGCGTCCAAGCGTACAAATATATAAATAAAGTAAAATTGAGTTTGAGAGATCATTGCACAAGTAAAATTTATTTTCAGGAATAAAACGAATAAATTCGTATTTATTTTGTTCCTAATACTTTTTTTTATGTAAATTGAATTTGTGAATGCCTCTAGGCTTCAGATATAATTAAAATATCTTCATTTTAACACCTTATCTTAACACCATCGAAATCTGGAAAAAATGGAAACAAAATAATCATATTCATGGAAAATAACCTTGGACCCTAGTGTCAGTGACAGTATCCGTGTCGAAGAGTGCGAAATCTGACTTTGTCGGCGAGTTACACGATTCTATAGGCACTTAAAAAAATTGAAAGTCCTATTACGTCATGAGACAAACGCACTGAAAAATTATTTTCTTAAATATTTCCCAAGTTTTTTTTTCGTCAATTTACTACCAACTAGTTGCTAGTTGCCTTTGTGCGATGGACCCCCCAGTAATCAAAATATACTTTTCTGATTTAAAATATTTAGTGAAAATTTTCGAAATTAACTTCAGACAGAATGTAACACGCGAACTTTTTACAAGAAATTTTGTTAGACAATTTTTTTTATTTTTAAACATTAAATATTTCAAAATTTACTCTGTTTTGAGACGTAGTGAATGCTGATTCAGAGGTTGAAAAATTAGGAAGCTTCAAGAAATCTCTGGACATTGTCTGGACAACCAATGAGCCAAAAAATTTTGAAAATGATCCTCTAAAAACTCAATATCTTTTACTATGTCCTCTCTTTTCATACAAACACTGCCTGTTATACGTTATTGGATGATTATCTATTCTAATGTTTTATCATTTATTTGGATTATTTTTTCACGTACATTTTCGAGAAATGAGGTAGTTAGGTATTGAGGTAGAAAAATAAAACGGAAAGAAAAATAAGCCATTTGAAAATATTTAGATACTATTTTAAAGAATGTTTCGTATTGTTACGGCTTTTTATTACAGCCTAAAAGTCAATAATTTAATAAACATAACGTTTAAATTATTTAAATTATTGTTTATTCTCCCACATTTAGTGAAAACGGAATATTTTTCTGTGCAAGGAATACCTGATTACAACAGATCACATATATTCAATTGCAGTAGCGGATCTAGACCTGGCAAGGGTCCTGGGCAAAACGATTTTGCGGGGCCCTCCTTGGTTAGGGCGGAGTGCTACTGGAGGGAGAAGGTTTGGGAGGTATGAAACACCCTCAAGAAAAAGGGGTAGTCCAAATTTGTATACAATACATTAGTTATTGATTTATTTTTTCTCTGGCGCAAGGCTTTTAAGGGTGCGGCGCCCTGGGCGGTCGCCCCCTTTGCTCCCCGTGGATTCGCCCTGTTCATTGTACATACATAAAACTCCAATAATTTGGTTATATTTTTGTGAATTATAATGGACGATTTAAGACAGGTGGTCTTAAAGTTTCTACAGGCAGTGCGTTTCCTTGTGATTCGAATATTTCACTATGATGATAAAAGGATCTAATGATTATTCGAATTTAACGTAAATGTTTCTTTCAAATTAAACTAGAACTAGATAACAAAATAGGACTTTAATATAAATGGCGCATCCAGAATGAAAGAGGCGCAACTCGATAGGTGCGCTTTAGAGAGAACTAGTATTAGGATCGTGATAAGATCTACACAGAGGCACTAAAGGTCACTATATATAGATATATGTTATTTCTTCATGGCACATATATCTGAACCGTTGAAAGTTTGCTTAAATTGTGTATACAATCGATATTTGTCGTATATTCTGTTTGTACGTGATGTTTGTCACGCAACTGATATAAAAACACTAAAGCTTTGATAATATCCAGCTTTGAAGCTTACTTACTTAACATTCTATAAAAAGGCATTTTACAGCACTTCATGAAAAATTAAATTACTTCCTTTGATGTATCGATAGTAAAAAAAAATAATAATAAAATCATATTATCAATTAAATAAGTTTTTAAAATTTTAGGTAACACTTATAAAAAATATTAATTTGTAATAGAAGTTTTTGCATTAACCAGCTGAGGTTTTTACATTTTATAACTTTGATATTTTTGTTGAATAATAATTGACCCCCCCCCCCCGATTTTCTATCGCATTAAGAAGTAATTTTTAGAGGAAAAACATTTTAAAACATTCTTTTATTATAAAAAAAAAGATCCTTAAAATATATTATATAAATTTGAAAAAAATAAATTAATAAAGCGTGAATTTCCGTTGAAAATTCGGATTCGAAATTTTTCACAATCGCAGTACTTTCCCTTACTACAATTGTCATACATACGTAAGTGAAAGTAAAAATTACAAATCAATTTAAAAAGTTCTCTTTGACACACCAAAAAAGCTATTACCAAGAAAATCCGGTATCATAAAAAATGACAGCCTTAAAAATATCTTACGAAGATTGTTTAGAAAAAATCAATAAAACACAGGTCATAAATAAATTCAAAAGTTTTTCTACGACTCGAAAAAAAAAATCACTAACCTGCTGTTTTTTTTTTTAATTTATGAAATACAAAGATAATCCGTGAATTCTTTAGTTAGTGTATTAGATACTTAATAAAGGGGTTATTATCTTATAAATTTTTAAATATTATCAAATTCATATCGACAGTAAAAAGGTAAATGGGTCCAAGCCTCAAAATAAACATTTTACATGAAACGCAAATAAATTTTTAAACTATTTTTCCAAGAGCTAATTTTTAAAATTAATATAACTAATAATATTAATATTAATAATATAACTAATATTTTAAGATATAAACAAATTGTGGACCACCATTTAAAATTTACGATAGGCTATACAAGAAGGAAATCGAGAGAAACCGTTTTTAACAAAAAAATCATATTCGATTTTTTTAATATTACGCCCACTGACCATTTTATCGTCGATATTATGACAAACTATAAAAAGGTTAACAGCTTAAGAATGTCAGTTGTAATCTCGATAAACAAAATCATTCAACCTTGTATTTATTTACAAACTTGGAGCAATGAAATAATATAAAATCGAATCGGTTGTGCCACATTCTGATAATTCAAATTTTTTCGAATATTACGATTAGAATAAGAAGAGAATTAACTTCAAAACAAAATTTAGACACTTAACCTCCTTCTCCAAATGCCAATTTACAGTCATGCTAAGGCCGGGTAGAGAATTTAGTTCAAGGTTCCTGTTAGTTGGTCTTAATGAAATCTCGGATAAATAAGATTGTATCGGTAAGACATGCAGAGCCAAGAAAATGTTAATCAATGTTATATTGTTAACCAGCTGAAAAATAAAACTGTAAAAGTATAAATTGAACGAAGCTTCCTTTAAAAAAAAAATCATTAAAAACTTTTAATATGTGAAACGTTCGAGCTTCCTCAACAACGAATTAACTGGAATAATGATTAAATTTAATATGATTTTTTTTTTTATTATTTCTTTTTTAAATTTAGATATCCATCCCGAATTCTGTAGTTTTGGAGATCCATCCCTCTTCAACATTCAAATGATTTTTTAATAACATTCTTTTATTTTTTAAAAATAATTTTCATATGTAGAACAATGAATTTCACACTAAAAGTTAAATAAGGATTTTTAAATTTCTGGTATGAATACTTTTTCACTTCCTCCATAACATCCTACACTATTTTTTTTTTCTTTTTTCCCTCTTTTTCGTAATTTGGGATTAGGCATTATTGGAATATTACCAGTAGAAATCGAGGTTAGACATATAACGTGTTAATGTACAACCATGATTTCTACTCAAAATGTTTGAAAAGGAGTTTTAATTTTTAATTTTACATAATTTTCACGCATCTAAAATTTTTTTTATTCACTAGGCTTGAGATATATATATATATATATGGAACCAAAAACATACTTTTGTTTTAAAAGTTTCATTCAGTCGTGGAAAGAGCACGCTCATCCAGGTTCTTTTTGTTTCCTTGTATTCTTGAGAATATCAACCGTAATTGATATTTTCGTACTATTGACATTTCCGAGTAGTTGATAATTGTATATAAGTATATGAGTAAGTTACAATAATTATACAAAATAAAAGGCTCAGCAAACCTTAAATTTATAAATAATGAATTTTATTTATAATTGACTAACTAAATCATCCCGCGCTATGATCCATGGAGGATCTCCTCAATAATTTTCCTCCACTCAGACCGATCCTCAGCAGCTCTTTTCCATGTACGTGCACCCAAGAATCAAAGTTCAACCTCGACATCGTCCAGCATTCGCAATCTATTGGTGCCTCTTCCACTTTCTCCTTCTGGACGCCCTTTCATAATCTACTTGGGTTCATATGCATGACCAAACCATCTAATTCATCCCTTTTTAATGCAAGAAGCCATATCTAGTTCCCTATATAGATCCTTATGTTCCTCTTTCCCCATCTGGGCGCCCTTTTATAATCTACTTTAGGGTCTTCTTTGATTCAAACGATATATATGATCCAACCATCTTATTCTTCTCTCTTTAACAAAAGAAGCCTATATCTGGCTCCACATATATGTCCTTACGTTCTATTTTTGTCTTAATGCGGAAACGGTTTCCTTCTTTTGTTGGGCCATATATTCTTCTTTGAATCTTTTTCTTCCATGTACTCAATAACCTCTCTTGCTGCTTGGTTATGGTATATACCTCACTACCATACATTACAACTGGACGAAGGACAGTCTTATATACACTCATTATGAGATTTCGAGGTATATCTATATTTTGATAAACTTTTCTAAGCGATCAACAGCATTGGTTTCCATTCTCAATTCTTGCTTTTATATCTTCTTCCATTTTGTTATCATCGGTTACAATTGCACAGAGATACTTTAATTTTCAACACTCTGAAAGCTAAACCCTCCTCCTATTAGATATTCCACTGGTTGAACCTTTCTTAGATGATGGCATGTACTTTATTTTATTTAGTACATTTGGAGAAAAATAGTAAAATTATGATACCAGAATCAGGGATTACTTCTAATTTTAAATCTCCTTACAATCATATTTTGATTAATATTTTGATTTCTCTAATTTTAAACATTGTACGGAAAATGTTGAATTATACTACAGTAACTTAACAACGTTAAAAGTTTTAGAACTAATGAAATGTACTAATTTAATTAGGGAAGCTTGGCTATCATTAAGGATACGGTCCCCTTATCGTCATAAATTATCATCAGCCATCAATTAATCACACAAATTCCATAAGCCTTTGTTTCACTCACTCACTCGGAGACAAAGCCAATTAGAGTACCCTATATCTTCGTCACCTGTTGTTCCAAATTACCTCCACCATACGAACTTCACTGGTTTAATTGAAGTTTTTCGTGTAGCAGACAGGCTGGGAACCACTGGAATTTGAGTGATGTAGTTAATATTGTATAAGGGTAGTTGGGGGAGAAAGGGGCTTTAAAAAATGTAATTTTTCTTCCAGGTCAATTTTCCCATCTTGCATATTAACTTATCTTCTAACCCGTCCACGTTTAAAATAACAAATAAAAATATGTATGAGAATTCAGATAACGTTTTAGGCATAAATTAAAAAATAAATAGTTTTTTTATATAATGATATTATTTCTGTTTTTATTTGTCTTTGTTTTTTTTTAGAAACCATCAGCAACAGTTGTTTACTGATATTCTGACAAGACATACGTATGATAGCCTATAAAATCATAAAGGCTTTATTTAGTTCTTGATTTCTCCCCTCCTCTTGCAAAGTAATGCAGTGGAAAATGACTTTATTTATCTGATGTACATACTCCTTGAGAAACAAGCTACATGGTTTACATTTTTAATCATGATTTTGCTTTCTAAAATTGTAAAAAAACGATGCCAATTACTACACTATGATTTATAATTTCCAAATACTTATATCTATATGAAAAAAAAAAAAACTATTTGGATTATTTTTAAATTTATTTTATTTTTTAAGGATTTGCTATAATTACTAAAAAAAAAATTATATCTTACCTCTATACTTCTAAATGACCGAGATATGGGCGTATTAAGCCTTCGTTCGACCACCATTTGTAAGCAAAATGGTAATGTCGGGTTCCGAGGGTCATTCTGGAGTAACCTGTGACTTTTATTCTCGGAGAAAAGCCGCGGACGGACAGGTTTTTTAAATTCAATTTTATTTTTCGTCGAATACAAAGGTTCAAAGGGCATTGAAAATAATAAACCAGATGTACAGCACAGCAAAATTAAGAAGAGAAAGAGATATACAAAAACAAAGCATCAAATACCAACATATATATACAACATACCTAAGCAATCAAACAAAACAAGAATAGAAACAAATAGAACATATTTTGAACATACAAGCAATACAGCCAGTAGTAAGAAAATATAAATATTAAAATGTTTTTATAGTTCCAAAGGTTTAATGAGCGGTCTAAGTTAACTGAATGTATGAATACAATATCATTAATTATGACCGAAAAAAAATATATATATATATTTTTAGTTTCTTACATCAAGAAGTAAAAAGTTTACCAATTTAAAGTTTCCGCTTTTGTTTTTAAATTTTTTAAAGTATAAATTATAAAAGTATAAATTGAACGAAGCTTCGGTTAAAAAAAAAATCATTAAAAACTTTTAATCTGTGAAACGTTCGAGCTTCCTCAACAACGAATTAGCTGGATTAATGATTAAATTTAATAAGATTTTTTTTTTATTATTTCTTTTTTAAATTTAGATATCCATCCCGAATTCTGTAGTTTTGGAGAACAAAACATTCAAATGATTTTTTAATAACATTCTTTTATTTTTAAAACATAATTTTCATATGTAGAACAATGAATTTCAAGCATAATATTAATTAGTGATCAGAGCGAGTTATAATAAATCCAAAAAAAAATTAAATAATTAACCTGTAATTTTGCAGTTTAAATTAAAAAACAAACAAAGTTCATGGAGTTTCTAGGTGCTCAATATTTTAAGAGTCCACAGAAGAAAGCTGTGTCACCCTTTATGAATTTCGAGAAAATCAAGTTTTAAAGAGTATGTGGCTCCTAATTTCTTCAGACTACGCTATGGGTATTGTTCAAACGCTTCTAGCAAACCGACCATACTTCATTTCCGACAATTACTTTTTACCAACAAAATTATTATATTGATGCCTTTTATTCCATTTCCGGAAAATGTGACTATCCCCCTTTCTTTCGCGGACTCTTCATTTATGTATTTTTAGTGATTAAGAATTTTAAATACCCAAGAGTAACAGGACATATACATTTTTTCATTACATATCATTATACCAGCAACTTTTTATTTATTTTTTAATCTTAAAACTTCTAACTTAATGAATATACTTCACTGTATACAATTAACAAGCAACGACATTTAAGAGCAATATGTTATAATGCTTTATGATCAAGAAAACAAATAATTTGAATCATACCTACATATGCAACTTCTAGGTTCCAAATTCAATTGTACAAAAATAAAGAATTAGTTTTATTTTTTCAGGACTATTCAGGTAGCAAATTCAATATTATTCCCAATAACGAATTACATTCCAGCCATGCAGTGATTATTAATTAAAAATATTCGTAAAGAGAAAACATTATTCATTCATACATTTATACAAACAGTTTAAAACATAAATAATATAAAATAACAACAATCACATTTTTATTTTATTTATTCGGTATTGATTAAGTCCGTGGTGTAAACTAGAACAATGAATGAATCACTATAGCACAATGACGCAACATATTATTTAAGTATAAATTTGACTAAGAATCCAAAAATATCGAATAATGAAAAATAAATAAAAAATAGATTAACTATGGAAGCAATACGTAATATAAAAAAAGCATCGAAAATACAGTAAATATTAAAACAAGAAAAAAAATCTCAATAGCCATTATGCAGAAATAAATTACAGAGCTCTAATACTTAAAAACAAAGTGTGACAATGAAATGAATCAGAGCTAGATACTCCGTTTTAAATTTGTTTAATTCCAAAATCACGTTTAATTAAAAAAACGTGACAATATAATGATATAGATATAAGGCCAACAAAAAAAATATGTCACTAGATATAATAACAGTGGCTATACTAGTAACAATAAGAAAGTTAACAAATAGTAAGATGAAAAAGTATAAAAAAAAATATGTTGATCATAATACAGAATATAGAAATATGTTAATAAATTATAAATAACGTTAGCAGAGTATAAAGGAAAAATGCTAACCAAAAAGTTAAAAAATAATAAGAAATGATAACAAATAAAGAAAAATATTTTAATGGATAATGGCAAAAAAGTTATTTAAAATTATTCTGAAAATGTAGGTATATATAAAATATAGAAAGAAAGATAAATAAAATTAATAAAGAGAAAGATATAGTCAAATACATGAAAAATACGTTGGTTATCATTTTTTCTTTATACTTTATTAACGTTATTTATACTTTATTAACGTTATTTATACTTTATTAACATACTTTTATATTCCTTATTTTTAACCTAAATAATAACATATTATGATCAACATATTTTTCTTTATACTTTATACTTTTTCATCTTACTATTTGTTTAAAAAAATATATGATTACTATTAAAATAATGTATAATTTAAAAATATTGATAAGGTAAGTAATTTAAAAGATTAATTTAATTCGATATACAAATAATGTGTCATTTAATATATAGATAGTTTTACTGCATGTAAATGCATCGCAGTAAAATGTGCTGAGGATGGGGTTGAACCCCGAAACGTCGACTGCACTGTATCGTGATTATTTATCTCCATTTCTTCACAAATAGCAATGCAATGAATGAATTACTAAAAGCACAGTTAATGGTTGTATTCCCATTACCATACGTGGACTGAAGGTAATACTTAGCAGATCCTTATTAATTAAAGTTCCAATCATGTTCTCTTGAAGGAAACATGTGGTTATGTCAATGTTTTACCTAAAATGCACCGGGAAGGAGTTACTGAGGAAAATCTTAAAAAAACTGACGAATTCGTGAACCTTTAAAATTGCATGGCAACCGATCTAGGATTGTAGACGTTTATATTTCCAGTCTATTATGAGGGTACTTTCGGCCTAGACCATCATTAATGGTGATTGATTTCTTAAAATCAGACACATTTTTTGGACACGGCTACCGGACTATCACTTTGTTACTTTTTTTAATTATTCATTACCAATCGCATGAACCATACAATTGTAAGAAAATGGAAAAAATATAGTAAGAAATAACGGAGGTAACCATGCAAGAGTAAAACAAAGAAAGTCTATCTTTTTTAAAAATTAATTATCTCTTCAGATCTGAATAGGAATAGTTGATGTGAAAAGAAAGATTAATGAAGGGATTACTTCCCAAAAAAGAATGAAAATAAAGATAATTGAAAAAAAACGGAATGAATTTAATTAAAATTTTGTTTCAAATTCATCTCCTTTATTCAACCTATTTTTTCGACTCATTCATCAGGATCAGCGGTCAAATAACGCAATACGTCATGAAATTTCAATTTCATGAGTTGTAGAATAGAAAAATTTTCTTTCTTTGATTATACATCAATAAACATATCGAGATAGAAAATTATCAATTTCTTTAAACGTTATCAGGTCAAATATCCTCTAATCCCATTTTATGCGCAGTTTAATACTTCTTCATATTCTTCATCTTAAAAGTCAAAACATTAAACATATTGTTTCAAAACCGTTTTGCTGTTCATTGGTGTACTAGAGGTAGGCGTAACATTAATATAATCAGTTCAAAAATGTTAATATTTCGTTATAGCGTGTTTACAGTTTGTTTTAATATTTTAAGATTTAAATAAATATTAAATTTACAACTGGGATTTTTTTTCAATTTTCTTATAAAAGACAATTTTTAGAATCACTTAATCAAAAAACAAAAACTTGCTTCATATTCCCCTACTTAATTCCTACTATATTTATTTTTCCCATTTCTATTATGGTTTTATCTTATTATGCTTGGTCCTTATGAAGGCAGCAACCAAGGCCAAAACGTCGGCATACATTAAAGCAGAATATTATCTTACAGTGTCTTTCTTTCCTGACCGCAGCACCATCTTCTGCTTAATTACATCTGCGCTAAACAATATCTTATACATTTAAAAAAAAAAAGAAAAAAAAAGAAGCGTGTAAAAGAAGTAAATGCAGGAATCTTTGAAAAGAACATGCAAACAGTTATTTAAAAAAAATATGATATTATATAATTTGGAGAACAATTTAAAATTACATTTGCTATTTATATTAGATAACCTGTCGAAACAGTAATTTAAGTAAATTTAGTAATTTTTAACTTTTTTTTTAATAATTTTTTAACTTCTTCTACTTTTGAATTTGTGAATTGTAAAGTACAAGTAGGGATGAATGAAATATTTTTCGTTCATTTTTCATTATCTCTAGAATCTATTGAGGACTTCGGTCTCCTCAACAATCACCTGGTCTTTACCATCTTAAGCCCATCGCTCTGAGGTCATTTTTCTCATCGACTTCCATCGAAGTCTCGATCCGTCTCTTTTCCTTTTTCCTACCTGAAGACTCTCAATAATCATCATTGGCATTCCTCTACCGTCTATTCTCTGTACGTGTCTCCACCACCTAATTCGCCTGTTTAGAAGATTCATGAAGACAGGCGATTCATATAAATCTCTTACTTCTTCGATGGATGAAACATAAATGTTTATGATATCATTTTTTTTGATTCAACGAAACGAAACACTGATTTATTTTATTATTCATTTAGCTCTCATCATCCGAAGGTATAAAATCATTGTCAAATAAAAAAATAATTCACATCATATTTATCTGCGCATGTGCGGGCTTTGTGCCACTAAAAGTAAAATTATTTTGTTATATGGATTTTATTTTGTTTCAAATAAAATTACTGTACGTCAATTACAAATTACAAAATATGAGTTTAATGGCTGTATGAAGCAAGAGTTTCCAATTGATAGCCTATGGGAATCTTTTTTTGGCCCCGTGAAAAATATTCATATTTTCTTTCTCAAAATAACATTTTATAGCTCACTCAAAATATAAATACTTAAATGCGTTGCTATTGCTGGATTTGATTTTATGTATGAAAATATACACACATATATATATATATATATATATATATATATATATATATATATATTGAGAGATTTTGATGTGTTATTAGTGTTTGTTTATTTTATTTATGAAATTGTAAATGAAAGGAAAATACGATCAGTAATACGGGAAGAAATGAACAAAACATTACATTACTGTCGTCGGATTAATACAATATGTAATGTTACTCTGCGTTTCATTGCTGCTGGTAGCACCTCCAATTTCATATGTGGTCTTTATTTTATCTATGGTCGACTGATCTACTTCATTAATTATAAAACAGAGTCTTAAGTAATTATAAATGAGTAAATTTATTGAACATTTATTTCATGTAAACCATGCATAATATTTCATACTGGTACTTCTGCTCTATTTGTAGGGCATTGTAGTAAATCGGTCAATTATTAAAGTGTAGCCTCCAATTACATCCAAGTTTTTCAATTTAGCCTTCGGGCCCTCAGAAGTTGAAAACTTCTGCCACAAAGTAAAATCAAAGCAATGTATTGAAGAACTAAATAATTTCGAAATTTAATTTTGAACAAAGAATAGTTTAAATGTTTGTACATGTAAGCCATATAAATAATTATATGTAACTATAACTATAAATAATTAAAAATAAGTATATAAATAACAATTGGAATATATTTCGGATATTTGCAGATCAAAACAATTAATCCTATGAAGATCTTTATTGTTTAGTTTGGGATTCGAGGATGTAGGAGGCTGATAAAGCTATTGAGGGATAAATCTATTAAATCGCAGAGTAATCTTGTAAACGACGCCGGGGGTCTAAAATAGGATCCAGCCTAAACAAGCAAACAACATAATCAGACCAAAGAGCACCTTCCTTTCAACAAAGGAGTTCGTCCACCAAGGCGTTGCCATCATAATATCACGATACGTCACAATGAATTGTATTAATGTCACAAATATTTCACTTCAAATATTATAATAAATAAATGTAAACATATAAATAAGTATGTTAGGTATAACATCAGTTTTTGATACGAATATTTCTAATTATACAATTTTAACATCTGACAGTAACAATCGAATGCTCTTTCAAAATCGATGTGCCCCATGAACCAGACCTTTGTATTCTAATTGCTTTCCAAATATTTGCCAGAAGGAGAATATTCAGTCAATAGTTGATCGGTTCTGGCTGAATCCATGTAGGCCCCGATGATTTTAGGCGTATCTAACGATTCAGCTGGTCATAATTAGTGTGAATATTTTATGATGCGATAAATGGAACATGGTTTTTCCGATTGTAATTACGATCCATCATCAGATCCTTTACGTGAATTAGAATCGGTATAGCCATTTTTACTTTTCTAACTACATATTCCCAATTTATTTTACTGTCTAATCTAAATATATGGCAATCATTGTATGTCAAAATCAAAAAAATATTGTAGTAATGGCACAATTTAAGAAAAATAAACAGCGCTATCTCTTCCGTGGCATTGTTCTAGGTAAAAGGAAATCACACACTCTTATTGGCCATTCTTACTACAAATATGATGTTATATTCGAGTAATTTGTCTTTAAATCTATTGTAGCAAGTCTGTGTGAATTCACTAGCACTTATGTCTCCAGAGTACGGTGAAAACGAGTATGTCACCAATGACTTCAGTTGCAGATTCAGTTTGACACAAATTCTCTGGATTCTAGGGCAAAACTGCTACATTATCAGATATTGCAAGATCAGGAGAGTTCACGGTCATCACCTCATAAAACGAATATTACCCGAAATAGTAACAGTGATATACTTGAGCTCTCGTTTTCACTATTCCCTGGAGACATAAGTTATTCCTAACTATTTTAACCACCTTTTACTTTGGCCGTTCACTATTAACTAGATAGGTGTACGCACCAATAATATAAACGAAGATTGGAGTCAACTCCGTAATAATTAGAAGCATGTAAAAACAACCTCAAATTCAAAAGATGCGAATTGGACAAGTCTCATGAGAATGACCCATAAGCTATATTCATTAATCATGCTGTAGAAGATATTTTGAGTCCTTAGAGAGCCTAAAACACCTTAAGAGGCCTTTCGATAAAAAAAAAAAAAAAAATCATATTTCATATTTAAAGGCAGTCAATCCGCCGAGTAAGGCCCAAATTGAATCCAATTCGTCCACTCCGTCATCCTCTCCTTAAAGTTAAAATCAAGACTGTGGTTACAAACATGCCAAGGTACTGTGACCCAACTGCTTTGATTAAAGTTTTCAATTATATTATTAGGCCGAAAAGTGAATTGAAAATTGAGCTGGTACCCAAATTCGAAAAAAGGGAGAGAAATGGTACAAAAATGTTTTTTTTTTTTCGAAGTTTGCTTATTTGAAATATATAGTATATCAAGAAAGAGGTCCTAACTCTTACATATTTTTTTAGCACTTTCTAGGTAAAGCATTCCATTACCCAACGCTACAAAATGACCACAGTAATACATTTAATAAAATTAGGAAAAAATATTGTTGATGATAGCATCAGTCTGAATAAATTCAATTATAGATTCATTAGGACTTGTAGCAGGGTAACAATTAATTTTGATTTACCATTATGTAGGACAAATTTGAGCACTTGTTCAACGGCCAAAAAAATATCAAAGGTTTGGAATTTACTAATAGTTTTAGCACACGAAAAGATACAATTGGAAATATAGTTTAATTCATATCGATTAGATAGATCTCTGAGCTGAGACTAATTTTTTTAAATTTTATTTTGTTTATATTTGTAAATTCTTTTTTTTTTTTTTATAATTTTAGTTGTATTACATTATTGTTATTATTATTTTTCATTCAGTAATATATAGGTATATTCGAGAATTAATGACCACCTTTCATTGAGCACAATGCCTGGGTGGACTGTAAAAAAATAAATTCCTAGTTCTTCCCTTCCGTTACTTGGAATATAAAATAAAATATAACAGAACATTTATTTCAAATAGATATTGATCAGCATTTTCTTACACGAAAGTAATATATTATAATAAGAAAATTTCACCTTCATGGTCAACACGAAATGGTTGAACTCTGTAGAGAAACATGCAATACTACTTTAGGATATGCAAATCAATACTTAGCGGTTAGGTTGCACTATAATCTTGTTGCAGGCAAAATTGAACATTCATATTTCAGAAAAAATTTCTTCTTCTTCTTTTTCTTCCTCTTATGCTATTAGCTAGCGTCGAGGAGCCTCAATCCAGCGTAACCACTCATCCCGGTCCCTGCTTAGCCGCTTCATCTCATTGAGCGATTTGCCTCTTTTACTTCCAATTCTTTGGATATATTTTTGGTACGTAATTCTGGGGCGTCCGCGTGGTCTCTTTCCTGTGGGTCGAGCCTCTAATACCTTTATTGGATTCGTGTCCTCGTTCATCCGGCAGACATGACCAAACCACTGGAGTTGCCGTCTTTCTAGAGTGGTTTTAAGCTCTGTAACGTCTAGTTGCTCTCTAATGCTTTCGTTTCTAATGCGATCCCTTCTAGTTCTCCCTACAGATCTGCGAAGGAACCTCATTCCCCCCCCCCAGAAAAAATTTACGTTGTGTAAAAAAAAAAAACCCATTCTAACCAAAAGTTAATAATAAATATTTTATTTGACTATATTTTAGGTAGAGAATTTGATTAAAATTCAAGTATGTACTCAACAGATATTCAACTTTAAGGATCTTAAACAATGTATTTAAGTGTCATTAAATCCTAACAACTCTGAACATATTGACAAGATCACTTTTAGAAACCTAAATTTTAACTTAATCTTATTTTTATTTTTTCTCTGAATATTTCAGATTATTAACAAAGTCTAGTAGTAATTGGTATGCTTTGAAATTTGACTGATTTATGTAACGTTTATGTTCCTCAAATTTCACCTTTTCACAGTCAATAATGACTGGATTATCCATAAAAAAAATCGGCAAATTCCTTCACAAAACTCCCTTTTCACCGAGAAGAAGTTTTGACTTGCCTGGGTAAGTATAAAACACCATTTACAGACGTAAAGAATCCCAGAATCGACCCCTTTGTAATAGAAAGAAATCGCCCGGATGAGTCATGGAATCCTGCAAAAGGCTGTGCGCACCAAAAGCGAAAAGTGTAACGTAGGTTTGTCTTTCCCTAGTTTTGCGGTGTTTCGTAGCAAACAATTACATGCATGAAATAAACCAAGAATGGGCATTTTTTAAATTTTATTTTTGTAAATGATATGTAGTAACTATATTCATAACTATTTACGTTAAAATAAACTATAGGGATTATTAAAAACGTATTTATTTAACAAAATTTCCAAAATTTAAAACTTCCATTTTACAACTGAACAAATCATCTTGAGAAAGCACGCGCATGATCATAAGAATACGACCAATTATGAGAAAATGTTGAGCCCAATTTTTAATTTATTTATTTTATGTTAAATCAATAAAAAAAAAAAGTTTGCTCGTTCTTGGAGAGTTAAATTTCCAGTCTGAAAGATCTTTTAAAAATTCAATTAACATCCTTCAGGATTCTTATTAGACCACCAGTGTTTCATCGAAAAAGGAAGGGACGGCCAAATGACATTTTTTTTTAATAATTGCTTTCGAATTATGGGACCGAAGGACAAAAAAATCAAATGAGAACCCAAAATTATAGACAGAATACCATTTATTAAACTAAGGTAGTTGAGAAATAATTATTATAATTAGGTAGAGAAAAATGGTTTGTGTTATATCAACACGAATTAATCGCTAATGCATATTATTTTTTTTTATTAATGAAATTATAAACGATATAGGTGCATGTAGCGAGGGTAACACCTCATTGACTCCGCCATTCGCTCCAGCCAAGGGACGCGCAAAGGGGCCAGACTAAATTAAATTGAGCCATATCGGTAATTAAGGCAAGGGGTCTCTCATTTGATGAAGCGGTTTGCTACACCCACGGCACCGACACATTATATGCCCCCTCTTACGTAAATTATCTTCTGCGTCTAATATCTTTCCTTCTATAGAAGATTAATTAGCTAATGAATAAAGTAAGCAAAAAGTCTATATGTAGGGATAGCAGATTGTTATTGTTCCAAGGAATAGTTATAATATTTAGGGAATAGAATATTACATGATATATAAATGAAATATAATTTGGATGGACTTGAACAATAATAATATTCAGTTGACATCCGCATGATGGTATAGAAGGGTCAATATAATTAGAGATTGATAAATTATTTGCCACTTCTATAAATCTGTTATATTGAAAACTCGTTTCGAATGTTATACATTCATTCTCAGTTCTAAAAACATACAAAAAATTCAAAAATAAGCAATTCAAAATATAGTTTGGTATTATTATATATATTAAATTAGATGTAATATAAATCAGTATTATAAAACATTTATGAATTATGAATTTAATTAAGAAAATAAATCAAATACATGTTGGTATTCACCAAGGTTTAAATGGACTATATCAAACAGAAAAGTTTGTACTGGTTTCTTCTCGCATTGAACTAACAATGAACGAAAGGATGGTAGCGTGTTTATAGGTAAACGGTTTAAGGATCAGGGTTTTTCCAGTAATGCCGGTGAGTAATTGGTTTTTCTGTTATAGATGGAAATAAATTTATGATTGGACTATTGGAGATATTTATTTGGTCATTTAAGCAAAAATTTGGATTGGATTTGAAAGATTTTATTATTTCAAGTGCTTCATATATATTTAATTTGAGGCTGTTTTCAACGTGATGTAGTAATGTAACTCCTGAGTCTATGATGAATTTATGATTTTTTTCATTTAAATACGTAAAGTTGGAATTCTCTGTCGTATGCACTTATATGTTCCTTTGATCTCTGATTTAGCGATCTTCCACTTTTTCCGTGTATTTGGCTGCACAATTATTACAAATTTTATATATATTACGATGAACTACACTCCGGATGGCAGAAGACCTCGAGGACGCCCGAGAGTATCGCATCTGGAATACATCGATAGGCTTGATAGAGGAAGAGGCAAAGATCTCGGCCAGGCCAGGAATCTAATCAGGAACAGGGAGGGGTAGAGTTCGTGGCTACTTACTCCCCTATGCAGAGAGGCACAAAAGGGAGAAGCGAAAGAAGAAGAAGTAAGCATTACTTCGTTAATAAGTTAATTTTACATAAAATAAAAGGATCCTGATTAGGACCATGTCCACTTAATTACAATTTTTTACAAGCAACTACTGCACTTAGTCTAAAGATTAACTAATGTATAATTATTATAAAAAATAATAATATTACTAATTGATTTACAATTAACTGCAAGGTCTGGTATGCAGTATTATATGGGGTAATTATAATTAGGGAAGGGGGAGAGTGGCGCGCCCACCGAACTCTTCTCTGAATCCGCTAATGATTAAGACATGGCTATCCCACAAAAAATTAAAATAAGTAAATATTTGCTGGTTTTAAATAATCCCAGTGAACTTTTATCCTGTAGTAAAAAATATCATCAAACTTATTGTAATTTTAGCATTTTTAATTATAATAAACAAAAATGATCTATTAGGCAAATAATTCGTACCACATCGGCCCATAAAAGAGCCTTGAATTGGGGACTTGATAAGAAACTAGGATAGTGATCACAGTCCCACGCATAACCACCAGGTTTTTCTCCAAACCCAATGATGATGGGCCAGATATCCAATTTATAGAGCGAAGAGTCTCCTGATCTGATCCAAGACTGATATAATAAAAAATAAAGTAAGAAATAAATTATTTATTTCAGTACTTATGTACAATAGTAGTCGATTTGAAGATGCAGGTTTTGAATGAAAGCTGTTAGTAAAAAAAATTCGAAATCACAACTTTATGTGCAGTATGTATTTACTACCATTTAACAGATTTCAAAACATCTGTGAACATATTAGGATGCCGGAAAAGTTTAATAGCGAGATGGTATAATATATGTTCTACATGCTGAGGACAATTTAGCTTTATTCAGTTGGAATTGGAGCGAATTAAAAATGGAAACATTAATCGTTGCATTTATATTATTAATTCTTGAGGTTAAAGGCGTAAAATTCTTGTTATTTTAGTACTTAAAAGCACTAGATTCAGGCCTATTTGCTCATCTATTCAAGATATTAATCTACATACCTCCTACGAAATTTGAAATAAAATAATACAGAATGTACAGCCTAAGAACCCAGAAACTTCAGGGGCTGATTTTGCACCTCAAGAGCAACAGCATCATTCGAGCCGCGGTCCGTTTCTACACAGAAATGCAGGAAATTTATGTTTTGTGTTAGTTTAGGTAAATCCCGTTTTCGGTTGAATAGGAAGCTATCGCTCAAAAAATATTCAAGGTAATTAAGCTCCATTAGCACCATCACAAAGTAGAGAAAATTTCCTTTAAGAAATATAGTTTGGCTTAACTAAATCCATTGCATGGGGGTTTTCGAGGTTTTCGACCAAAGACGAAAAGTTTTCTTTCATTTTCAAAATCGCACTTTACTTGTGAATTTTTTTTTCCTGCCCTATATTGGGCTACAGATATATAACTTTCAGTAAAACTTCTGTTTTTATAAAGATTTTATTTCGTATAAATGGAGTTTTGGTTTCTTTTGGGATTGGTCCCAGATTAGCAACTGATTCGCCAAAATGTGTGGTGTAGAATTTAGGTTTTCCCGACAAAGAAGTGTTTTGAGAGTAAAATTCAATTAAATTCACTTTGTTTCTCAATAAGAAAATAGAGAAATACAAAAAAAAAAGCTACATTATGAAATTAGAATTCACCGAAAAATTATCTGTTAACTAACCAAAATAATTCGAAAATTAAAAATGAAATGAAACTGTCTTTGAAAAAAATCGACAAATTAAAATGAATGATGCTTAAATATTTGAAATAAAAAAATATTTTACAACATCACACAGAAAAAAAAAATACAAAACATAATAAAAATAAAAATATCATGAGTAAGAGAATAAAGCAACTGCAGATGCTTTTTGAATTAGAGCAAGAGCGTGTAATTCCCTCCCTGGTCTTTATAAAAATTTATTTCAATAGGATATTTTTGTTATAATGTTCTGTATTTTAACTGTTAGTGCGGAGGTAAAATTATTTTCTTGACAGTTTCATTTCATATTTTTCACAATTTTTGTGATTAATTAACAGAGATTTTTTCGGTAATGTAAGCTCATAAGAAGCTATTTATTCTGTATTTCCGTGTTATTTTGACCAGAAACAAAGTAAATTTAATAAATTTCACTCTCAAAACACTTCTCTGATGGTGAAACCTAAACTCTGCACCACACTTTTTGGCAAATCAGGTGCCAATTTTAGACCAATCCCAAAAGAAAACTCAACTTCATTTATACGAAACAAAAAAAAATAAAATATAACTTTTCGCTATTGATTCTCCCAAAAGTCTACTTTACGAAGGTGCAATTGGAACTTAATTACTTTGAATAGTTTTCGAGTGATCGCTTCGTATACAACCAAAAACGGGATTTATCTAAACTAGCACAAAACTAAAATTTCATGCTTTTCTGTTGGGAATCGGACCATAGTTCATATGAATTTTTTTGTTGCTCTTAAAGAGCAGAACCAGTCCCTGATGTTTCTTGATTCTTATGCTGTACATCCTGTATAATATTATTTCAAATTTCGTACGAGGAAAGTATGTGGATTGATAATAATATAATATAGATATAATATAGTATAATATCATTTCAAATTTCGTACAAGGTAAGTATGTGGATTGATATCTTCAATAGGCGAGCAAAAAATAGGTTCGAATTATTCTATATTTTCTTCTTCTATAATACACTGACGTTTCGGGGTTGTGTCCCCATTATCAAAGCAAACTCTGAAATTCAGATAATTAATTTTATCTACAATAATATTTATAAATATTAATATTTTCAATTTATTAACTTTTATCAATAGATAACATTAATTAAAGAATACATTTAATTGAAAGTCATATTTAGCACACCTATTTAATATTAAATATTCACGGGTTTCTAATTGTGTTGTTCGGTAAAAGAATTATAATGAGACTCGGTTAAGAAACAAAACCATGTGGCGATTATAAATAAGGAGCTCCTATAATTCAAGCGATGTAAGAGAAATAAAACCATGCAATTTCAGTGATAACTAAGGCAGTGTTCCTAGGTGGGGAGGAGGGGGCCACACTAGAAATTGTAAAACGGCTGACAAAGGAGCATTGTTTCCTTTTAATTAGTGGCTCCCACCGAGAGGACAAAGACTCCCTTTGTCTTATCTGCCTCTTCTTTCCCCCTTTTAGCAATTCATACTCTTTAAATTGCTTTATTTAATCAGTCTCTGGTTTATTTACTTCGCCCAATGTGTGACCTTGTCCTTCCAGAAGAACTCTTAGCGTAATTAACAACACTTCCCTTAACATAATTACGACTAGATTTATAACTTCCCCTTAAGAATCTAATTGCTTACAAGAAATTTCTACTGCATAATTTAAACAATCAGACTATGACAATTCATTCATTCATCTGAATACCCAGCCAACAACTCAGGAACGAGCTTCCTCTATATAACTAATAACCATGAAAGTTTTGGATTCGATGCTTAAATAAGAAAAACGACTGTTTGTTAACAGTAAAAGTAGAGGTAAAGGAGATAATCATACACGCTCAACATATATGTTTGATCTTTGCTCTCTCAACTTCTTGAAAGGCCAGAGAATCCACTTCATACAGGATGGATATGTCCCAGGAGTCGATCTAAATCTGATCGAATGGAAATAATACTCTATTAATTACTTTATATTTACTAATGTGACACTCCAATTGTTTCAGCTGAACAAAATTGTTACTTATAAAGGGTATGAGGGTTACTATGTAGCGACGAAGAGAATAAAAACTTAAAATGTACACGTTTCTTTAACAATCGATAATTTCAATGATGCTAAGTTAATTTTATTTTTATCTATTTCTTATTTAAAATTCAGCTAATAAGTTTTATTAGTAAAATTAAAACAAAAAAATTCAAATTTTAAAATGTGAAAAATATGACCATCCTGCAAGAATTGCATTAACTCATATCGATTTACGCAAAAAAAAATCTTGACTAGAATTTAAATATAAGTTTTTATAGGTACTTTAATTAAAATTAAAAAAAAAAAACTCTAAATGTTATGGTATTAACCATTATTAGTTGGATATTAATAATAATTAAAAAAACAAATTTCAGATGTCGTACCCATTACGTAACTAGTATGAGTAACAGGCCTAACACCACTTCAAGCATTATTGCAAGCACTTGAAATCGATAGTAATGCGAAATCTAACGTCTTAATAGTTTTAAGTTTAACCTTTATTAAAACATTTTATTTTCTGAATGGAATATAAAACCTGAAATATTAATAGGATTTGGAGAATTTCTAAAAGACACAGTAAAAAAAAAAATTGTCAAAACGACAAAGGATTGTCTACTCAGTTTTTCGTTGGAAAACCAATCGGAAATAGCTTTCCCTAAAACAATCGCCGAACTAATTTTTTTTCCCGACTGATGGAAAGATAATCGGATTATAGGACAACCATTTTAGCCTTCAAGTAATGTCGAAACCTGTTAACTGGACCGTGGAAATATCGTTAGTTGGGATGGAAAAGCCCAGTCGATCAAAGGTGACCATAAAGCATCTATGTTTCCCAAATCATATTTTCCCCGCTATCCGACATATTGAACTTTTAACTTTAAGCGCATAACGCTCAAATGGATTAGATATAACCGAATATCAAACTCAAAAAGGAAAAGGAGATTTTTTATGGCTCATTACAGAAAAGGTTTCAGAGATGTTTTCATTTCTCATTTTAGAAAAGCTATAAAAAGAAAAAAAAACAGAAAAAAAGCTCTTATAAAGAGAAGATTCGGGGCGAATTAGTAAATATTGTATTTCAAAGGAAAGACGAAATAAAAAGTACGAGGGTAATCTTTGGACCTTATAAAAGAAGAACAAAAGTTTCTGATCAGATAATCCGGGAGAAACAAAGGGACCGAAGAAACTCATTCTATATATTAAACAAAAATTAAATTTATCTAAGTTATAAATAGCATTGAATAAATAATTAAACATTATTTTATAAACTAATGTTTTATACTAACAAGTAAACGGCCATTTGAGAAATTTTAAATTAAATTCCCATTGAAAATTTAAATCCGACTTTTTTCTTGGACTATGTAAAAGATTTATTTTATCATGTCTCTTTTTTTTTTCTTTTTTAATCCGTTCATCTATACTGAGATTATATTAAATCATCATTGAAGATAACAAGTTGCATTAACAATTTAGTAAAAAAAATACGCACCGACATTTAATAATCATTTAAATTTTCGAAAATAGAACTACAAACCAGTGAAATTAATTATCAGTTACTAATGTTGGCAGAATTCAATTTTATAAATTAATAATGTTTATTTTCAGGTAATCATTGTGAGGTTTTTATAAAATTTTAAGCTTCATTAGAAAGACAGTATTTAAGAGCTAACATCAGCTATAAAACAAATATATATTTAATACCACAAGAGATAATCAAGTATTTATTAATACTTGTAATATAATAGTAATATAAATACTAACAGTATTTATTAAGATTATATCAAGTGTATAGAATGAAGAAAATATTTTGTTACGTGACGGCTTTGTAACGATAACAAATGATAAATTTAATGATGGTCATAAGGCTCAGGTCGTGATTGTAAACCAGATAAATATTGTCGCTTTAATTTGAAATTGTATTCAATATTTAGTTAAAATGATAATAATTATTATTTGAACAAAATAAACAATTATTATTACTCTTTTGTGAGGTTATTACATTTTCCTTTCCAAAGAAAAAAAAACCTAGAAGGGTCTGACTCGTTTGTTAATTGAACATTCGGTAACAATAAAATATAAATAAGAATCATTCAAATTAAACATAAAATTTTTGTTTTCTTTTTATTAATTCACAACTGCATTATTCCCAATAAATAATTATACACCCAAAAAAAAAAATTATAAATTTATTGGGGTTGATTTTGAAATATTGTTTTATTTTTAAAGGGTGTGGCTAGCTCCACTTCTGTAAAATGTATTATGTCACAATAGAACATTGAATGGAAAGTGTGTTTTTGTAAAGCAAAAATGAAGCTCAGGATGGTTGACAAATTAGTTATTATTGCAACTTTCAAAGAAATGTGGAAATAGAGATGTACACTTTTGATAGAAAGCGAATAGCATTGTGACAGACTGTCCTTACGTGGTTTTATATATATATATACAAAAGGAAAAAAAGGAAAAGAATAAGAACAGACACACTCAAGAATTCAACACTGGCCTTATTTATCTTCTAGTTCTCTATATATAGTCTTTATGCTGTTTAAAATATACATATAGGATTAAGTGTTATATTATGATATTTATTGAACACATATGTATATTTAATTTTTTTTTTTTTATTGAGTTTATGGGTTCGCAGGTAAGAATTAGAACTAGAACCGTGTTTCAGGCCTTGTGCTATTCTTGTGAGACAGTTTAGACTCTCAGAAATACTTACATTTTTATGATTATTTGCGTACTATAAAATTGAAATTCGCTCAACAGAAAAATTGGAAACTAAAGTCAAAACAGAATAAAAGGATCTATTTGTTTACAGACAAGCCGTTGTAGCTTGTTTATTTTTGTATTATAAAACAAATACATTTTTGGCTATCCCTCTGGCGGAGAAATGCCTATACATACGGTTGCCACCGTGTTACTTTAAAAAGCCTATAACGGTCATATCTCGGTAATTTCTTCTCCTGAGGTTTAGTTTACATGATGGGAATTCTACTTTTTACTTTAATTTACGACAAAGAGATTCAGAAATCACGATGAAGTCACTTCAAGACCTGTTAGAATGTAATTTCGTGAGCCACAAACGGGTTCAGGGAGGAGCTGAATATTTAAAAAGACACTTAGAACTGGTGAAATATCTGAAGAACAAATGGAGGAATAAAGGAGTAATTACTGTTAGCAGTATATCATCATCACTACTCCTTATAAATGCAGTTTTTATCGATTGGGAAATCAGGTCAGTATTGATAAGGAGATAAGAACTAAAACAAACATCACTTCAGAGTTAAATGAAATCGGACTTATTAATTTTTTTTTCGAGTGGGAATAATAGAAAAACCCTTCTAATAACCCTTCAGAATAATGAAAATTCTGCAAGCTATCACATGTAGTCCCTTACTGAGAAAATATACAGAATAGGCTGCATTATATAGATGAATAATCAATAAAATAAACATGAAAATGGAAAATATGATTATTCAGTTTAATTTTTGGCTTATTTATTATGCTGAAAAATAAAAATAAGTGTAATCATTACAGAAAATAGTCCCGTAATATACTAACTTAAAAAATACATAAATCGGTGACAGACACATTGTACAACTCCCATTGTAAGTGAAAAATTTCTTTTAGTGTGGACCGACATTTCAATCTAAGTTAAAAGCCTTCATCAGGGATAAGGAATATGTACAAAAAATAACCATATGAAAAATAACATGAAACGTTTTTGTAGCAGTCTTTGATTAAGTAAAGCGATGAACTTAATAAAAATTATGCTATGCAAAAATTTTTATGTTCATTTTTAAGCAGCAGCACTACTTCAAAAAATCTGAAAAAAATTTGAGGGTGCCAATATTGCTTAGGTTAAGATATCTTATGGCTTTGGTTTGTCCAACTCAACAACCTATGGAGTTATAATCGTTTTTCTGCAAATTTTCTACAATAGTTTGAGTTTTTTCCGAAAAAAACACAATAGAATGCAACGTTCTAAATGTTGGAAGCTAACCCAAAATTTTCCGTTGGTAGTTCATGAGGGGCTTTGGCTTGTGGAAAAAATTGAGAAATTTGTCTGACGTTTAGTGCTTACAAAAAATAAAAATAAAATAAATAAAACATTACAGCGTATCAAGATGCTTAAGACCTGATTATGGGGCACAAGAGATCTGAAACTTTGGTAATAGTAATTTTTTGTGATGGTGTACATATGTGTAAGACGGCAGACATTTATCGCTCAGGGGCTCTTTTACCTATCTACCATACTCGGACAGGGCCTTTGTTTTTAATTTTTCAAACATTATCCATATAAAAACAAAGATTTTTTTTTTAATTTCCCACAGTAAATTTGAAACTTTTATCAAATTCTTTAAATGTATTAAGAAATTGTATTTACATTAAAATTTTATAATTCAAATATATGTTTGGTCCGATTCATTATTATTTTTATATGAATTCCCGATGATGAATTTTATATATCAATAGATGAATATGTGCATTTTATATATGATTATATGAATTTTATATGAATTGTTTATCATTTAATTATAAAATTTACTCATGATTTTTCCCGAAAAAATTACAATAATGATGCAATCCTCTTCAAATATGAAAACGATAATAGGCTAGAGAATTTTTCTGAACTATGACTGTGTTCAGCTTGTAACTAGTTTTTCTCCACTGTGTTATACGGCTGATGCGATCTTAGCCAGAACGGTATCCCCACATGAGGGACTCGGGTAAATTTGAATCCCCAGGCTAAGTATAAATATGATAAATAGCGATAATGGTTAACCTTTTTTTTTTTAATTTAATTTTATTTATTATTGTTGTTGAAAAGGTACGGATGTCAATTATTAATGCGTATTGTCCATAAGTGGCAGATTGAAGTGCCTATATATTAAAACAGGAAATATTATTTTAAAAAAATATAAAATAGGTGTTCATCAGTAAATCTGAGTAGTAAAGTAGTTCAAATCACCGAGCACTTTATAACTTCAGCAGATCAGATTCATGGTGAAGTACTATCTAGCGACCTATAGGGTTTTATTAAGGGATCCAGGGCAAGATATGTTTACGACGAAACCTTCATAAACTTACCAAACTTTAACCTGGTATAAGTGATACGACTTCAATAAAATCTCTTATATAAACCCGAAACTAGCCAGGAAAACCTGAATTCCAACTTTAGTATACTTTTCAACCTCAGTGAATGATAGATAAGCTATGACGATAGTCTAAATAGCAGCATTTAACAAACCAACCAATTTTCACTATAATGATTGAGAACGGATAGATAAAAGTCAACAATAGTCACTAATGATAAATATTAAATGAGAATTTGTCAATAAACCGATAAATAACTGGACATGAAAAATGATAATAATTATTTCCCAAAAATGCGATATCAAATAAAGGTAGACACTAAATCAACATTAAGAGGGAGGGCAAATAAAAAGTTGAGATTCAGAAGTGCAATCTGGAAACAGGTTGTGCTGGAGGCCAATAGGGGAATTGCTTCTGGAAACCTTCCAATTCTCAACATTCTTCCCCTGGCATTTAATACTTTCCACAAGTGCTCTACATCACGAGGTACTGATCTATTAGTGAAAATAAATTCTAAGTTTGATATTGATGGCTTGTTAGAGTACAATCAATTGACAATATTTGTTAGAAATAGTGAATAATTGGAATGTGTTGACAATTCCAAAAAAATATTTGTCAGGAGTCGGCCAGGATCAAAAAATAATTAAAAAAAAAAATATTTTATAAAAACAAAATCGAAACAACTTACTTTATCTAACGTTAATACAAACACAACAAAAACAACTCGTTTACAAGAAACTTATGTTTTTAATAATTATTATATCCTGAACCTGGCCAATCTCGACAAAGTAATATTTAGACATTATTTGTTTACCAATTTAATGCATGGCGATATAACTATTAGAAATTAAGACATGAATAATAACTGAAGAAAGATACATTAAGTATCAAATTTCAAGACGTTTTGCAAATTTAAACACATTTCCTTTAATAGAGAATGAAATAAAAACAGATTCTAGTTGAATCATACATCTCGAGTTGAAAAATAGTTAAGAAAGCATGTAGATATTTATTTCTCCAAAAATAAATAAGCCCTTCGGATGAAATGAGGCGACATTCGCTATGTATGGATGCATTTTAGGCAGAACAATACACTCATAAGTGAGGGTAAATTTATGTCAACATTTCGGCATGTTTGCACGTTTTGCGCAACTCTGCAGCATAAATTGAGTTAGAAGTATGTAGATTTTTTTTATGTGAATTGAGTTGGTTTAAGAGAAGTTCATTTTGGAGTCTGAACTTTTTTTCTCCCATCCTGCCATTTTGATGCTTTCATCTTTGTATTTTAGTAACGCAGTTAAGATAATTTAAAACATAACCTTATTGGCCGAGCTCTGCTGTACAGAATTTTTTTTATATTGTAAGTAAAAACATTTTGAAATGTCTATAGCTTATTTTAAAAAATCTAAAAATAAAAATAAAATTAAAAAAAATAAAGCTGAATAGTTTAGTTAGTTATCAAAATTATACTTAGGGATAAGACATGCGCCCTAATTAATAAAACTTTAGTGGCTTTCATATTGATTAGTAAATACTGTTTGGGGAAGGAAGGAGGGTAGAACTTTACGGGGTCTAAGAGGCAAGCAGTGGTAGAGGTACTTGATTATTGACAACAGGGTTTTCTTAAGAGTTAGTGGGATCATCACTATGCACAAGTCACGTAAGTTATTCCCTGACAGTCTGAAACTCATAGATTGAGAAGACTCAGCATTTTGTATCAATGACAAATTCAGAGCGCCTTGGCATTGTTGAACTGGATTCGTGTACCATCTATTAGTATAATATGAATTTTAATTGTGCACGTATTTACTATATATATCATGAAGTAAATATTGAATTAAAAAACACATTTTTATTCAGTGTATAACTTTATTATACATACGAAAACAACATCAATAATATTTTTAGGATGAAGTAGCTGTTAATTGCTTGCAACAGATATCCATTTCCTATTCTTAAAAATATTTTGATATTGGAGACCATCAAAGAAATACATATTAATAACAACACCACATAAACAAGCAGGACCACCGCTCAATATATAAACCCGAAGATAATTACCATTTATTAATTTGTTCTTCATAAGAAACAATGTAAATGTTCAGGTGCGATGACAAACCGTTTAAATAAAGGCAACTAATTCAGCCTATAGTAATGGGAAGTAGGGCTTTGATATGTTCAAGTGATAAAGCTTGGGAAAACCGCTTCGGCGGTTCCTCTTTGATAAAATTATCTAATCAATCTGAAGCGATTAGACCACAAGAGACTCTTGCGGAGCAACCATGCAACCGCAAACCACATCCGTATCGATAGGTTCACTACAGCTTATACCTTAATCATAGCAGCCTTCATCCAAACAGTTCCAGACAATGATACTTCAGAATCAGAAAGCTCTCCAGTGAAAGTGATGAAGTGAGCTCGATAGGGCACCGTTCGATTTCTGCGTTTGGCAAAGCACTTTGTTCGACTTAAAAAGATAAGCAGCACCTCAAAGAGACACAAAAATTATTATGTTACGACGCCTTCCACGACCGACATTCTAAGATTCCACTCCACAATGGTATATATTACTTTTTTTCTTACGTAGCACAGTGGGACGAACATATAGTAAATTCGGACATTTGAACAAATAATGACAGTTCAAATATTGCAATTTTTGTTCACAATATATAAATAATAGACCTTTAGCGATCATGTTTGGCAATTTTCATCTATATCAACGCTTTAACAATGCTGTATTACATTATCAAATTAGGGTTAGTTCCATTTGGTTGGTTAGTTCTATCTAAAAAACGTTTTTATTTACTGTTTCAATCAAAAGTTACATTAAACCTTATTTTTTATTTGTTTACACTATAATTGACTAAGAAAAACAAAAATCTGATTAAACTTGAAAGTGAACATTTTTTTCTCGGGCCATTACATCTTTTTCTTTTAAATTTAATTTAAAAAAGCTTAAGATTTAATCAAGACTTTTAAGAAATAAATTATCAAATCATTTTAAAATTTGTAAGATATGTTTTTTCGCAGTAGTTAATTTCATTTTATTAAATTAAATAAATAAATAAATAAGATGACTGGTTATATTATAGATCTTTGTTGTTTATCCAAAAGAAATAAACAAATAAAGAAAAATCATTTGCAGGAATATAAACTAAACATAAGTTTAAAAGACGGAGAAAAATACTTTCATTAATAAAGATTACCGGTCATTTTTTCATATTTATTTTTACTTTTATTCTTAGATATATTTTTCCGACAGGTCTGTTTATCATATTTATAATTTTTTTTTTTTTGCGTATATTAAGGGGTAAAAAATGTAGTCGTAATATTTCATCCTGATTCATTATCATGATGTTTCACTCATTCGTTTCCGTACTGTATTTTTAAATAGCAAGAGTTCTCTTTTTCTACATTGAAAATAATGAAAAATTAGATGAGATTAACGATAAGTCAGAATCGACTAGCAGGTTCAGCACTGCTTTCAATTGAAAATGAATGAGCTTAAGAAATTGACTTTTCTAAGATCATTGATCATTATTTGAAGAAAAAAAGAATTAGAAATCATTTAAGTTGTCTAATATAGTTTACACGGTTTTTAGTGAGAAATTTAATAGTCAATAATCAATTAAATCAATAATCAATTTGGCCCCTACAAGTTTGAGCAGGTTCAAGAATTTTCTTACCTAGGTTCCCAGATAACCAGCGATAACCGGATGAAGGTGGATGTAAAGAAAAGGATCTTGATGGCTAACCGTTGTTACTATGGATTGAAACAGCACTTGAAAAGTCACTTAGTAACCCAGCGTACTAAGTTCATCCTGTATAAGACTCTCATCTGACCGGTTCTGACTTATGGATCCGAGACATGGACAACAACAAAGGCTGTGGAACACGATCTTCTAGTATTGGAACGCAGGATATTAAGAGGAATTTGTGGTCCAGTATTTGTAGATGGAGAATGGAAACGGAGGAAGAAACAGGATACCTACAAGAAGTTTGATGCCCCTGACGTCGTTAAATTTATAAAAGCAGCCCGACTCAGATGGGCAGGCCATTTTGCCAGAATGGGAGATGATATGCTTCTGACTGAGATCCTTCATGGTGGACGATGCGTCGGAAGACCCAAGTTGCGATGGAGGGACTGTGTGGACACCGTTGCAAAGAAGTTTGGAGTGAGAGACTGGATGGAGGTAGCAAAAAATAGGGACATCTGGCGGTTGCTGTTGGCGGAGGACATGACTCGCTAGCGGGTTGTAGTGCCAAGAAAAAAAATCAATTAAACATAAGCAACAGATCTTTAATTTGTCTATACAAATTTATGGAATTAATAAAGTTATACAAATAACTATATAACAATACAAATATAACTATTAGATTTATGTTTATTTCCTTATTCTCATAATTTCAATGGCCTTGTTAGGTATAAGCTTGTTCTTCTGATATTTTCCATTTCTAATGTTCTATCAATTTATTATTATACGTGTATTAATAGTTATATCGTCTGTACAGTCTAAAATGTCAAATACCTTCTTTGGATAAATTGCAATTTTAGTTTACAGTGAATATAATACATAAATTGAACACTTTACTAGTTTATTGGGAACAAATTTATGAAGATTGGGAGGGGGGCTCCAGAAAAATATGTTTCATTATTCACAAAGAGTGCCCAATTTGCGTCCTTTCCCCGGGGCCCCTAATACCTAGTTACGCCCTTGCGACAGACCACCGTCCCCCCAAACTCAAGCCTACCAAGCCCAAGTACCGGAATGTTAACATAGAAAAATGTAAAAAAGAATAAATAAATTAATAATGTAAATAAATTTATTACAGCATGAACTCATTATTAGAAACCTCACAGACAAATCTCGTAATAAAGCTAAAATTATACACGCAAGTTATCAAAATAAAATGTAGTATGAAACATACAGAATGTATGTATCATTGTATGTACTGTTGTATAAATATTTCTATTTTTCAGCAATAAGTATTAAAATCAGTACGAGTAAGACTTGTTATCAGCTTGTTATTAGATTCTCTATTAGTTGACATAAAGATTTCTTATTTAATAAGAAATCAATAAATAAAAAGGATTATGTATTGTGATGTTTATTTCAGAGCTTGAAACAGTTACTGCACTTTTTCAAAAAGTTTAACTGTTTTACAAGAGCTTTTATATTTAAAGTATTAACATAAAAGTTCTACACAAAAGAACTTTCAAATCAAAAGTTGCTTAAGAACTTGTATCACTAAAAGTTTTTGATTTTGAGTTCTGTTAATAAAAGTTCTTCCCAAAACTTTTTTTATAAAAGTTCTGTTAATAGAAGTTCCTTCTAGAACACTTTAAATATAAGTTTTCACATACTTATATGGTAAAGCTTGATTTTCGGTAGATGCGGAAAACCTCGGGAGACAGCAGTAATGTTGAAAAGATTAAACAAAAAACTTTTAACAAAAATATCTGATGTGAACAACACATTACTTCCTTGCACGCCCATTAAACTATAAATCGGTGGCTCAAAAAGTGATCCTCAATTTGGTTACTAGTTTCCAAAGATTGCATTAAAAACGACACTCGACGTCGTGACATCCATCTATTGACACACACACAGACACATTCTTGTTTCTGGAGGTCTCATTCCGTTATTATATGTCGTTTTCCTTCAGTAGGTAACTAGATTCCAAGATATTTCTTCGTGTTCCGTGACAACATTAAAACTGTCAATATCACGAGATAAAGCATTGGAAATCAACAGCTCCGACACTTTAAGCGGAAAAACCCACTTAACGAATATCTTATTCTCCTGCTGCAGACTTGTTGATCTCACAAATGGGGAGGAAAACCAGTATTTTATATTCAATTTTAACACTTAAAACAAGTAATAAAAATGGTTAATTGGATTGGAAACCAAATCGCGTTTGTAACCTTTATTACCGAAACATATGATTTATGTATTCAATTTTAATATAATTTTGGTTTATTATTTTCAATAATAGACCTTTGGAATCGACCAAAGAAAATTTTTTTGTAACCCCCTTCCCCCCTCAAAATTTGAGGTTTTACGTTTCAAGATACGTAGAATCCAAATATCGAATAAAAAAAAATCCGTACGTCCGCCGTCCGCCGTACGCCGTCCGCGGCTTTTCTCCGAGACTACTGGACCGATTTTCTTGAGATTTTTGATGTAAGCTTATTATGACCTTCAAGTAAAGTACCCTTTTCGGCTCCACCAATTTTAACCAAAATCTAGTAAATACATTCATATAGATATAAAAGTCTTATTTATCAAATTTGAGATGTTTTACATTATATTTTAGTATAATTTTTGATGAAAGTCTAGTATGACCTTCAAGTAAAGTACCGCTTCTGGTTTTCCAATTTAGACCAAAATCTAGTACGTTATTTAAATCAATATATATATGTTATGAATACTAAATTTGAGAAGTTTGCATAGTATTTTAATACAATTTCTAATGGAAATCAATTATGATCTTCAAGTAAAATACCACTTCCGGTGATCAAGCAGTGACCAAAAAGGGAGGTTCGCAACTAAATTTTACAACAATCCTAAATACATAATTTTAACTTTCTACGGCAAACCGTTTTTGAGTTATGCGAAATACGAACGTACGTGCAAACGCCACGACGAAACTAGTCGAAATGGATTCAGGGATGGTCAAAATGGATATTTCCGTTGAAATCTAAAAACCGAAAATTTTCGCGATTACAGTACTTCCTTTACTTCGTACAAGGAAGTAAAAACATAGATAATAAATAAAATTCGAAATAAAAGAACAAAGAGAAAAACAATTACCCTTTTGTTTATTTTATTGAACATTTAATTTTTAACTTCAATAGAAAAATTGCTTCGATTTTAATTAAATCCCCTACAGAATACTTATTCAAAGAAATAACAATTTGAAGATAAGAAAACCTTTCAAGACACAATTCCATAAGTATTTTCCGCATTTAATTGAAAGCTTTAATATAGGAGGGAGTTTTTGTTGACCGTATATGTATATTTAAAGGGAGAAGTTGGTTGGGAGATGCGGTCAAAGAGTTACACTATTATAAGTAAACTTATATATTTTGTGCCGACGTTTCGGTCTAAGGCCATCTTCAGGGCAGAGGAGGCGTGTGGTCGAGCGCCAACTGCTTTAAAAGCTTTAATAATGGAATTTTTTATTGTAATCTCACTAAAAAGCTCTAACGAGAATGTTATTAATATAGAACTTATAATAAACGTTTTAACATAAAAGTTCTTGCATGACTTATTTCAAAAAAGTTGAATTTAGAACAAGAACTTTTTCAAAATAAAAGTGCACAGTTATTTTGGGGCCCTGGTTTATTTTAATTTAATGTTATTTAGTTAATTTTGTGTATCTAATTCTTGTACTATGAAAAAAGTATTACTATTAATTTTCTAGTTTAATAAAATAATCACTTTCTGCACATCATGCAATATTCACTTCACATTCCGGCTTCGACATATTGTTAGCTAGCCCGACATTCGAAAAACCCGGAAGCAACCGACTGCTGTAAATGTCGGATCCAACACCGCCAATTGAACAGCTACGCCGGACAAGGTTGTAATCCACAGAAATAGAAAAAAAACAAGCTCAATATTGAACAAGGTTGTATCTGACACGGGAAATTCGATGCAGGTACATTTTTTGTTGTAACATGGAAATTGACAACACTGTCAGACCCCAAAAAGATAGTCAAGTAGATAGTGAAAAAATTGATTTGTAGAATAAGAAAAAAAAAAAAAGTAAGAAATTGATTTCTCAATTTCTGAGGATTAAAACCTTATTCTGGGGCTGCTGTTCAATTCACGGACCATGTAAAGGAGCACAGGAATACTGCGCTAAAAAAAAAAAAAAATTTCTTATAAATTCATAAAAAAAAGAATAAAACAAATCGATCAAATAAAAACCAATAATCAAATATACTTTGAATTAAAGTAAAATAGACCTAAAACGTGATGTTTACAACTAATGATAACAACAATAGCCGATTAAGAAACTTTAAAAAAAGTTTTGAAAAAATAAAAAAAACTGCTGCAGTATATTAAGAACAAAATCAAATCCAATATGTTTGGATTTAATTTTTTCGGATTTGAAAGAAGAAAAAAAGTAATAAGCACTAAAAGAAAAAAAATAATGAGAAGAGTTCAAGCATTGAAGAAATGTTTGGTAAGGATATGAAAGTAGAGGAAAGTGATTTTTGAAAAAGTGGGCGGTCACGCCGAAGAGGCTGATAGAGCAATAAAATCCTACAACTATTGATAAACCATCAAAGCTCTAACTTTCTCTCTCAAGCACGACCGCATTTTATGATCCCCTTTTTACAACCCTCAAAAAGGGAATTTACTGCTTTAAGGCTAAATTTATTAAAAGAAAAATTAATACTTATCGAAGGGTGATTTTGCAGGTCGATGATGTTTGTGTTCCAACAGAGATTTCCGAAGAGAATATTGTTTTTGTATAAATACGACGATTTACTTTGAATGTGTTTCATGCAATATAAGTACCATGGATGATTGATAATAAATTAGGAATTATGTTAGCTAGGTTGTTGGATCGTCAAAAAGACTAGTGAATAGTTTCTTCAAATACTTTTCCCACTTCAATATCACTTTAATAGGTCGTAAGGCATCCATTATGTATAAGTAATTATCTAGGTTAACTTCTTATGGAAAAGTATTTATTGTCTTGGTTAACACTTGTTCACTAATCACTAATGTGATGGCGTATATATACATAAGGAAATACATGAGGAGTATTCTATTTTTCAATATAAAACATCAGCTGTTAACAGAAAAAAAAATCAACCTTTTTTGGCCAGCAAATGTGTTTCAGCAGTACTACCAACTTCATCCGCACCAATAGACCTAGTTTTTCAGTTATGTATTTTGAATATTATAGCTGTTCAATTCTTTAAAAATAGCTTAATTTAATAAATTTAACTATAAAATGTGAAGAAATTGTGGGTGATACAGCTTTTTTAATATCATATTTGGACTCAGCACCCTAAAAACTATAGGAATAAGATATTTTCAGTACAATTTTTTTCATCGTTGGCCTGTGTAATCTTGAAGTCTCTGCAGGCTTAATTATTTCAACTACCGATATCTTAAAAATCAAAAATGATTTTACTTTACCACACTTTCATCTTCTTATAACACATAAAGACCCCTCTACAGTACTAAGGTATATTATATAATTTTATAATTGAAGGGACAAGTCGATGAAGGTGGTAACATTTGTCAAGTTCAGATAAAACTGAATTCAAATCACCTTTATCAATTATAAGGCAGATAGGTAGTGTCACTTAGCACCTTAACCAACAATTGAGTTTATGTGAATGGAAGGAGGAAATATTAAAAAAAATATCATTTTACACCCTTATCCATAGCCATAAATCAGTTTTTCAAAAATGCCACTGATTACCTTTATACACTTGACCCTTTAATTATTGGAGGACTTTTACAAAGGTATCATATTAATATTCAGTAAGAATCTAAATTAGCATTGCGTGTTCTGCACTTAATAAGTAATAACATTATGAAATCATAATGCCATTGTTAAAGGAGTACTAGTAAAAAAAAAAAAGGAGAATGAAGCATACCGATACGATGGATTTATTTAATTAACCTTAGTAGTACTGTTTATTTACATTCTCCTTGGACTAGATTGAAACCATTTTTTGTACCTTTAGCTGATAAACTATTTTTTAGACTCTATTGGATACTATTTATTTATTCATATCTCTAAATATGATTAAAAAGCATATGGCTATTCTAGGTATTCTAGAATTCAACAATAATAGATTCTAATTATGACTTAGAAAGATCTTAGATTATTCCTGAACCTTTGAATAAGTCCTTTTCGCGTTCCTTTTCAGAGTTGGAAAGTCTCCAATATTGCTCGACAAACTATCTGCCTCACTGAACTATTTAGCTGTTCTGTGAAATCCACTCACTTGAAGACTTCATACGGATTCTTCTCTTCTATTGCATTCGATCCCTGATTGTGCCCAGAACTACACTAATTTCATGTTTTTACTCTGTCGGTAAAGGCAGGTCAAATCAAACGAAAATGCTCTCAGTTCATGTTATTTTCTTGTTATGTGTGAATATTTACTTTAATTAGAGTATAAAATATATTTTTGGAAATCTAGTCCTGTTGAACTGAAGGCAGCCAACTTCTTTGGCTGTTACAGCACCAGGCTTCTACGAGTGGTCCCTTCATTCCCCTTGCCCAACTATTAATAACCAAAGAGATTAACATTTTCTAACTATATATTCCCACCAGTAAAAAAAAAATTTCGATTTCATTTATTGGTCGCTTACTACTGAAGTATTTTTACTTCATGAATTCCATACTTACAGTCATTGCTTTTTTTGTAAGTTGTTAATATTTGAACCATTGTTTTCGAGTATTAAATGTATCCACTATTGAAAGGATTTCTAAATACACATATTGGAATCATCCCAGCCCTGAACGCAAATTTAAATATACATTTTTTTAGGTACTTTGATATTTACATAAATAACAGAATAATCAATATTTCCAGATTCAAAGAGCTGTATTCGTGAGAAATATATATTAAACTACAATCAAAATTTATAAAATAGGTGCCTATATAAAAACTTTAATTTAGTGTATTAATTATTCAGGGTTATTAATAAAAGTAAAAATAAAAATACAATAAAACACATCAAGATATAGCAACTGACTTAATACATTCCTCTACCAGTCTTTTTCGTTAAATAAATTGCAGAAAGTCAGTTTTGAATATGTTTATCGGTCACTGCTCTGTTACAGGAAATTTCTACGCTTTTGATTCATTGTTCAATATGTGATCATACCGTTTGCAGTCGTATATGGACCACATTCTGCAGAAAGTAACCAAGCCATAAAGAAATAGTAACTGAGAAAAATAGAGTTAAATAAAGTTAAATGCCAATAAAAATTCACAAATGAAATTATTTACGTATTAATTACTCCGAGTAACAGCATATTAAAGAGCTTATATTTTATGCAAAGATGGTCTCCCATACACTTCCTAATACTAATAATGTTACACATTTTTGTACATTGATTCATTTCGAAGGAAGAGAAATGTCGCTGATTCTGTCAGTGTTTTCGTAGTAAGTTGATAGCCATGGATGGCATAAGCATGAGGGTGGATAGTTGGATCTTTTCAGCAGAACTCATATTTTGTAAATTTGAAGGTTGGTTCCTTTCTGCAGAATGCGTTCCATATAATATATTGAAAAAATACCTGTAAGTGCATCATACGGGTCGTATGTTAAAGCGTTAAACTATACGTAAAGCTTAGTTTGCATTGCGTATACAGAGAGAATATATGATGATTTAAAATCTATGCTCAGTTTGTTTTTGTAGAGATTGCTGGGTAGTACCACAGTTAATAATTAAAATTATGATTAATAAAAACAATAGGGAAAATTATAGAACGGGTACAAAAATATAAAATAAAATAAGCTATAGGCGACTTCAATGACCAAGTAGGCCGAGAAATCCGATTTATGGCAGTCATCGTAGTCCAAAGCTTCCGATAATGAAATAATGACCGGGAACTTTATATGTATTGCAGCGGTCAAGTGGTACGATATTCCAATATAAGAATATAGGAAAGATGCCGTATTCGAAACAACTATTAGTAGAATAAGAAGAAATACCAAAAATGTAGAAAGTTTACTGAGATAGAACATCCTTAAGATAGAGGGGAAGAGGGCACTACCATGTTATTAATAAATCAATCCGGAAAATGATGTTCAAAAAAGAAATTTACAACTGTAGCCTCATTGGTCCATGCTTGAAGGACGTAATTGCTGAGGCGTAGCGCTCTTTTCGGTCTGTTATGAAATAATAATTAATATCTTCCTAAATTATTCATTACGGCGAAAACAAAACAAAAAGCGAGATTTCGGAGGGGGAGGGGAACACTTACCATATTTCCATCCTAAAGTAAGTTATAAAGAAATCGTCGGAAGTAGATCAATATATGCAAGTGGTTTTAGATTTCAAAGCAGCCTACGACTTAGCTGACAGAAAATCCCTATGGAAGATACAGTCGAAAGATGAGTTCTTTAGGATTTGACACAAAGATTGCTATGACAATTCAACTATATTTCATGGCCAATTCAAACTAAATATGAGTTAATTAAATAACCATTAAGTGGTGTAATAGAAGCAATGAATGTCTTAAACAGTAGTATTAAGTATGTTATTGAAGGGGGTCGGAAGTCCAACAGCTGCGTCGAATCAATACTCCTACCCTGGCTCCTTTCAAAAACGTTTTAGAATATCCATTTTCGGAAAAGCAGCCGATGGGTTCTCCTCTTCCAACCTTTTCAATAATAAATGCCTTCATTCACAAGACCAAGTGGTCGTTATTTCCGAATGCCATTTTTTATTTCGTTAGGACTTTTGTGCAAGAATTTGTCAGACGAATCATCCTGGAAATGAATAATTTATGTTTCTGATCGCGTTATGTTTCAAGATTAATAGCATCAGTTTTTTTCATATGACAATTTATTCAGTAAAATGAAATATAAATAATAATAGATTTTAAAAATTGCTGATTGGATATATGTATCATTATAGTTTAGATTAGATCTCTGGGCATTCCAGATCTTGAAATTAATTTTTTTTTCAGAATTTTCGCGCTCACGATTTGTTCGTTTTATTTATCTACTGAATTGCTAAACTGTTGACAATTATGTGACTACAATGGATTTGATTATTTTTTAAATGCTGAAAAACAAGTATGTGGTGTCCTCTTCATTATGCTTTCGTATTATTAATATAATTTATTTTTTAAGGGTTGCTGTACTTTTTAATCCTTGTTCTGTAGTTTTCATAGGTTCAGCCACAGTTAACGCCTTTATCAAAATAAAAATTATAAATTTACGACATTTTTTACCTCCCTTACAACAGTGCCCATTCCGTTACATTTTTCATTATGTAACGGAGGAGATATTTCATCTTCAAATGCAAACATTTAGCTACCTGAGCGATTCCTAAATTGTGAAGGAAAGAGATGCTTAAAAGATGTAGCTACTCCTATAAAAATGTATATTATAATTATATTTATTTATATTATAATATATTATAATTATATATTATAATCTTACTTTATTTATTTATTTATTATAATATGCTTTATTAGATAATATATTATTATATATTATAATTTTATTTATTTATCAACGACAATACTGTAAGATTGAAATGTACGACGATTAGGAGTACTGAAAAATTGACATTCTGATGATGAGGATGAAACCCCGAAACGTCAAAATTTAAATGATATGAGCGAGTGATAAACTAAACCAATTTAAGGAACGCTTGTTCACAAATAAATATCGAAATTCCTGAAGACTTCTCTCTAAATTATAAATAAAATATAATTATCCACTTTTTAAAACAATTTTAAGGAATTCACATAAACGCAGGTTAAAATAATTTTAGCAGTATGCACTTCTTCACGTCTTTTCTCACAAAAGTAAAATAAAATTGTTTTTAAACAATTGTAGTATTACAAATCGGTGCACCATATATTTTGGGATTGCTAATCTGAAAATAAATTTTAAGTTTCCATTTAGTTTGTATGGAAAAGTCCATTTAGTTTCCACAAAATGGATAAATGTTAAGTATGAAAGAATTTGATAATTAACTAAAGGAGAAATATTTTCCGAGGATGAAAACGAATTTCCGGAAATATAAGCCATATAATATGTGTGTGTATGTGCGCGCGTGTGGGCATGCGTATGTGTGTGTGTGTGTGTGTGTGTGTGTGTGTGTGTGTGTGTGTGCGTGTGTGCACGCGTGTATGGGTAATTATTAAGCCTGTACTGAATTTTATATGTAAACAGTGCCTTTTCCGTTTGAAATACTTAGAGTAAAGAAACATGTACAATTTAAGAGGAAGAAACACAAACACAATTTAACTTATTTTGCCGGCTAGTAGAAACACAGGAACATTTCGTATTATTTTCATACTAGTAAATGTATAAATCATAGATTTGGATCAATCTCTAGGTCGAGTTTATGATAGCTACAGTAATTTCTTGTAAAAAAGTATAAGGATTATAAAAAAAGATAGTGAAATAACTATCAAAGGATACAATAATAATATTGTTGAAAAATAAACCTTACAATTTGTAGTTGTGGAAAATATTAGTTGTTGATCTCATGAACTAGTAAAATCAAATAAATTCTTTACAGAATGAATGGTTATTATAATAATGCTGCCTTCTCAGCAAAGGTTTTAAATAAATTTAGAAAAAAACAACAACATACATTTATACTGTAATGTATTGAGAATACAGGGATGGAAGGAAATATTTCCGATTAAATGATAGTACTTAAATAATGTATAATTTAAGTAGGTGTTAAGATAAATAGGTTTCCTAGTCGGACAAGGAAATACCTGCAAGGGGTGGCTCTACCTAAGAAGGTCGGGACCAGGTCGAGATTACCGACAGGCAGCTCAAGCAGCCATAAAGATAAGCCAGAGTAAAAGCACTATAAAACTAAAAGATAGGTCTGGTCGACAAGTAATAATAAACTAAAAAAGGAGAGGAACAATAGAGGAAAAAGTTCAAACATTTCAAAGCCGACCTCCAAGGGAATGCCTACTTCGAGAATTTCTATCAGATCAGCCAATAGGACAGTCCAAAAGCAGAATGGGGGCCAGATATCTGAAAAATAAACTTTTCAAGAAGGAGAAGGGAAAAGAGAGTGAATTGGGAGCTGACACGGGAGGAGAGTTAGTTACAGCTGGAAGGTGGGACAGTGGGGTTCTAATTGTAGAAGCAGAGGATTCAGCTGAGCAGTCCATCCCAGATATTGTCAGGGAGTATGGCAGGCAGAGCAGAAGATCGCGGCGAGGAGACAACCAGACCATCAAGCGGCAAAGCTGAAAGTACTCGAGACGACGAAGGCAACAATAAGATAAGTACCTTATTAAAAGTACATTCATTCAATGTGCACATTATTGTTTAATATTATGTGGCATCATGGAAAGATTTTAATAAGCAAGTTAGGCCGAATATTCTCAAATACAGAAGCTAAAGTCAATAGATTTTTATAATGAAGTTAATTCAGGTTATGATTTATTAAGCAGCAGTTCAATTAATAAGGTACCTTAAATAAAGTAAGATCTTATCTCAAAATCTATTATTATATTTACCCTGCATGCCATCATATAGTTAAGTGAATTGGTAAACGCGATACTCTTGGAAAGGATCTCCAATGGTATTTATAATATCCCAACCTAGTGACCATAGCAGAGGGGTCTGTGGTCTAGCCTTTTAAGTTAGCCTAACTAACTAATCAAGCTTATTCATCAACTCCCTTCTGGAACCGATTAAAATACAGACTTTATTAAATAAGTAAATTAAATAAATGCGATTTCTGGAACGCCCACCTGCCTTAAAAAAGCAGATTGTCAGAAACTATATACTTAAAAATAATACTTTTTTATATGGATAAGAACTCAATGAAGGATTAAACTTGTCCTCTAATATTACAGAAGCTCTTACAACCTATTTATTATTTTAAAAATGCCATACTAACGTGCTGCCATATAGGAAAGAATAAATGTTTAACAAAATTTTATGATATATATACCTAGCTGCAGGATTACAAAGCCTCTAAGCCCTTCACATCTTCAAGAGCCCATTAAGAAATATCTCAGACAACAATCGCGTTTTGGAACCCTGCCAGCTTCTTAATGTTTCATGGCACCTCTACAAATTACACAGTAATCTTTTTGCTTCATTAAAGATATTAATGTATAGAGATTATATACAAATGTACTACATATCCCAACGCAATACTAATTATCATTTTTATTTGGGAAAATTTCAAGGATATGTCAATGGCTGCTACAAGTAAATAAATATCGTCCTAAAATCAGATTTTAAAAACGTCAGACCTATCAACAATTAAATTTAACTTAAAATTAATTTTTTTTCACAATTTAATTTTTTTTCACTGAGACAATCATTGAATGAGTTAAAGAGGAATTTATAAAATAAATAATAGGAGAGGCATAAGAGAGAACTTTGTTTAGCCACACCTATACTACTATTGGTTACCTGCACTACCTTAGGCTTGTAGTTAACATATAAAGTCCTGTCAAGGAGGTTCCTCATAAAACTCGTATTAAAATATTTAGAGTTCCCGAAAATGTTGGTTGTGGCAATGCCTTTTGTAAGTCTCTTAGCGTAACTCTGTATTTGTTTCGTGGAATAGATAGTTCGTATGAGGTATGTGTAGATCAGTAGGTAAAATTAGGTTTCAGACGTACCACGGCAGCACACCGTTTGTGTAATGGTTCGAAAAGTTATGAAAAGGAAAATTTGAATTTTAACAGTTTGGGTATTTTCAGATGTTTTAGATATTTGCGAAGCTTGAGTCTCAATGCACTCAAATAAATGAGTAATCAATTTTAGGCTAAGTTTTAAGATCTTCTTTTTTTCTTGAAATGAGGTTATTATCAAGAATCAAGCCAAGGCACTGACGGCGGAATTTGAGGATTGTCGATAAAAATTGGGGCGAAAGTTTTATGTCGATGAATGAAAGTAATGTGTATAGATTTTTTTTGGCAGACTGCAATTTTTAAAGATTGCTCCACTCATAAAGTTATTTAGGTGAAATTACAATTATCTGAAAAAAAAAATCTATAATAAATGTTAAACATTTTTATTATCAATAAAAATAAATCTTTGTAATAGACCAAGAAAAAAAACGAATAAGCAAAAACTAACATGGGTGAGGAATCTAAGTTCTAATTAAACATGTGATTAAGGACATCTAGGAATCTAGCTTGAGCGATTATATTTGTAAAATGTGCATACTATTTGTAAAAATATGAAAATATTTCTTCTAAATATGCAAACAGAATTTATATGAAAAAAAAAAATGAATAAACAATGAATTCTATACTGATCCATACATCACAATAACAGTTATGCACCTTTCCGAATAAGTTTCATATTAATAGATTCACACACAAAAAAAAAAATTAATTGTAAAATAACTGTTAATAACTTTCATTTAAAAGTTTTTTTCTATAAAACTTTTCAAAAGTCTATAAACTTTTTTTTTAATTTTAACTCGATTTTTATTTTATTGGGATGCATTAAGTTAAAATTTATTCTTCGATTGCATTCACATAATTCTATTCTTTTAATTATTTATCCACATATAAAAATAATTATATCATTTTATTATATTAAAATATTTTAATGATTTTAATGTTATATCCTAAAAATTTTTGTCTAATTCGTCCATATTATCGTTCCCATTTCATATCACTATGCTAATTCATATTAGCATAGTCGGACAGCTCGTCCAAAATGTCTAAATTTTAATAAAGGTGTGGGGAAGTTTGAAGGTGCTTATTAAACTTTCTAATACTTGTATCTTTGGGATGTATTAAAAACGTTTCAAGGAAAAGAAGATAATATCTTTTTCATGATTTCTACTACAATGTATATAAATGGATTAGATACTATTAATTACATACCAGCATAGATTGAGGATGATTCACAGCTTGTTTTATTGCAGTTAATTATTTATTTTATTCGTTAATGTGCGGATGTCTTTAGGTAGTTAAGATTATTTCAGTTCCTGCCATCCAATGAGTCAGAAAGATAACGACCTCGAAGAGGGTGGGAGACCGGTGATTATAAGTACTTTTTTGGAAGTGACGTTCTACAGAAAATATTATTAATAAAATTAAACAAAAGTTTAATAAAAAAAAATGCACTGGTATGCTGAGTGTTTCGTTGTTTATTATTTGAAATAAGTTGTTATGAAAAATTTCCTTTTTTTATTGAATCTTTTTCCCATACAGTTTGAAAATAACAGTTATGATAAAACTTTAATTTTAAAGTTTGAAGAATAAAAGTTTTGAAATAAAGCACTTTTATTTTACCAAAATAAAAATACAAGTTATATTCTTATATTTTATAATAATAATTAACAGTTTGTTTCGGTTCCTGCCATTTAGATATTCTCATCTTGAATTTGTGTGCACTTCATGTTATTCACTCTTATCGTATCCCACTAATTAAGAGGCATTCTCGTGAAGAACGGACTATAACTGGCAGAAGAACCAACAAAATAAACACCCAAAAACAGGGTAACATAATGATTTAACAAAGAGTAACTACATTTCCCGGTATAAAATGTATTCTACAAACAAGACGTTAAAATAAATACTTGAAAATTAATCAAACAGCTATGTAACTAACCCATGAACTTTTTATCATAGAATTTAAAAGATTAATTTTGGAAAGCATGACAGCGATTGAGAATCTATTTGAAGCCAATAAAGAACATAAATAAAGTAAAATCCTCGAATGAAAGGAATATAAACTCATAAAGAATCGCAACATACAAATCGGACACTTATCAAGGTTGAAAAAAAGATGCCGAAATCTAAGAGTTATCAACTAACCTAACATTGCTGATTTCGTCTTAATACATTCGAGTTGATAATTTAAAATATAACTTACATTAAAGAAAAAAAAAATTTTTTTAGTAGTTATATCACTGGTAATTATTACAAATACATGACATTGTTTGAAAAGATAATCATTAAGAAAATTTCATGAATACGAAAACTAACGCAATTATTGGGTAAAAAAAGATCATAAACAAAAAATAATGGAGACAACAATATAAGTTGTTTTTGGGCAGAAAGTTGGCTCTAATGGTCCAGGGTTTACTGTGAGAGGGGGGGGGGGAGGGAGGAGAGGGTCTATTTGTCTCTCTGTTGTCTTACACCCTTATCTTAACTACAACAACCTCTTCGTCAATCCACCCTTCGTTTGAAACCAAAATATCTCTATGGAAGCTGTGATAACCAACGAAAAAAAATACTACCATTTTCTTTGAGGCTAGTATACACTCAGTAGACCAACTACACTGAGTCAGTACCGAGAAATCAATTAAATTTTAGACTGGATCGATCTCAACAAAACTAAACCCTGAGAAGGTTTTAAGCAATCCGCCAGAGAAAAATGTAGAGCATTAGAGTGGTTGCTCCAGCTCCGGAAGTTTGACTTCGAAGGCTTAGAACTGAGCAATTTTAGTGAATCTTATGTTTCGTGTAGAACTCAGCTGGACAAGATGCTTCATGGCTTTAAAAAATGGCCAGCTCTAAGATCGGGGAATCCTATTTGATTTGCAAAGGTCCAGGGGCACGGACAACCAGCATAGATTATCAGAAGGCTCTCTGGTTAAACAGTACTTAAAAGCCTTTTGCATTTTACAGGATAAATGAATTGGGCCATAACTATTACATTATTTATTATTATTTACAATAAAAAAAATAATAATCTATTAATAAAAAATACTAAAAAAACAAAGAACGATCATATAAAAGATAAAACACTCCGAGTAACTCCTATCTCGGGAAAAAATTATTTTTATAAATAAACAAGATCTATACTTGGCTAGGACTGTAACATCGAAATAAATAATATATAATAATAATAACTATAATAAAAATAAATAAAGATACAAGTATTTTCTTATCAATTATTATTTTCAGTTGCAATTATCTTTTTACTATTAAAATCAAAATTATGTTTATTTTCCAGGATATGTATGGATTCACTTTAAATCAGCAAACATTTATTACTTTTTACATTTATGCACCATACATTTTATTTCTATTTTGTAGAAACCCAAGGCCAAGGAAAAATAGGACTATTGCTATAATAGAGGAGATAAATAGTATGAATCTAATCTCTAGGTAATATTTTTCTTGCATTGGGCACATCCTTCAGATTAAAAGTGGTCGCTTGCTTATCTAAAATTTAGTAATTATTAATTAATTACTTTAAAAGATTTAATAGGTCTTATTTCTCCTGAAATACTGACATGCGTCACAGAACTGATAATAAATTTAGGGTCTATGTTCATTTAGTGGTAATATTATTATGAAGTGTTTTAATCCTGCAAAACAAATATTGAGCGGAAGGAGGGTGGATTGCTTTTCCCAAATGCAATTCCTCTCGTAAATACAAAACAGCGGAAGATAAAAATGGGAAAAGAAATAAAACAAATATCTGATAATAAGCTTGAATATGGAACTAGCACAAGGGGAATGGAACTCTATTTTTTGGGCTGCTCTCGAAGGGGCATGTTATTATGTCTGTTAAGCTGGCATGAAACTACCGCCTTCTGTATTTGTTTTTCATGATTTATTCATGCAGAAATATCGAACCGATTTTCAATCGAATTAATTTCGGATTTTGTTTCCGTTCTTCTACAAGGCTAAAACCCGTATATTCATGATGTATTGTTCCTTAGTTATTTAAATAATGTTTTCTTCAAACAAAAGAAGTCTTTTCAAATTATTTTTTATTAATTTCCAATAAAATCTACTTCCATGGAATAAATAAGAATAATATTCTTTACCAGCTGTTCGTTAAGAAGACTGCAATTTAATGCAATAATATATTTATTATGCGGACACGGCATTCCACGTAATGCTACTGAAAGAGAGAAAGTGTTCGTCTATTAATTCTGTTTATCGAAACGATTTTGGGTACAAAATATTTTTAGAAATAAAATACACACAGTCTTATATATAATATCTATGTATCATTATATAAACAGAAAGTCATAATATTATTAAACAGTATTTTCTAATCTCAATAAAACAAAATAAATAAAAAATAATATAATCCAAAAAAGGGACAAAATTCAATAACAAAGGACATGTGTGCCACAGCCTTACATTAAAAAAGTCAATACAATGTTACGACATTGTAAAAAAAATATACGTCTTTTGATACTGACATTGTACGCAATGTCAGTATCAAAAGACGTATATTTTTTTTTCTCGAATTTATATCTATTATAATTGGGAGTTTTTATAAGTTTTTAAAAATAAAATTGACACAGATACTTATGTTGCAGAGGCTACTACGGAAAGTGCATCAATAAATTGTTGCACCACAATGAAAATAATGATAAGTAATACAATAAGATAAATAATTATTTATTGTTATTTCTTCCTTTGTCTTTTATTTTATACTTCTATATTCGTTAAAAGTATAACAAGTAACTACTATAACAAAATAAAACTTTATTTTCTAATAAAGGTATAGTTAATTATATTCGACATTAGCTGTTTCTTAATAATAATAAATAATTTCAATTATTAATGTTTTGTTAATTTTGATTTTCCTAACCGACTGCTGATTCAGTATTAAGAGGTTGAGTAGACAGCACTATTTAATATTAAATCCATTGAAAAAATTCTGTTTAATGAATCTGAACTTATTTATGATCATGCAAAATTTTTAAAGGATTCAAATGCGCTATTTAGATACTAAAAGCAAAAGAATGGTAAACGATTCCAAATCTCAGGATAAGTAGATTCCATGCATAAACAATAACCAAAGTGGATATATTGTCCTCTGGAAATCAGCTTAGGGAGAGCAGCATATCCATTCCATTCCATGTATCCAGTTCCGAGCAGTCGACTGCATACGAATCAAATGCACCCGGCCAATGCTGACAACAAAGGCTTCGTTGACAAACGGCTAAACAAAACGTAAGCGCCCCCGTGGCATGGGTTTTTCCACATCGCTGCCCGAGAAATGGGACAATGTGGGTCATTAGGGATGGGGAGCAATTAGATTACCATCTCCAGGAATGGAAAGCTCCAGAGGAGAGCTAAATAAATTGAGTAAATCACAAATTTAGGGCACATTCAGTGCTTTTCGGGAGAATTTGAAGAATACAGATAATTTTACAATATCGCATAATCATAATTAGCAGTGTTTGTTGGAACGATTCAGTTGGATTAAGCCGTATAATATCACCATGAATATTTTAAATCACTTAATTTATTTTTAGGAAAATTGAGGTGGAATAAAACATAGTTCTGTCGCGGTATCGATTGAAGTAAGCCACCTTAGATAACTCAAAGATAACAGGATGGATAACCTAGGTATGAAAACAAAGAAGTTTACCCACACCCTAGCGGGTAAACAAAGAGCTCGTGAGGTTAAGTGCTAAGTACCTAAAGTCGACCACTAACGATCAACCCTCTTACATCCGGATTTGCACCTGATTTAGGAAGGTGTAAATTTATACCGTCAACTATCCTGGTTTGTTTATTCTCGAAACTAAATGAGCCGAAAAAAAATCCTCTCTTGGAAGCATATGTTGGACGCTCTAAATAAATACATCCAGAACGGCCGCTTTTTTTTCGGTTTTTGTTCAATAACTTTTTAGTATGAAAGTGCGACATAGTAAAAAAATACTCATACAGTATTTCCAAAATTTGCTTCGATTTACTCCACTAACATTTTTTTTCGGAAACGATTTCAGATCCAAAAAGGTGCAAAAAAAAAGTAATGGTTATGAAAAACGAGGAATATAATTTTGTAAAAAATTTAATCCACTGACGTCTGAAAATGACTGCCTATTTTGCCGTTATTAAGAATGGAGACGAAGAGAGGTTCTCCTTTTTGTCTTTATTTGAAGGAAATTAAAGGAAATCATAACTTTAGTATTTTTTTTTTTTTTTTACTTTACGGATCTGTATTCCGGTAACGCGGAGGTTTAGAAAAAAAATTATTGGAGTAAACTGTAAAAAAATGTGTGCTTTACAAAAAATTGCTTGTGAATTTGTTTGTAGGACGCACTAGTAAAGAGTTTTAGAACTTTAATCGAAAAAAATAACACAAAAGCTTATTGACGCGCGAACAAGGACATCAAATTATAAAACATGGATTTTTATAGGGGTATAGTACATGAAACATATAAAAAACTCAAAACTACAGAACCTTTTGCACGGTAAAATGTACTTGGCCATTAGGCCAATATGCGGTTTTTTCAGTTTTTTTCTTCAAGTTAGCGTATATTTTAATATATTTATTAATTGTTTTTTTGTTTAGGCCTTTTAAGTGTTATGACTTCTTTTTCTAAGTTCTGAGTTTAAACAATTCTAAACGCTAAGTGCAAATATTGAAAAATCTCTGAACTGATTGATTTATAGTACCGTTTAGGCTGGAAGTATTATTATTTAATTTATGTATAAATATTTTAAACAAAGAAACTTTAATCGCTGGAATTACTTAGCGTATTTTTTCCATAACAACTGTAGATAGTTCCAAAAGTCCAGAAAAAAGTAAACATAACATGGAACAACGTTCGTAACACATGAACTTTTTTTTTGTAATTTATTAGTTTTTTTTTTTTTCTATAGGGCTTCCAGACCTTTTCGATCTTTCACCACCTTAGCTATACTGATCCACTTCTGTCTATCTTGGGCTATTGTATTCCACTTTGTTGCATCCATCTGGTTTCTGTCTCACACTTGGCCTCCTGCCAAGACCGTGGCAATCATGATCGTGCCCCTCATGGGGAGATTCGAGCAACATAAGCCACCTTATTCCCCCTACTTCCTTATCTCGAAATAATACCAATTAATTTTATAGTTACAGAATACAACCAGCTAGGGTATTATAGCTGAATTGCGGTAATTAAAAACTTGACCAAAACACTTATTTAAAAAAAAAAATTATAAGCGGTATATTGATAGAACAGTTCAACAAAAGAAAACTAGGAAATAAAATAAGAAAAGAATCCCATAACTAATTATTATTTAAATTTATAATAATAATCAATATATATTAAGAAATGCTAGATGATATTAATAAATGGTATTTATTTTATTTTAAAAAAAACTTTAAGAGGACTTTGTTTTATTTATTAAAACAAATATTATTAAATGTATTATTTTATTTTATAACATATCGGCCCTATTATTTATTTTATTTTTTTCAAAATTATTAGTCCCTAACACAATACTCAATACTTAAAATAATTTTAAAAATTTCGTGTTTCCACATTATCCTTATTGTCTGTTTTGACACATCCAGGTAAAATCTTTCATTTTTATGACATTTATTGTTCTTCATATTATGAAACACTATTAAAAAAACAATATCGCTTTCTGATTGTAATACATTACCAACATTAATTTAATTAAAACTCCTTTTTTTTAAATTGAGAATTGATGCTGTGCATTAATATATATATATAGGGTGTCCTTTTTAAATGGCCCGGCCGAATTTCTCGTGAACCGATAAAGTTATAAAAAATACGTATTTAATATTTTTCAGTCTAGTTTAAAATTTCGACCTGTTTTTGTAAAAAAAATATACCGGATCTTCAAGTTTACAACTTTAGAATTTCAAATAGGAACCTATGCCTTCCAATACATTATTATAATGGGTTTTTTTAAACTGAAATCAATGGTGAAACAAGATTTTAAATTGGTCAAGAAATTACAAAGTTATGGCACAAAATTTAAAAAACAACAATACATTTTGTTTGTTTGGTTATTAATACTTTTAAATTGCTTTTACTTTTTTTTTTGTTACACGGGAAATAATTTGATCGCTTCGCGTTTATTATCCTTTTTAACTGTAATTAATAATAAAGGGATTTTAAAAGATGTAGTGAAGAAACAGAAATTAGCTTCTGTATGTTTTGTGAAACGTAGCTGCTTACATTCACTCTCATTGTTTACCCAAATGGTCTTATGATAGCGAATTAATTCCTGGAAATAAATTTAATTGGAGCTCAGTTTCTAAATTTCTTGAGAGAGGAATTACCAACTTTACTAGAAGATGTTCATCTGCAGCATCGACAAAAAATGATACTGCAGCTTGATGGATATCCCGCACACAATTCTCTGCAGGTGAGAAATTACTTAAATCGTCACTACCGGGATAGCTGGATAGGACCTCACGGCCCCATCTGTTGCCCTCCTCGGTCACCCGATCTAACTCCGTTAGACTTTTTCTTGTGGGAAAATTTAAAATACAGCGTTTATGCCAATCATAACCTTGTAACATCAGTTGAACAACTGCAGCAAAGAGTGGAAAATGCTTGTCGATCGGTCTCTCCTCAGTCCATCCCCCGAGCACCAGCGAAGAGTGGCTAAGAAGAGCCAATCTTTGCATCTTCAAAGAGGGTAGGCAGTTTGAACATCAAATGTAGTTTCACCAACCTCTGGGTGTAAGTAGTATGGAATTTTTTATTATTAAAAATAGCTAAGAAAATGTATTGTTGTTTTTTTTAACTTTGTGCCATAACTTTGTAATTTTTTGACCAATTTAAAATCTGGTTTCACCATTTATTTCAGTTTTAAAAAAACCATTAAAATAATGTATCGGAAGGCATAGGTTCCTATATGAAATTTTAAAGTTGTACTGGGTCTGGGAGACGCGGTATATTTTTTTTACAAAAACAGGCCGAAATTTTAAACTAGACTGAAAAATATTAAATACATATTTTTTATTTTATATATATATATATATATATATATATATATATATATATATATATATATATATATAAAATAAAAAATACGTATTTAATATTTTTCAGTATTATTTTTCAGTATATGTATATATATATATATATATATATATATATATATATATATATATATATATATATATATATATATATATATATATATATATATATACATTTCGAAAAACTAGTAATAATAAATGATTTATTTGTTTCAGGTGAGTTCGATGATTTTTACTCTCTTGTATAAAGAAGAAATCGCATAAATAAGGAAACGTAAATATAATGTTATTTTTTATTTTACTATACCGAGTGTCCCAGGAGGAAATGTCGGTAATTGAGGTAAGGATAATCTATCAAAGATCTAGGTTCAGTGCCGCCAACCGCACCTTCATATCTCTATCTGTTCTCGAGAAATGATTTTTTAAAAGATTTTCCAAAAAAAAAAACAACACGTATTTTCCAATGAAAGCAACATTTCTCTACTTTACTGAGAATTTCTCAACTTTTGACACCGTTTTTGGAATCTACGATGAATTTTCTATAATATATAAACCAATTTGTAAAAAAATATTGTTTCGTTAGGCGATCATAGCAGCCAAACCAAAGTATACAAGTAAAAACGGATAATTTTCAGGAATACTCTGTTGAATCTCAGGGGATGAATTTTCTAGCAAGGGCCTTGAAGAACTCAAAAAAGTTGCTCCATTTTACAAGCTGTCTAATGATATGGCTTACTTTGCGAAGCTAGTCTAATTCCGAAGAGATATTGTAGTTGGGAGGTCAAGAAACGATACCTAGTATACGAGTATCTAGATTTTTTTTTGTCCTAGGTTTGTTATTTCGTACCTGGATTTTTCCCTATTTTTTTTTCTAAATCGGGTAACTACTGCAAACACATTGCTTCTATTTTTAGATAATTTTTATTCTTTTTCTACAATATTATTTTTTATTTATTGTTTTATATCTTTTTTTAGCGATGAAGGTGGTGATGACAATGCGATAAATAGAAAATAAAGTGGAATCAAACGGCTTCCTATTTAGGTACCACATTGTGATAAGCCCTTATAAAAAATAAATAAAAACTAAAATTGGTGTACAAACAATAAAAACCATTCAAAACGAAAAACACTGTGCTTACAATAGTAATCTCCTTTAGAAAAAAATCGAAAAAAAAATGGGCACGAGTTAAAAAAAAATTGGACAAAAAAACTACTAGGTACTCGTATTGTTGAAAGATCTAAGAAATCTAATCCCAACCTCAATATCTCTTCGAAATAAGACCAGCTTCGCAAAGTTAGGTACATCGATGGAAAGCTGAAATGAATCAACCTTCTTGAATTTCGTATGGTCGTAGACCTTCTTGAATTTCCTAAGGTCGTAGCTAGATAATTCATCCGGTGAGATTCAACAGAATGTTTCTAAAAATTATTCTTTTTTCCTAGATTACTTCGCTTAGGTTGTTATGATCGCCAAATGAAGTAATATTGTTCTACAAATTGGTCGTTATCTTATAGGGAATTCATCGCAGATTCTAAAAATGGTGACAAAAGTTGAAAAGTGTTCAGTAGATAAATTTGGACTTTTATTGGATAGTAGTTATTTTGAAAACCATTTAAAAAAACATTTCTCGAAAACGGATTGAGATAAGAAGGTGTGGTTGAAAGCTCTGTAAACTACATTTTTGATAGACTATCCCCATAATTACTGACATTTCCTTCTGGGGCACCCTGTATATTACAAAATGAAAATCGACGCAAGATCGATATTGCTGCCTGTTAATAAAACATCTATAGACATCGTCTATTCAAAATAAACTTAAGTATGTATAAATACAAATAATGAGATATAAAAATTTATCAAGTATTATCAAGAGGAGTTTGAAATTAAATAGAACAGATATTAAATTAATTTTACATCCAAGTCTGTTTTGCATTCTTAGATCAATATATCTATATTTAAAACTCCCTTCCCCGATCGAGCAATAACATCAGACGCTGTATAATTTGATTGGGATACGAATTAAATATTCTACAACTAATTGCACGACGAAACAAGTGGAAAAACAAATGGTACAATGGTAAAAAACCCATTTTATTTTTTAAAATATTAAAAAAAAATATTATTTTTTTAAAAGCTAAACATAATCAAGCAAATGTATTGCATGGAGGCATAGTGAGATAAAATCCATATGATTAAAAAAAAAGCCTTTGATAATCAACAAATTGGTCTGCAACTTCCTAGTCAAATAGCGATTTAGTTATATTTAGGAGGGTGAGTTGACGGCCGCAGACGAAATTTCTAAAATTTATCAAAAAATTCAGGGGTATTTTAAAGAACATGAGCCAGTAATTAATGAAAGCCAAAAAATGCGAATCAAAGAAGAATTCTTTGTACTGAAGACTCACTTCAGTACAAAGAATAATGACTATTATATATATATATATATATATATATATATATATATATATATATATATATATATATATATATATATATATATATATATATATATATATATATCGATCGAGCTCAGAATGAATTAATGCCATGTAGTTTTTATTTTTATTATTTTATTTTTTCCATTGTTTTCAGTTGGATTGCTTTCATTATCATTATATATCAATTTCTTTTAACGAATTCAATAATGTTGTTGGTTCCATGCGAAATGGCGTTTTCCTCATTTTTCAATTCGCTGATGCATATTACTTTCCATTACCGCTTCCGTAACTTCAATAAACAATTTATATATAACGACAGGCTTAATATTAACTATACAAAGAGAAAATGTGATAAAACGGAGATGGACAGAATGGAGGATTACGCTACCTTACTACTCAACAATATATATATATATATATATATATATATATATATATATATATATATATATATATATATATATAATATAACCTTTTTACAGAATAAGAGGTTATATATACTTCTATGAAAAGCGCATTTTTTTTCCTCATAAATGGGAGTGTCATTGAAAAAACAAAACAAGTTTTATGTTTTATAATAGTGTTATAGTCATTGATATTAATAGAAATATGTACAATATCGAATTATTCAAACTTTAAAATGTATCTTGATATATCGTTCACTTGGAAGGAGAGTGCTATGCGTATATTTTATAAAAATCAATGTCAGATTTTTAGTTTCAATATTTACCACAGTAAAAAATTATTGTTAGTTTGGCTATTATAAGTGACTAGATAGTACTTATACAAAGACTGTCTTGAAGATAATAAAATATTATTTTTTATGTTTTACTAATTATTCCTTTGCAAGTTAGGTTGCTAAAAAGTATTAATATTTTGTTTCTGTATTAATAATTGAAAATATCGTTATTTATGTTTAAAATATTACTTTGTACTTTGACACATTCAATAAAATATTTTGAGTTGATTTGTTTTGTTTTTTCAAATTCAATTTATTGTTTAGTAAAAAAGTTTTTTTTTTTTTTCAACAATGTGACTTTATCATATCTAAACTCTAAAAGAGCATGTACCGATTTTTTTTTAATAACTTTTTTTTATGTTGTTGATGCTTTATCAGTGAGTCGAGGGACAGCAATAAACTTAAGAAGACAAACTTCAAACTCTTCATTCAACTTTTTCGCATTGTTGCACTCTTCTTCGGAATCAAAAGATTTTTTTTTAAACAATCATGGATAATTGTGGGATTTTTCTTATATAAGAAATAGAGCTTTGACAGGTTTTGTATTGTATAATTATATTTATTATACCACAATTTATATTTTATACATGTATTATTTAGATATACTTATCAACTTATCCTGTGTGTTCTGATACAAATGAAGAGCTGGGGTTAGTACGTTCCCTAGAGTGCCATCGACTGAAGACCGCAAAACCACGACATGGTCAGTTCTATCGAAATAGCAGTTATTTGGGCAACTTTGTTTCCTAAATGTTCCCATTGAGTAATGTTTACATTGTACGAAATTCAGCAATGTATTTGGAAGCTAAATAGTGAAATACCGAAACGAAGAACTGATCAATAAGAAGAAAAATTAACTTTAGTTTGTTCGGAGTAACTTTAATATTAGCGTGCCATGGGTAATTTTTAAAATGTGTGCAACATTGAAGTTCACTTTATTTTTAACTTTTTCTATGTCACTTTGAAGATGATTTTAAATACTACAAATAAAGGAAAAGTAATTATAACAAATTAGCACAATAAGTAAATTCTAATGTTTAATGTTTAACATTATGTAGCACTGTAGACATTTTCCATAACCCCCAATACCTATTTATTAATCTTTTCATAAAAGACTCAAGAATTGTTGATAATTTTTTTTTTTCGTTTTTGAGCCCAGGCATTAAAAACCACTGTCAGAGATGGGAAAAGTCGTTTATTATGTTCCTTTTGGGATAGTTTTTTTTATTGAACTAGTTCAAATGAACTTCATAGTTCATTTTTAATTTTAAGCTATCAGTACTTGATAGTTCACTAAAATTAATTCTTGCGATGACAAAAAAAAAATATGGGTACAGTGTAGATACTTATATTATTCTCCAAACAGTATGAGTATGCAACGAGAAAGAAGATTAATGGAATTTATAAGTGAAAGTTTCTGTTTAAGTTAAATAATTTTAATAAAAATATATACATTTTTTTCGCGATTAAATACTTCCTTGTGCGCAGTAAAATAACTAAATAAAAAAATCACTACCGATTATATGTTTTATAATATATAATACATTATATAAATGCACAAATATATAATACATATAATAAAATTATATAGATATAAACATATATAAAAAATTATGTAGATATACAAATATATATAGAACAAAAAGCATTTTTTTATTTATTTATTTCACCTGTCCCCTTAAGAGTCATTGGCATATCCTGTAACTATTATCAAACCATATTGTAAAATTTTGATTTTCTTATATTTCAAATTTAAAAATAACACGCTTGAATGAAAAGAAATAATAATAAAATCAATATAATCATAGATCGAACATAGAACGGAAGTACCAAGTACACTGAACTAGTTTAAAAAGAACTAGCTAGTTCACTGCATGGTACAGTGTTATTGGGGAGGTCGTATTCTATGTACGAATCTAGTACATTGAACTAGTTAGTTCACTGTACGGGCGCGCCCAGTGGGGCCTATAGCCGATCTAGGAGGACAAAAGTCAATTACTATAATTTTCGAATGAAAATCACATGTACGTCGCAAATAAATAAAAATAAACCTTTAGTGGTTTTTAATTAATTAATAAAAATTATTTTATGGCGAAAAAATGAATTTAAAAGAAATGGCGTGGAATAACATTAATTTAAGGTCACAGAATTTTATTTTTAGGTCGATTAAAAAATATTTGTAACTGCCTTTTGATTTTTTTTTTTTCAAATTCAGTCAACAAAAGGAGTTAGTGTAATGGAATGAAATGTTTATTTCGAAAATATTTTTATTGGCGTTTTCTGAAGCCTTTTACTTAACTTACTATCAACAATTGCCGCAAGGCTTTTTCAGGACAGAAGTCTTCGATTTTTTTTATCTATGATCATTTAAAATTTTCATAATGTTTTAGTCGCTGTTAATAATGATTGTGGGTCCGCCACAAGTTTATCTATTTTCGCAACACGTTGACTAGAGTTATGAAATACAACTTGTGCTGCAACAGCTATTCCTTCGGAAGTTTACTGCATGTTTGCACTGTATTGAATTTTTTTTCCGTCTTCCTGGTCCCGCGAAACTTCGATAAGACCGGTGGCTCGCTATCGAAAGGTCCAGAAAATTTGCTTCAAGAAGCGATCTATATCATCTAAAAACCGATTTCTTTTTCGGAGAATTTTTCAAGCGCTAATTAATTTTGTATGTTGATCGAGCTACATTGAATGTCAAATCTGTATAAGTCTTATAGCCTAATAGGTTTGTGAGTATTAATAATTTAGTATTAACAGCATGCTATCAAGCGCCTGTCAGTAAATGTTATAGTTATAGTTATTTCATTACTTGAAAAGCTATTCTCGAGACTATAATAATGAATGACACCCACCGGGAATTTTATCAAGCTATCTTCTACTGGTTTATCAAAACAGTGACATAAAATTTTTATCTCCTTCAAGAAGCACGGATAAGGTCGCTGGTTTCAATTAAATTAATTGCCACCGGATAATAAATCTCCCTTCTTTCAACATGGCCGCTCAACCCATCTAGATCCCGGCTAATCAAGGGTCTAGGCTAGATTGCAACCACATTTTCCTTAATCTCATATTTCTACTGCCTGTTATCTTCCTTAATTACAGTTTCTCATGCATTAGCATTAATGTTGCTAACAGCGTAGAAAATACAATCTCTTCTTAATCACAATTTTATAGAGCTTACCAGCCCATAAGCCATACATTTAAAAAATATTTTTTTTCCACCCATCTAATAAGTAAAACTAACTATGTTTCACTCGACGATTTTAATGAAACTTTGCATATTTTTTTTAAGCAAAAAAAGTGTTTGAAATTTTTTTTTAATGTTTAATATTTTCTTGGAACGGTCTTAACCACAACTTAAAGGCGAAAAGTAATTGATTACAATTAAATGAGGTAAATTAAAAGTTTTTGAAACTAGAGGACTTAAGACAATTTTTGGATCAATGAAGCTAAATGTTATATAATTACTAAATTCAAAATGGCCGACCCAAAGCTTCATACAAATACATAATTTTTATAATTGAAAAAAAAATGTAAACAAAAAAAATCTTACAGAAAGAATTTTTGCACACAAACTGCCTACCACTACGAAGTAGACCTGAGTACTGTTTGAATACTGTATTTATAAAATACAGTAAAGTATTATTTCAAGAAATAATTATTATCAAATTAACCTCATTTATAAAATTTCATTTCATACTATTTAATTGGAAATATCTCTACCAAATAACTGTATGTATTCATATTAATATAGAAGAGCAGTAACTAAAAAAGAGACATGAAATAATTGTTAAGATAAAATTATTTTACGCATGAAGCTAGGAGTCTCGAAAATAACGGAAAACAAATAACCTAAGAGCCTACAAAAACAAAATTAAAATAAATATCAAACATATAAAGAATAAAATGCAGCACATCTCACATCCACAGTCCAAAAAGACATATTAAACAGAGACAATACCTGACTCCAAGATATCTACTTACATACTGAGGAAAAGGGATGATACATGACAACAGCTGGGAAAGGTTAAATTAAAAACAGCTGATCATTAGAAAATAGAAAAAAACAGAAGATACACATACTAAACAAACAAAAATAAACATAATACCATACAAAATAAGTAAATGAAAAAGAAAAACAACAAATTAAAAAAAATAAATGAAAGTAAAAATGCACAGGAGAGGAAAGTCAATATCAAGAAAACATAGGTTTATATGGCTTGTGATCTGTATTAATTTCTTGAAAAACATATTTATTTGGTTATTTTAAACATTCATTGAAATAAAGCAGTATATTTATCTATAATTATTTTCGAAATAACTCCAGTTGTGAAATAAGGTTTACAATTCATGTATACTGGAAATATATAATATTATCTATCCTCGAAACAGGAGTGAACAATAATTTTTAAGTTAAGTACATGAGCATAAGTATGACCTAATTTTCTGCTATTACATAATGATGCTAAAAAAATGAAAAATAAAATAAAGGTAAGGAAAAAATTATTAATTTCATTTGTAAAATAATTTTGAGTTGAGTAATCTGCCCTTGGATAACTGGCTCAATCTTAACTCAATTAGTTCTCTTGGCAGACTAAAATGTATTTACATGAACTTCTTGTTGTCATTTGATAAAACAATCATTTCAGAAATAATTATTTCTTCAAACGTAAAATTACTTATTTCTTGAGACAATCGATTAAAAAATAAGATTCAAGTAATAATAATTTAAAATAAATTATTTCCAAAATAATTTGTTTAACTCATTCAAGGATTTATTTCTCAAACATTATTTCAAATAAATTTTCGCCAGGTCTAATACAAAGTACAGATGTAAAAAATTTCTGGGAAAATTAAATTCAGCAATTTTTTACAGAAAAACGCGTTTTTCGGAAATTGCGCGAAGGTATACAGGGATTGAGAGACGAAGACCAACATAACAAAAAAAATAAGCAAAAAAATCGGTCTACTCGTTCAAGAAATAATTGTGGCACAGGCACGTCCGCGCGCACACAGACATACAGACCAATGGCCGAAAATACTTTTTTCGGACTCAGAGGGTTCTGAAACGTCTAGTTCCGTTGAAAACTACACATTGATATTTAGACCCAATTACAAAACCTTACTTACCTAGCAGAAAATCAGAAGGTTCTCCAAACTCTTGGACAGATTTAATGGGACAAGCCCATATCACCAGGCAATATTACTTTTGGAATTTCAAAAATATCAATGAGCATACTCGATTTGAGGAATAGAAAATATTTCAATTGCGAGAAGTTATTTTTCTTTATTTTCACTATAATAATTACAACACTAATCAACTTCATCTTGATTTTTTGTTCATCGGCCCGACTTGAAGTAAGCACAGATTCCGCAGTTAGCATTTATTCAAGAATATGCTCACCTCTTTAATTGTTTTAAGTGGAGCAATTTCACAAATAGGCCCGATTATTTCAGTTGACCGAAACTTTCTGTACAAAAGAAAGAAAAAAAAGCACTGTGTTTTCGCAGATAATATTTTAATTAAAAATTAGGCAATACATTTGGAATATAAACGTAACATTCACAAGACAAACGATCGTGAACAACCAGTTCTCTACCTATTTTAAAATCGATTTATCGCTATAATTTCCTTTAATAGACAATGAATCGAAATTTGTGTTTTCATAGTTACATAACTTCAGTAGCTTCCATTTTAGCAGATAATTTGTCCTCACTGATGAATAAACACATAATCAGAGAAAATACAATTCATTGTCTTTATTTTGACTTGCCATATTGAATCCGAAGTGTAAGCAACCGAGGTAATTATCTCGGGTGAAACGTCACTAACAAGTCTAGTATAAATACGAACAATTTCCATTTCACTATTAAATATTCAAAATTTGAATTTTTCGAGCTATATTTGCTGTTTGGCCCACTATGAACCAATATAAAGAAGATAAATATTCCTTAGTTGTCAAACTAAATAAAGTTATTAGAGAAAAAGAAAATTACAATTCATTGGGTAAGCCATCCCCTCTCAATTTATGAGGAAGAAAGTCTGGCCACGTGGCTGTCGCCTCTATTATCTTGTCGGCATAAAATTCTACATGAACTTTAATAGGAAAAGAAAACAAAGGACTCACAATATTACAGGGGGCCTTGGCTCTAAAACTAAAATTAGGGTTCTATATTCTACATATTTTATCTGAAATAAAAACAAGAAAAGGTGAATGAACCCTTTAAATAAAAATAAAGTATTCGTTCTTTTTTTAATGTTTATAAATTGTGTAACACAATTTTTTTCCGTTTTTTTAATGAACGTGATTCTTAGTTATTACCTAAATAATACCAAATACAAAATACTCATTAATATCTTAATTATAAATACAAATTTAAGGTAGACCTTATATATGGTTAATAATCGAATATATATATATATATTCTATTATTATATAAGTGAATTATAAGTATATATATAAGTATATATAAGGTCTACCTTAAATTATATATATATATATATATATATATATATATATATATATATATATATATATATATATATATATATATATATATAATAGTCGTTCTCAAATCACTTACGCATCATCCGTGTGGAGTCCAACTTACATAACCAATTACAAAAAACTTGAAAAAGTCCAAAACTTATGCATAAGAATAATCAACAACTACCCTCGTTAGACAATGTTACAAGACTTGCAACTACCCTCAATTCAAGAATTTGTTTTATCACAAACTGCTACATATTTTGGTAAAAAAACAGCCAGTGAAAACCCACCGATAAAAGAGATTGGTAATTATAACAAATGTACATTCAAACGATACACTCATAAAAGGACAAAAGATTTATTGTTAAACTAACAATAATTTTCGTTCACGTATTTTAATTATGTTTTCAATAACTTAATTATAGCTTTAAATGTTTAGATTTATTATATATATCGTATGTATTATTTATTGTCATCAGTTTCCTATTTTATTCATTTATTTTTATTATTCATTCCAATTTATCAGTTTTTCCAATATATATAAATTCACTTATGAGATACGACTTATTCTCAAAAATCAAATTTGTTGATTTTAAGTATAAGTTATCCGAAATCATATTAAATACTTGAAAATATTGTTGAAGTGTATATATGTAAATAAAACTTTCTATCTCTTTCTTCTTGTAATTTTGTCTGTATTTAATAATTATCATTTACATATTTCGTTTCTAAATCTGTCCTAAAAATACTATAGATTATTTAAAATAATTAAGAAAGAAGAGAGGATATGAAAATATATCTTACTACTGCACCAATGAAATGGTTCATGCAAGGAATCACGCAAAATGCTAAAAAAAAAATATAAGAAGCTGGATGCGAGATCTTCTTCAGTTCACAAAAAGAAAAAACAAATCAATACAAATAGAAAAACCAGATTTCTCAGAATTATTTATACCAGGTCATTAACTTTTATTGAAACAAAGCCATTTAACTATTTATAATTATCAGAATGGCCTACAACCCGGTTTCAAGTTCTGGCCTCCTACAACAGCTTCCGCCGCCATTTGTCCCTGTCTTGTGCGGATCTCATCCTGTTCCATATTCCCAGCATCCTCAGCCACACCATCAAGCCGTACAGTGCTTCTTCAGGAGCTTGTTCGGCATTTCCTCCTCTCCCATTCTCTACACATGTCCTGCCAACCTTAGCTGGCTCAATTTGATAATCTGGACGACGTTGGGTTTGTGGAATATGGCATATAATTCCTGGTTGGATCGTCTCCTCCATTTCCCGGAAGTTTGTGTTCCTCCAGATATTCTTCGAAGAATTTTTCTTTCAAACATCACGAGATCATGTTCGTCCTTTTTACTGAGTGCCCATGCCTCACAACCATAGAGGAAAACTGGCCGTATTCGTAGAGGTGGACCATGGTTTGTTTAAATAAAAGGCGACTACAAAACTGCTTGCGTAAGGTGAAATAGCATCGATTAGCAGTCACAATCCTCTCCACATTATTGTCATTTGTCACTAATGATTCTAAATAAGTGATTCCGTCACTTTCTCAAAAACGTTCACAAAAAATGCTGAATGACACCATGATTTTTTATTATTTTTTGCAAACTGAATTTTACATGGAAAAACAGATAAATCTAAATAAGCCTTTTTTTCCTTCTTTTCTTTTTACAACTCTTTAAAGCTCCAGAATAACCCAATATCCCAGCAATTTATTCTTTTTTTCTTTTTAATGATTCCTTGAACATGTATTTTTATCTTATTGTACAAATATTTATGCTAATATCGGAAAATAATTTTTAAATTAATTGACTTCTTCAACTTTCAACTTTTTCAATTTGAGGTGAGAGTTCTGAGGAAAATAAGTTATAAAATAATTATTGCCAAAAAAAAAAAAGAGGTAAATTTTGAGAAGCCAACTACTAGAAATTATACAATTAAACTAAACCGCATAAGTCGATTCGAGCTAGTTTGAATTTATCAAATTATTTCGAATAATGGTCTTACAACGGATTGCTTTTATCTGAAATCTCTGTTTCGACAAATTTTTTTTTCTTGCAATTTCGTATTAAAGGCGCTGAACAGACTGGGACACATCCCAAATGGTTCATTGTGAAATGGTCGATATATGTTAGGACGACAGAAACAGAATTTTTTCTTTTAAATCAATTTTTGTGGACTCAAAGAATCCTTAAACAAGTGAAGGACATAGAATACTTGTATTGAGGAAGTAATACCAATCATTCACTAGAGAAGAATACCCACCATTGAGGAACTATTTCGGTCCTACTCGCTTTGAGACGCGGTTGAGCTTATTGCATCTCTAAGCCCGTTTAGAAAAAGCTTTATTGTCAGGCACTTCTCCACTTGCTTAGAACGGGACATAAAGGGAGACGGAGTACTTGTCTTTATAATACAACCGTCGGTAGGGGTTATATTATGGAGTGTTTATAACCAGGATTATAAACGTTTATGTGGTATTGATGCCAGATATTATCATGGTTGGAATAAACATATTATAGGTCTCATTTCCTTAGGAGAAAAGGTATATTATCTGCTATATATATAATAATAATATTTTTATATACATATATATATATACATATATATATATACATATATATATATATATATATATATATATATATATATATATATATATATATATATATATATATATATGCTATATATATATATATATATATATATATATATATATATATATATATATATATATATATATATATATATATATAATATATATATATATATATATATATATATATATATATATATATATATATATATATATATATATATATATATATATATATATATATATATATATATATATATATATATATATATAACAAATACAAGAAATATACATATGCACAGTAATACACAGGAATATAAATTATTTGTTATAAAGCAGATCTAACTCAAACAGAGTTAAAGTTATAATAACTAATAATTGCAATAAATTCCTGACATAAGCCATATCTGTATTGCCAGGCTACTTTACAATAATTAGCAAGGGCAACCCAATTTTTAGCATTTAGACACACTATTGTTTCTTAGGATGATAGCAAATCATATCTAAAATATTTTTTTTCTAAACCTTGTTAGTATAGGGAATTTAACGAGAAAATTTATAATGTTTTTGATTTCTCTTTTATTTTCCTTAACATATAAGGAGCATAATTTATTATTATTTTCATAATGCACTATATAGTTTAATTTTACCAATTCTCCTCTATGCTGTAAATATATCATACTTAATCATGCATTTTATAATTTTACCATTAGAGTTTATATGGTAGTTCTTTTATCATTATAGTTCATAAATAGATGTTATCCGCTATGTCATTTAAAATTTTGTATATCACTGCTTTATTTGAATTTATTGTTGTTTTTACATTTTTTTTTTATTATAATGTTAAACGTTCCCTGATCTGATGAAATGATGTATTTAGAAAACATCCTAAAGATGTGTTCCATGTATTTGAGTTATTAAAGTCAAAATCAATGTAGTATTTATTTTATAAAAACTTATCAGGATACCGCGTAACTCTGCATTTATAATTATGATGCTTTTTAATACTTTCCAGATATAAGGACGTTACTTGTTTCTCAAAATGGATTGCATATTGGTGGTAAATATCTATGTAAATTTAATATTTTTTTTCTCGCATATTCTACCTCCCCACACTTGTGAGCCATAACCTATGATCGATTAAGCGGCAGCCTTGAAAACTTTAAGTCTTGCTTCCAAGTTAATTTTATTATATGCAGAAAGTTTCTTCTACTATGCATTATTACCGACCACGAATTCAGCTGTGTTTTCCTGAAAATATTTGGTAGATAATAAGGCTATTCCTAAATAATTATAACAATTTACAATCTCTTGGTGTATTACTTACTGTTATATTACTAAAACAAAAAAACGAGTATGAGGAAAAAATAGTACTGCACACCTAGTTAGGTGGTAGGGAACTAGAAACCTACTGGGAAATTGTAGAAACCATTAGAAAAATATGCGTAGCAGGATTGACTGATTTCACAGATGTTTTCATTATCTGCAGAAAATACAGGTAATAATCTGTAAATTACTTACAATTATTACTTATCAACAACTTCCTATACAAGTGGATTTTTTTTTATAGTGCGAAAAGATAACAATTCATCTTCCAATCCATCTTCAACTGTTCACCTGTCGCCTTCGATTGTACTCCAAAGAAAAAGAAAACGAGCAAGATAAGAAGGACGGCAATGGAAAGAGATAAACTGAATGGGAATCTACAAAGGGCCGTTCCTCTCCGCCGAGGGAAAGTCAATAGTGATTTTCACAGATTTCCATCAGGCTAAACGACGAGAGACAACAGAAGAAAAGCGCCATCGCCTCCTCTATCTCTAAAGCCTGATGAATAATAATGTCGAAATCTTTCATCATCATATTTCGACTGACGCTGCCGATTTACTCGATATTATGATGTAATTTTTCATATTTCATACAGAGGTTCGAACTAAATCCAATTTCCCGTGCTTTGATTCAGCCTTATCTCCCTTGCTTTGCTATAGAATGAAGTAAAGCAGGAAGGCTCAGGCAATCTCCGAAACTGCCGTTGTAGAATCATTAAGGATGCTAGATTTCTAGGCCTGATCGTTTTAGCCAAGATAAATGATAAGGGAGCCGTTAGAAGAGCGTCAACCAATCTTCAAGTGCGAAAAGCATTGCCATCTCGTTGTGGTGTTTCAAGCGTTGTGCATTTATATTGAGCTGAATTTGAATCTACAAGGACATTATGTGAATATCTTCCGAGTGGAGGACAAGATTGAAGCACAAAATTATAAACTTTGAAATCTGGGCCAAACGAGAGGAAAAAAAAAGGTAAAAAGTTAACGAACTTTCCTGCTCTGGAAACGTTTTTAGATTCTGGCTGCGAAGAATTATCTGAAAAAGTGAAAGTTGAAATATCAGCATATCTTAAAATTTCAGCAGTCTTATGTTCTAGTCTTAGACAAAATTTATTTGAAATAATATTTGAGAATTAAATCGTTGAATTACATTAATGAATTATTTTAGAAATAATTTAGTTTATCATTTTGCTTCAATCTTATTTGTTAAATGATTATTTCACTATATAGATTGATTGATGAAATGATTTTTTCACAAAATAAGTCGTTTTATGATTGATGAAATGATTATTTTGTCAAATAATTTTTTCTGAATTTATACTTTTGACTAGTTCATCTAAATACATTTTAGTCTACTGTGTTTCCGTGACTCTATGAAGTACTGATATTATAATCTATGATATAATTATTATGATATAAGGAATTAATGCACTACACTGAAAATAATGTTGGGAGCATACTGACGCTTCCTTGGCGATAGCATTAAGGGAGTCAAACGCATCTCTCACGCTTCGCATGAGCAATGAATGACCGGTGTGCGGACTGCCTAAATTATTGCTGTATTTAATAATTTAAATAATAAGTGCCATATCACGATTAACGCACCAATCCAGCTAATGTTGTTACATGGCCCCCTCTGGGTCGTGTCCAGGGTTTGATAACAATGGGTAGGAGCTATATGAATTGATTTTGGGCTATGTGCATTGGGTATGTAATAAAGGTATGATAATAACCGTATGAATAATATATCATTAACAACAAGGCCGAATAAATAGAAAGAATGATCAAAAGTCGAATAAAATTTAAATTTCGTAGCAACAAAATGTATTTCATTTGAATTATATATCCAGTTGAAATCTGGTCTTCGTATCATAGTTGTTGTGTATCGTTATTGAAATAATAATTATAAGACAAATCGTATAAATACAAACAATAATTATTAATTTAATGATTTAATTTTTTTATTTACTTTATAATTGAGATTTAATTTTTTTTATTTTAGTTTTTAAAAACTGGGAAAAATATGATTAATGATACGTTGTTCTGTGTGCGCACATTAAGAACGTTTATTAATGTACTTTTAATTTTTTTTTACGGTAGTACTTTTACAATCATACTTAAACTGAGCAGCGATTATGACATAATTTATGTTTTGTATTTATTTAATCAATTACCTCTATTATATAAAAAAATTAAAGGCCACGTAGATCAAATGTTTACCCAAATTTGGAAAGATGCGATTCTCTTTATCTTATAATTTATTCCATGCTCAAGGCTCTCTTAATATAAACGTGGGTTCCACAGGGACCAATCCTATCTACCACTACCTTATCGCGTATACCTTCGTGACCTGCCTGATAACTAATTCGAGAAATAATTTTCCATGGTAAAGAACAATTGTTGATTGTCAAACGATAACTTGGAAAAATCAAAACCAATCTTAAGCAAACATTTTTAGGTATAATTGTGAAACTAAAATAAAATTAATTTAAGAAAGATAATAATATAATTTTTTGCTACTCAATAATCATCATACACATCATTTCCGTTAGAGAGATCCCTTTTTCAGGCCACTGTACTGAATAAATGAACAAAAGGAAAGGTACCGATTGGAAGAGATTTTTACTTAAGAGTGCGTGCGTGCACCGAAAATCGTAGATACTGCAAGTATTTTTGAAGTAATTAAAATCCAGATTTAAAATTAAAAATAGATATTTTTTCGTGGTACATGTACAAATAGTAAAATAGTTTTTGTGTAGTCGTCTTTAAAATTGTATTTGAAATGTAATGTTGCCACGCTTCTCGATTATTCCGACATACATGCCAATTCAAACCTTTGCAGTTTTCGTTGCGAATCGCATTTTTAATGACTAGGGATCGGATTTTGTGCAATAAAAAAATTGTAAAACGTGCAATAAAAACGACGAAGGTACAAAAATGTGCAACAAAAATTAAAACCCGGCCATTCACCGGAAAAAAATTGCATCTACCTATATTATTTTCTTACACACTGTTTTTCATCACAAAACTAGGTAGGATGGAACATTGTGATGCGATATGCTCTGAAAGGTCAAGAGCACTTATTTGAGGATTTATGGCAACTTTTCGCAGAAATTCATGTTATTCACGCACTGTGACAAAATCTTTTCTGCCAGAGTGTTTTTTATTGTTCACTGATCCCCCTTTAAAATTTTAACTATGTATTTCATGGTCGAGTGAAACAATCCCAACATTTTTTCGATAGATATATCGATAACTCAATTGTTGTTAAAAAAAATCGAATAATTCATGTTTGCAGGTAGCATTTAATTCTGAAAATTTACGATCTATTTTTGTGGAATTATCTTTCAATTCTGATCATTTGGCCCATTTTAGATTTGTATTTGAATAAGAGCTCAGCATGAGCTGATAACTCCTGATAATTTCCTTCACTTGTAAAAATTAATTCAAAATGTTGTTTGTTATCATATTCATCAGTTAATTTATGTCCAAAAAATTATAAAACATATATTTTCCCGAGAAACTATTTGTCTGAATAATTATTTTGCATACGGTAGATAGAGGACAGCGATGGAACATACAAGGTAGGGAACGGAATGGTGAGGATTAGATGGCTTTCCACGAATTTAAAGAGAGAAAAACAAACTTGGAAAACTTTTTTAGAATATCCCAGAAAATTGAATCTTCTATAGTATGTTATAAACAGCCTTGCATAATTTTATGAAACTTCCTTGGTAATTTTGTTAAAATGTTAACGTTTCCAAACAATTTAAAAATTTTTTTTTTGATTACGGCTAAATATGCAATTGTATGCAGTAAAAACATAAAACGTGCAATTTAAACGAAAAGTTAAAAACGTGCAATTTCATGCAAAATAAAACTTGCATATGTTAAGCAGGATATCTTAATTCGTGTAAATAAATTGGTCCCAGTTAATTTTAGGCCAGCGGAAAAAAGTGGAATTGGACGAGAATGCATCTAGTAATAACCATCAACAAAGGACAGGAAATCGCTACAAGCGTGAGGATAGAATTTCGAAATACCACTTCTCACATGCATAGGCCTCCTCATGCTTGTATCCACTAAACGGAAAAACAAAAGACCTTGTACATCCAAAAGTACTTCAAACAAGAGAATCAAAACATTTCTTTCTTTCAGCGGCTTTGTATGCAAATATTATTAGGTATATTTTTCAATGAAAATTACTGAATATCTTTACATGTCAATACATATGGCGCAGATATATTAAATTTTATTGTGCATATTTGATGGGTTATTGCATATGTTTGCATATTTGGCCAACAATTTTGTTAAAATAATTTTTCTGATAATCAAAATGGAACATAAATAATTCAACTATTTTCTGATAGACGCTCTTATTTAATGTATCGATCATAAGATGGATAAACGCCATTAATTAATGAATACTATAAAATTAGTCTAGATTACTATAAAAATAATAATCGTGGTAAAGATTAAGGTCCTAGACAGCTAATTCAAGTTGGTGTTGTGATCACAAATACACAAAACGCGTACCTGTAGTTAAAAATAATTTAAAGTATTTAATTGTAATTCAAAACAAACAAAAATTAAAAGATCAAATATGTATAATTATGTATATGTATAGAAAATAATAATAATATAGCATCGTAATTTTGATAACTTTTCTAGAGCCCTTACTTCTACCCAGAATGTACCCAATTTCTTTAACAACGAAAAAACATTCTCTTGGCCTTCTTTGGAATTTCATATTCTATCCTGGTCAGTATGTGTGCTGCTTCCGTTCATAATGAATTAAATTAACTACTTTTTAATTTTCTCACTTAAACCAAAATGCCCAAGGCAGGAGCATCATTTAGTTCCATGTTAAACAGTTGGAACCTTTTAAATTAAACACGGAGATGTTTTTTTTTTCTAGAAAAAACATTTTTTGAAATTTTTGCGATAAAAATGTGCCGTGTGAATTTTTTTTTTTCAAATAGACCAATTCGTAAAGGCAGGTACGTTTATGAACAATTCTTGGAATTTTATACAATAATTTGAGATCGGAATGTAACAATAGTTTATTGCTTTTTGTAGGGTTACATGTGAAGACCAGGGAATTTTCTTACAATTTTAAGAAATTGTAAAAAAATTCTCTGGTAATGGTAAGCCATTCACAGAACTGTTTTCCGAATTTGTTCAAATCTAAAAACACTTTCAATGAAGTACTTTGTTTTCCATTAGTCGCATCTGGTATTCCTTATTTAATCTTGAAAAATCTCCAGTCGCAAAAAAAAAAAAAAGTATTTTACAATTATTTGAATTTTTATGAATTATTTAGTTATAAACGAATTCTATGTAAAATTTTGTGGACAAAATTTGTTTTTCAATTTACTTGTGTCTTGTTTTATTTATATTGTAAATTAAAATTAAAATTCTTAAGGAATGCAATTTAGACAATAATTACAGCCTTTTGTTGATTTTTTGCACGTTTCTGACATTTATAATGCATATTATTCGGCATATTTTGACCTTTTTTGCTGCTTATAAATCCGGTCTTTAGTTATAACATAGTTATCTACTTATACAATTTCCTCTCATTTGCGCTTGAGCAATTACAACGAATGTCGGATACTCATACTAAATATTATCGGATTGAATTGAAGACAACACGAACGAAGTCGTATGCAACAGCTAATAAAACTTTAAAGATATGAACTAGATACTAATAAAATAGAAACAGTTGAAATTTAAACACAGATTATTTAACAATGTCTATCCTTATGATTATCAATAAAAAAAAATATATAAAAGAAAATCGAGTCTAGGTCTAATATGAGAAGAAACTTTCTTTTATGTAGGGAAAATAATAAGAAATCTAAAGTGGTAGGAATGTATAGGAAAAACGAAGGTAAAAAGAAGAAAAAAATCTGACAATAAGGGAGTAGCTTAGTTTTTGTGCGCCTCTCCTGCTGGAGGCCAGCGGTGGAACGTGAAGGAAAAGAATTTTATTTCCTCTAGGCCGGGAAGGTAATTTACTATATTAAAAATTCACTATTGCCGAGTCATGAAAATAAAACCGAGAGAGGAACCGCCCAATGAAATGTACAATTATAACAATGATATAAATGTTATTACATTTTTAATAAAGTTCGGAAGAAACTTTCATTATAAATATACTTTCATAATTTCTCCAGCCTCTAAAAGAGTTTAACTATTAACGAACTTTTATATACCGATAAAATGAAGCCACCCATTTCAAATTTAATAGATCTGGTATTAACTGTTTAACAAATAAAATCAGCACACTGGTGATGGACAAGAGTTATGTTTAATAAAATCAGACTGTAAGAAATTTTTTTAAGTTGCTAACACATGCAAAACAATGTATGTACACTCATCTTCCGGGGTGAGAATGGCCAAAAGTAGAGAAAATGTGAATTGGCCCTCAAAACTTACCCAGCTAATTTTTGTTGTCATTTAATGGTTGTTTATGTAAGCTTAGGTAATTGTATACGAGTATATATATTTTCAATAATTTTATTCTAAGATTTCCATGGAGAAAAAAAAATTGAATATATTTCGCTATGCAGAGTGATTATCGTTACGTTGGCAAAATATCTTGTGCTATAGCTATCTCAAAAAAACCGATTACCTAATCGTTTGTTGTGGGGCTGGAACAACTCCTTCTGAGAATAAAGTTTTTTTTTCAATTATTTTGTGAGTTAAATCAAAATATTAGCAAATCATCTAACATAATTCAAAGTTCTATTTATTTCGGGATGACTATGGCCAAATGGATTCATAGCAATTCTCACCCTGCGCTCAACATGTGATTATTTAGTGAGGTACAGTGGATTTTCACTAATCCGAACCGCTTTATGATTCGAATTTCTTCCTCTCTTCTCCCCCAAAAAAGTAAATAAATAGATTGTGAAGATTTGATCAGAAGCGAACTCATACATTAAACATGGATAAATCCCTCGAGGAAATAGAGAAGAGGATGGCTAAGATACGACGAAGACGAATTCAAAGATCTCATTTTCTATTAGAAGATATTATTTGTTCTTGTTTCTAGATATTATTAAGAAATTTGGAAGAAGATTTTACTTTTTTTTTTAATGTTAATTTTAGTGCAATTTATATTCTAAATGTTTCAGTATTTATTTATCTTAGCCAACCGTCAATAACATTTTTGGAAGTTTAAAAGAATATTTTTCTGGCTATACTCAACCCAGTCTTTAAGTATGTGAGTTTGAATGAAAAAAAAAAAAACCATGGTCATAGTCACTCCGAACACAAGCATATTTTGCTCTCTCGCTCGAACACATACTCTAAAAATATAAGGAACATAACTGCAAACATACAGTAAAACATCACCCCAAAGGGACATTATTTTTAATGTAAAGTTACAGAAAAAGCCAAAAAGCAATTTTGTCTATTCACACCTCGGTAATACCGTCTACCGAAAAAATACCAACAGAGAATATTATAATAAATTAAGTTTTTATGGTTTATTTAAAATGTTTCCTTGATGTCAACCATGGGTTCTTATTAATGTAATTTTTGAAATTAACAAAGACGTGTCAATGTGAAATATTTTTTTCAAATTGAAGTCTTATTTTAGTGTATAAGGTGCACCTGATATTCTAAATGCAAATAAAATGATTCATTGCTCAATTTCAACTCATCAAACTGGAATTTAACTTCCCTTGCTTTGTCAACAACAGGTGCCTTTGCTTTAATTCACATCGCTTCATAAGGGATAAACGTATTTAGTAAATTTAATTTTAATCAATAGACAAGCATGTAAAAATAACAAAATAAAAAATACAATAAAAAAAACATTCAATAAAAATGATTAGTTTTCACATTCATTGCAAGCAGGTTATCACTAAATTATAAACAGGTATCACAATATTCCAGGAAGGTGAAATTACGTCATTATAATAAAAAGTCTTGTTACACTATAAACAAACATGTTGATCTTAATAAATTACATAATTATTTGTAACATTTTCTGGACAGTTCATGCAACTGCACATTGATATTTTTCTTAAAAGGAATTTGGCATTTACTTAGCAATATTATTAAATGATTATATGTGTCTTCCTTTAAATTATGAACTGCTATTCAAAACAATGAATCTCTAGAGGAAAAGTGAATTTCAGGTCTGCCCCAAAAAATATTTTTGCGGCTTAGCGCAAGAAAAACCAATTTCAACATTTCACATGAACAAAAATGGGAAAGTAGATATAAATAATTATCAAAGCAACAATTTTTTCATTAATGATATTATTATAATTTCCCATTTCTAGACTATTGTTTTTCTAATTTAGGCGTGTATATTTATATATTTTTATTTATTTATTTTTTTGTGGTATTGAAAACCAATGTCAATCTGGTAATAAAATTTATTGTACTTCCATCGAACTGCAGATAAGACTAAAAAACGCTGCCAATTATTACACAATAGCAGATTATTTCTCAATTGTTTTATACTCAAAAAAACATAAATAAATAAATAAAAACAACAAAACACACCCAAAACACCTATCCTCATGAATAGTCGAGATATGGGCATATGAAACCTTTAAACGGCCACCATTTTAAAACGTAAATCCTCGAATTTTTTTTTTCCTGGTAAGATTACAAAGATTCATTATTGTGAATAATAAACCAAAATTATTACGATAATTAATGTAGTGTTGAAAATATATAAAAGAAAAAGCTTTCTGCGGGCCTCCGTTTCTAAGATAAGCGGCAAACATTATACACAGAAAGAATGAATATAACGATTGGAGCATAGTGCGACCAAACTGCGTCCCAATAATACCAAAAGATAGAAAGAAATTCAGAACCTCCTAGAAAATAGGTAAACATATTAGTTTTTTTTAATTGAGGCCCTTCATTTGGTTCACGCTACTTAGCCGTGAATGTTCACTTCATATCGACTTTGGTAAAAAACAGTACTTACCAAGTACCAAGCTAAATACTCATCATGCGTTGTAGTATTACAGGTTTATTTTATTTATATTTATTGACTACGATGCTTGTATTACATTACAAGCAACTATTGCAAATGTTTTGTATGATAAATTAGAAAACAGCTCGCCAACTTCGAACGTCTGACTAGAAGGCAAACCTGGCGTAAATATACGATAAAATCAGGAGAAAGAAATGCCATGATTACGGATAACCGAGTCAAATCCGCTCTACAATGACGATAAAGATGAGTTAATATATCAAGCGAAGTAAATTCGACAATCGGCAGGGCTCTGAAATGATTTGATTAGGACCCTGTGCTGTCTGTTGTCTTATTGGACCCAATTTTCTAGAAGGGTCGTGGTTCCAATATGAACTTAAGCCCGTGCTCGGTAACTCTATTGAGAGGACATGAAGAAAATCCAATATATTTATGCCGTCATGTCTTTTATTTATATTATTTCACCCAGTTATATTATTTCACTGATGTTCCATTATATCTCAACTAACACGTTCATGTATTATTGCACCCTATTTATTATTATAACCAGGGTATAAACAAAGTTTGTGCATTACACAGAATAAAATAATTTATAATCATGAGGGAAAATTACTAATACGAGAATATTTACAAAATTAAAATATCTGATATAGACACATGACTTCCTTAAACGCCTATTAAACTACCAATTGGTGGTCCATCTACTGACACATCTAGACGCGCGCACACACACACAAGCTCTTGTTTCTGGAGGTGTTATTCCATTATGATATGTCAATTGATAACTTCGTGTTCCTTAACAACAAAGTAATAAAATGGTTTAATTAGAGTGGTAAAAAATCACGTTTATCACCGAACCATATCTGTTTTAAATGTCAATATTCCTTTTGATGTAAGTTTATTATGACCTTCAAGTAAAGTACCACTTCCGGTTTGCCAATTTTAACCAACATTTATTAAGTTATTTATATGAGTATATAAGTCTTAAATACCAAATTTGAGAAGTTTCGAATTATATTTTAATATAATTTTTGGTGAAAATCAATAATGACCTTCAGGTAAAGTACCACTTCCGATAATCATGCAGTAACCAAAAAGTTCACAACTAGAATTTACAATAATCCTAAATACAAAATTCTAACTATCTACGGCTAACCGTTTTTGAGTTATGGGAGATACATACGAACGAACGTACAGACGTCACAACGAAACTAGTCGAAATGGATTCAGGGATAGTCAAAATGGATATTTCCGTTGAAATCTGAAAACAGAAAATTTTCGCGATTACAATACTTCCTCTACTCCGTACAATGAAGTAAAAAGAAATTATTTATAGAATATTAAAATAAGATTAATACAAAATTAAGGATGCAAAAGAACAAATAATATCAAATATATATATATATATATATATATATATATATATATATATATATATATATATATATTTAAACTTTAAATATAAATTAAAACATTTTTAAAACAATAGAATCGCTGAATGTTAAAAGGACCATACTCTAATTATTTGGGATATATGATTTATCTTCATCACGATGTTCTAGTTGATGTATTGCTTCCTTGAATGTTGAAAGGGCCGTTCTCCAAGAGGTTTGAGGAGCGCTACATCTTAAATTAAAAAGTTAAAGTTTTTTTTTTTAATTTACCAAAAGTAGGATCTAGGAACCAACTGCCCTCCAAACATTCAGCGATTCATTTATTAACAAATATTTTATTAATTGACTATAATATCTTAATCACATAATTTAAATATTAATCAGGCTTATGATGAACCTAAGCTGAAAGACAGAGCAAATCCCTAAATAAAAATAAATTATAGAACAATAGTAATAGTTAAGGACCGAAAAAAATCTTAATAGCAACTGTTGGTTTGTTTAGACAATTTTTTTTCAGTTGTTTATTTATTAAATAAATAAACAATAAAATTCAGATCATTGTAACCGTTCAAGGAACAATAAACCCGCAATGTGGTTGAGTGTTGCGTTATAGTATAACAAAATGAAATAAGGAGCTGTAAATCCTGATACCCAGATTTCACGTTCTGATAAAGGTAACGATTGACTATTCTCAAAATCTATCAAAATTAATCTAATTCATTATTTTTTTATCTTAATTATTTTATATAAAGTATTTTATGTTTTTTATGAACTTAGTTTTTCAAAATATCCATCAAACAGCCAAAAAAAAAAATCAACTATGTAACACCAAAATCCGTAAAGAACTGATTATCTTATTAATAATGGATCAATGAGCAAGTTGTTTATGAAAATAATATATTTGTGAAACTTAAATATTAAATGATAAACAGTCGGCATTGTAAATACTTATAGATGAAGTAAATTTAAAAACCATCATAGCCAATCCAAATTATAAGTTATATCTTAAGATTGATATAATATAAATAAAAATAAGGACTGTTAAAAATAAAACTTCAATTAAGGAAAAACTAAGGCGTAAGGATTGTTTAGGTATTAACTAATTATTCTAAAATAAATCGATTGTTTTTTACTTACAAGTCTAAAGCTGGATTAAAACTTGTGTCTTCAGATAGGAAATTAGTAGGAATACTAACGGATCGAAAAGTGATGAATATTATATCGAAATGAAATGTAGATTTAAAAAAAAAATTGAAAATGTAAATTGAATAAAATTTAAACAGATAAACTTAAAACGTTAATAAACGGATAGTTCTATAAAAGAAAAAAAACCCACAATAAATACTTAAAGAAGATGAAATATAGATATAAAATTCGTTTATCAAAATACTCATAATTGGTCAACATTATGTGGACATTATCAATAAAATTAACATGTAATAAATACAACAGATTATAACCACATTAGTGATTAGTAAGAGTAGTCCCTTTGCATGCCAGAAAAAGCAGTCCACAGTTCAGTTTCATAAGAAGACGTAACGGTATGCTAAAATAATTCCTTCATTGATATACTAATAGTTCGTAGAAACAATTGTTGAACTGAGTATTGTGAAATGAACGCAAAGCTTATTGTTTACAGGACATATAAAATTAATATTTGATTAGAAAATTAATGACAATAATCCAGATTTGGATCAGATAAAAAGTTATCAAGACAATTATTTAATAACGCTCCTATGTAATGCAATTCGTTCTTTCCTAAGCTGTCAAATCGTGGAAGAAAGCCGAATGAAATACATGATAAAGCAGAAAAAACAAAATAAGAATAAAGTATAAAGGTAAAAAAAAATAATGATATTTTACAAGAGGGAAAATCCTACGCTTTAGATACTCAGTATCCGGGAAAAAAAACTAAAGGTCATACATCAATTGAAAGATCAGACATCTGAACCAAGCTAAAACGTGGAAGATTGATTGTAAGAGAAAAACGAAGTAGCCTTATCCAGATAAAACCGCAGAAAAAACTCGTAGAATCGAATTTATCTTTCTTCTCGTGGAAGAACATTTAGATAACAGCTACAGAGAAAAAAATATTGCGGTACAGGAGGATATTGAGAGAGGTAGAATCCACGATCCTGATAATACTTAGATATAACTTAATAACCTTAATAATTGCATTTGTAAAATGTAATTTGTAATTTTAAATCTGCAATTTACAAATAGACAGTATATCTGCAAAAATTCTTAAGTTCCATTTTTATTTAAATAAAAGTTTTTTATGTATATATATATATATATATATATATATATATATATATATATATATATATATATATATATATATTTAATGTTTCCTTAACAATTTAATTTATTAAGGAAGATTAAATATATGTCGTTCTTTAAGGTTAAGTCTAACTCTTCCTTTTTATTTCATTAAAAATACTACGTAAGGTGCAACGTTTCGATGCATTTTTGCCTCATCTTCAGAGTTTACCATTAATTTACCTTAAACAATGTTATAACTTCACATTTTTTTTTTCATAAAATCTTTGTAAGTATTCTTTTCATATCGTGTATCCATATAAAATATATTTTGTCAATTCTATTTAGCCAAATATTTACAACTTTAAAACGAACGCTCACATAGATATATATTTTAATTTTCATTATGGCAATATCATTAAAAAAAAAAAAATTCTAGACCAAATAGAGTGCAGTCATTTTATTCTCAGAGTTTTCATTTTTCCTCGACCAATAGTCAATAATTTTTAAGTTTAACAGGCTTCAGAGGGTTTGAAGTTTTTTTTTTTGTCTCTTGAAAAATTATTTCAGAAGCACTCAAGAGATTTTGCAGGAATGCTGAGAATATAAATCATACCGTGAAAACAGTATATCGACAGAATAACGAAACTTATAACTTACAATTGGTCGATGAAAAGTCGTAACTCTGATAAAGCTGATAACGTAAAGTGCTTTTGATATAATTTTTCAGAAGACAAAAATAAATGACCTCTAACTGACTAAAAAACCCCTGAAACCTTCCAAACAACTGTATTTGACCATTAATAACGCTGATAATTTAAAAATTTCATTTTATCCGAAATACCTTGTTTTGTTCTAGAGTTACAAAACATTTATTTTAATACAAATGGGACCAAAAAGGTTTTGCAGGTTTACTGTCAATATAACTTTGTACTTTAGGCATAGACGGTCCTAGCGGCTTCTGAAACACTTTGAAATAAATAAATAATTAATAATAAAGTTGGAAATCTCTAGAAAACTATTTTTTCGGAGTATAAAATACATTTTCATTTCATAAGCAAAAGAGCTTAACACCATAATCTCGAACTGACTTTACACCAAACCGAATCCTTACAGCATTTTCAAATACCTTCACAAATATTATCACCTACTAATAAATTTACTGAGGCTATCGCTAAATCGAGCAGATCAGTGAATAAAATACGATACATTAGTATCTTTTTTTCGATATTCGATATTCGGTTATACCAAAGGTAACCGAAGACACTTAGTTTAAATTTCATGACCATATCGAGAAGACAGACAATCGAGACCATATTTCTAACATAGTGGGAGAACTAGCGTCCTTAAAAAACACTGATTGATTATACGACTATATATTTTTCGATAAAGCTTGTAAAAAAAAATGCAACATTGTAACATATAAACTAATTAAATTCAATTCAATCAAATAATTAATTGTGCCATTTGGTATTATTTTGAATTTATCAAAACTTACCTTAGTTTAGTGCACTTACTGTTAAATATATAAAAAAGAAACACGATAATAGTAACATGTTATCCAGATTTATGTATTAAACGCGATAGATAAAGAAAATTACAAAACTATGATAGATAAACTAATTAAATTTAACTATCAAGAGGAGTGTACTATGTGTCCGTCGGCGATTTTGATCACATTTTTTTTGGTGAATCTACATTGAGCGAAATCGACCATTGACGTTTCGTCCAATGGTCCCAAAGAGCTAAGAAAAACAACAACGCTGAAACAGCGATAATTAATATCTCGAGTTTGCATATTATATCGACATGATTTATCCAGCAGAACATTTTTTATTGGTGGGGGGGGAGAGGGAGGGGAGGTAGGGGGTACATTAAAGGAGAAATACCGACTTATAATTGATTTTTGGTCAAATAAGTTATTAATTTTTTTAAAATTACTTACTAACCTTACAGATTTTTTACACCAAAAATGGTTTGTTACCAAAAAACCTTTTTGTTAAAATATCATCGAAAACCAAAAATATATATTTTTTTCCCCTTCCCAGCTTCTAAATTATCAAGCCTCTTTATCTCGTCTTCAATAAAAACGAAATTGAGTAGTTTTGGGGACATCGTTAAGTGTAAACACGTAGAAACACCTTTACCGACTCTCCAAATTTGATTTGAATCTGTTGTTTGAAAGTTATGTTGCGAGGTCCAAGGTTTTATTGGAGTAATTTTTAGTAATAAATATGCTAATTCCTTTTTGTTTTGTGTCCTATTTCTCGTACTTATACTCACCTATCACATTAATATACATATAATATATGTATACACACAAATGTCAGCAGATTGCAATTAAGGTCTTAGAAATAGGATTTTGATATATGCAATAAAATCGGTTGTGAGGCACAATCGACAATCAGTCATCCCCACTACTGGAGTCAAAAACTTTTTTTGAAATGTTTCGTCATAACGGTATTTTTATAAATGCATTTTATGTTGAAGGTAGAAGTAAAATAATATCACTCAACGAATCTTTCAAATTATAGGGGAAAACTTTTCAAGTTTTAATGAAAAGTTTCTCGTGACTGGTGGATAAGAAATAATTAAAAAGTTTTTCATTGACAAAGCGGCTTTATTGATTTATTTACCATCCTAAAGCCATTATAACTGTGATTTCGACCAGAAGTCATTTCGAGTACATTGTAAACAAAAATTCATAAATACTGCAAACATACAAAAGAATATAAAAAGAGAAGCAATATCTGTAAATCAAAGCAACACAGACAAAAAAAATAATCAGATAATTAAACCTATTAAAACGATATAATTTATATATATATATATATATATATATATATATATATATATATATATATATATATATATATACCGAAAATTACTAGGTCAAAATAAATAACAACAGGAAAGTTCTTTGTCAAAAAAAAGAAGAAGAAATTGATTAAAAAATAGAAAAAAAGACCGAATAAGCTTCAAACAAAAGGAAGTATTTATTAAAATAAATACTAAAAATAAAAGAGGTAGTAGTTTATAAAATCCTCACTAGTGGCAGGTGACAATTTTAAAAGCAAAAGGTTTCAGCATTTTTGATTGATTTATTTTATATCCTAATATAACATAAAATAATTTGTACCTACACATTATAGCATGTTCTGACAAATGAACGTGGCACTAAAAATATAAAAATAGTAAAACTAAAATGAGAGTACCAATGAGATATACTATTCATGTCCCATAGCTGAATAAAATTTATCATCTCTTTGAGCGCAAATGATTGACATCTTCCGCTAACGGCCGCTTTGTCCTTCCTATTAGCTGATTGGTTCATTATCAATATCGTCCAGTTCATTGGCCAGTGATAATTGAAATCCATGTAGCAATGATTGGATCGGCCTTGGCTCAGCCCAGTTTTATTTCATTTTTGAAGTTAAATTTGGCCGATAAATTGGATCGGGGATTCGTTTATAAACATAATGGAGAAACGTGGCCACTTCTCCAAATATGTTATACTGTATAAATTATATAAAATATATATTGTATAGCTGAGGCCCTGTTGGCTGAGAGTTGGGCGTCACTTTAGCAACCTCGAGTCTGAAAGGGAGCCGCGATTTGAATCCGGCCTGGTTGGATTGAAATTTATTTCGAGGCGGACGGAATGAATCTGGGCTTTCCAACTAACTTTCCAATCTGGCTAGAATTGGTTGGAGACCTGAAGGATAACCTGTCGGTATTTATTGGAGTTAATAAGGACGTTAAACCCCAAATTAAAAAAAATAATAATAATAGCAGTATATAAGGTGTGATATGATCTTTACTATAATTATATACCCTCGCTTTCAGCCTAATGAATTCAATAGATCTGGTCTCGAAGCCAGCACGTAACCAAGAATGTCAAAGGAACGAAAAACATTTAAAAGGAAAAGTATCAACCTCATTATATATAAGAGATTGTGAATTATATCTTAATTTTAATAATAAGAGACCTAGGTGTAATTTAGAACCTTTTTTTTCGCTGGGTCCAAGTAAGCAAGTAGTCCAAGTAGCCCCAAACTATGGTACCGTAATTTAAGAAAGGAGATCTCTCATCCAACTTCTTTTTAGTTGCCTCTTCGAATTAATGGACACGCAAGCTCCATACCTTTTATCAGTCAGTTTTATGTCCGTGAAGTTTATTAAGGAAGCGAAGGTAAAGTATACGTGCAGGTCAGTCGATAGTTGGTTACTGAAAGCGGTATGTAGTTTTCTTATTTACGTACCAAGAAGCTTGTGCTATTAAATCTTAAAATTTTGGATTGGAAAGGAGTATTTTTTGGTGAACCGTTAATCCGTAGAGCGTTTGTCCATAACATTTTTTGTTTGTTTGTTTTTGTTTATGGTCCAATTATTGAGATCTGCTGATGGCCTTGACATCATATTACGCTCCTTTACTGCGCTGAAAAAAGGATTTGAGGATTTAAGAAGCTCTGCACATGCTATGGGCCTCGTTATGAACAATGCCAAAACTAAGTAGAAGTTCACCGGAGGAGAAAAGACTAAAGATGAAACAATAACTATTGGATCCTGTATCTCTGAGAGGGTTAAGGAATTTACCTACCTGAGATCACAAGTGAACCCGACGAATGACACCACCGAGGAAGTGAAGCATCGAATAGCCGCAGCAAACAGATGCTATTTAATTATATAGCTGTTGAAATATATGAGAAGTTAAATCATTTGTAGGAAAACTAAGTTCCAGTCGTATAAGATCCTGCCTCCTAGCCAGGACGGACGAGAGCGATATACCAAGGAAAACATCCGAAGAAGTTCTCCATAGAACCAGAAGAGTGGGTCACCCTAGACTGAGGTGGATGGATGGAGTGGCGGCTGACTCCAGGAATCTACTAGGGATTAGGAATTGGAAAGTGGCAGCAGAAGATATAGCAGAATGGCTTCGGCTCATTGGGGAGACCATGATCCACCACGGGTTGTAGCGCCACGAAAATAAAAAAAATAAATAAATTGGTTTTGCTCATAGACGTAATACTATTAGGTCATCATCGCCTATGGTTTGTTTGGACAACTCAGATTTTGAATGTATATGGTCTATATTATAAAAAAGAATACTTCATGATTTAAAAAAATAAAACTGAGAAAGTGCTATAATTTAGACAAGAGGGGATGTGCTTTGAATAACTTACCAATACCAACGCCACTGAAGCTTCATCATCATTAAAGTCCAAGATAAATTTGGGGTCAGTTCCATTTTATCTATTATTGGAATATACTTTCTAATATTTTTTTCTTATGTCCACATGGACATAAGTTAAATCAATGTTAACATAATATGTAATTTTTTGTTATCCAAAAAAAAAGAGTGCAAACGAAAATCTTTAAAAGTACTAAGCTTACCGGTCCATTAAATTTTGAAGATTAAAGTAAGCTTGAAATTCAACACTACTCTCGAGAATAGCCGAATAAATGAATAATTTGCTAAACGTTCCATACTCACTTTAATGAATATAATGCCATTTTTTTATATTATCAATTTTTAAAAATAGTTTCTACACGTTAAATAAATTAACAATTATAACCAAGAAGTAAGCTGAATAGATGTAGCTTTAAAGAAATTTTTTTTGTTAAATAGTCCAAAACCCAGTGATAGAAAAATATCGGATAAGAAAGAGCCTATAAGCACTTCAGACAGATGTTCCTAGGACGATATAGCAACTCTCACACTATTCTCTGTTACTACGACCATTATTCTTCATTTGTGGTTCCAGCATGGCATTGGTAAGCCACAGCTCCATTTCCTAATCTTCATTCCAGCACTTCCCTATTCCCAAAGCCCTTTCTCTTACACCATAAATACCCTTAATTTTACCTTCTCCACGTCCAATGTGTGCTTAAAAATTCGAGCAAGGTCCCATGAGATTGCTAAACAGGTCTGGTTTAGTCAACTTTCAGTATTCTTATCCCCAGGATTGCGCGCGCATGCACACACTCACACAAACACACACATGCACCATCCGCTATTTAGCGGCATTATAATGGTGACCGGCTGTGGGTTTCATATGTGTGTATATATATATATATATATATATATATATATATATATATATATATATATATATATATATATATATATTTCTTATCTTTTCTGAAACGAAAAGACTATGTCCGGTTTATTATTTACAATTCTATGGTCTGTAATAATGGAACGATCCCAGTATAACGTTCTGTTACTATTATTATTATTATGATCCCAAAGCTCTTTTGAATCATATTAAGAAAAGTTAAAAATTAAATATTTTAAATTTAATTATTTTATTTTATTTATTTGATTTGGTATTAAAACTACAAAACACTATATTATACCTCTACATCCATAAATGACCGAGGTATGCGTTATGAAACCCCTAATCGGACGTCATTTTGATGCAAAATGGCGGGTGGTGATGTCGAGTTCCGAGGATCAACCTGGGTTGACATGTGAGTTTGTTGAAAATTTAAAAGACAATCGGCCCAGTAGTCTCGGAGAAAAATTCAAATGTTTTTACAAAATACTGGATATATAGGGTTTTGCAAAAATCTACCACTTTAATATATATTTTTTTAAACGGATGATGCTGATTATTTCATCATATGAAAACATAAATCATATCTCTTAAGGAAAATTAATAGTTAGCAAAAACATTTTTGTAAACATCAGATGAGTTCAATAGAATCTGAACGATTTTAATATTTTTTCTCAATTTATGAAAATGGAGATTTTCCAGAATATTACTATATGTTTTCTGTAGTACTTAGGTATCCGATAGATTATAAAAACAAAAAATATACAACAATGCGAAAACTACAAACTTTTTTATAAACCTATACGATTATTTAGAGCAATTGTAAAAAAAAAAATATTTTTATGTTGAAAATTCAATAATTAAGGTATCAATTAAATTTAAATACAGAAAAAATAATTAATAAAGAGTGTCCGTTATAAATCCGCCCAATTGCTTTTCACGGCCAAACAGATGATCTAATCCAAAAAGGCGAGAGAAAAAGGGTTTAGGTATTTTTATAGTTTCATCAACCGCTTAACTGCGTTTAGCTTTTTAACTTGGACGCGATATGTAAGACTGGCGCACAGCGAAAATTTAGTTTGCGGATAACACCTACTTTTAAATACTCTCGTTTATAGTCATTAAAAAGTTATGAAAGATTCCGCTTAGTGCAATTCGAACGTCATTATTATTTTTGAGACACTTCATAAAGTTGAATATTGGAGATATGATACATAATTTTGGTGTATTTTTTCATCATCTTCCTATGAATGTTTTTTTTTTCTTTTTATGAAAAATGCAAGTACTTTCTGAAATGATTTTTTCACAATTACGAGGAATTGTGGAAAAATCCCTTCCTCCCTCGTATGAAAGGGAAATTGATTGTATGAATTCAAAATGTTTATAAATGTAATAATAAATTAAACGGGGTCTTTTATACCTTTTTAATGAGTATAAATGAGAATACTAAAAAGTAGATGTTATCTGCAAGCCCTCAAAGAACGCAAGTTTTCGCCGGGCGTCAGACGCACATGCGTCAAAATTAAAAAGGAATAGCGGTTGGTGAAATAACACAAGTAGATCTGCATCTTATTTCCTCTAGAATTTGGTTATTAGATTCTCGCCAAAGTAAATTAACTTTTATGTTTTCCATATCAGATCCATAACAGATCTAATGATCACATTTTTTTTTTTTTGTTATCTATCCGCATCATTATTCTTAGTTGGATAAATACATTTAATATTAATGATATCTACCTGTCTTTGATTGGCTATTCTATTAATTGATATAAAATCATCTGAACATTTATTATAGAATTATTATTTGATCGTTGAGGCGCTGACAAACAAAACACCTAAATATCACAGCAGTAAAACAACCAAAACGCTAAGTACAGATCATAAATAATATGCGAAAATAAATACAAAGATTAAATAAGTGTAGAAGCATAAAGATAGACAATGAAAAAAATTATAATCCTCATAAAAAACTAGTATGATGTTGTATTAGACATAGTATGATATTATTAGATTGTATCTATACAAGTATAAACTTATAGTTATCTGCGTACTATATCACGTAAATGCCATAGAGAATCAGCCATTAGACTAAAATTATCCCATTAAAGTAAATCTGTAATTCATTATAAAGCTGATATAAATCACTTTTATGAGCAGATAGAACATTAATTTTAATGGAGAGATTTCATCGCCATAAATGCCTCATATCTTTGAAATAGCACTCGTAATCGTAATATCACAAGGCTATATCGGTAATTTGTAACTCTTGCGATTTTCCCTTAACTGGACATAAATGATCATTTTTTATTCAAAAAATGATTGCCGTGCTAGGTATAATAATTTGTTTATTCAAGGACCTCAAAGTTTTTCACAATATACGAGGGTGATACGTACGGTAATGCACGGTAGTGTTCATATATAGGTACGATTCAACTACCGAAACTCTCGTTACGAAAGTTTCCTCACTTGTAGTTGAGAAAGTTGTACTTGTAACAGCGCAGTAATGACAAGATTCTAGCATTTTTGGTTTGTATGTTAAAGTTTTAATTAAGTCTTGAGTTCAAACTAACTTAAGCTAATTTTGTGAGAACTGTGTTGCCGTCTGTCGAGAAAATTTAAACAGAGTGTAATTAGAATACGATTTAATTATTGAAGGTAGCATCAAATATTTAACATTACGCAGAAGTTCCAGGCCATAAAGACGAAGCATGATCACCATGTTTTGTAGTATTATTATAATTATTTTAATTTTAAAAATAATTAATGTTATAAAAATTAAATAAAAATGTAATATCCTAATGTAAAAATGTAATATGTAATGTAATATAATGTAATTAAATAATAATGTAATATTATGACCACTTATGTTAATAATATGAAACTAATCTACGAAGATCAATAGTCTGCAAATGGTTATAAATTATGTTATTTTTTTAATAAATTTTCGAGACTGTATTGAATCTCTCACTATAGAAATATTAACCTCTCTAAGTCCTTATATATGAATAATAAATCACGTTGTGCAGACCTTATAAGGTTTTTGTTACGCGACGATAAAACTGAGTGGGCAGCCTTCCAACTCCACTGGTATTTGTATTAATTTTTTTGCTTCTACTTCACTTGAAAAACAGATTCAAGATTAACGGATTCTCAGATAGACAGATGTTATTTATGTAGCTAGTATCTCTATAAAGCAAAGGGGGTACTTTTTTTTGTATTTGCAGCATTTTATTAAATGCCAATTTATTTACTATTCATTTTAGATAGAAAACTATCCAAAACTGTTAGGATTCCAGGAAAAAGTACACAATCTTGCATCATCCATAGTACAATTAAATAAAAATCCACAGCTGAATATTTCTAAATCCATCAATTTTACCAGAATCCCACCAAACATATAGTCCCTATCATGTCCAACTATGGAATATGTAAAAATGGGATTTTCATATTCGTCACTTTGAAGAGGTCTAGTTGAGGAAGGGCAAAGTCTTGAATTCCTAACCTCAAAAAGGCACAAGGAGTCAACCCTTGAGGATTATTAATTAAAAACTTTGTCGGAAAGCGTGCCTCAAATAGCACATTTTAAAGTGAATATGAAAATTCCATTTTTACACATTTGATAGTTGGGACATGGTATGGACGATATGTCAGTTCATTAAAGAAAAAAATGCTAACAAGAAACTTGTGAACCATTCATTAACGCGTTCGTCCAGTGACTCTGGAAGAAAGAGCTATGGAAATCTCAGAAAAGATCTGGTCCATTCGTACTGAGTCATGAAAAATACCTAAACTCCCTTCTTTCCTTCGGTCATCCATGTTTTTGCTGAGTAGTGAATCATGGAAAATAGCTAGATCATTGCAACCAGAGTCGAGGATTGTTGAACCATTAAAAATTAAAGTTCACGGATTAAATTTGGTAATGTAACGTCGAGATTTTAAGAATCATTACTGATTTTTACGATGAAAATTGATCATTAAGAATTTTATGAAAATATCTATCAATTGAAATAGCTTTATTGAAAACGGATATCGGATGAAGAACCTCGCAACTAAGGTCATTGTTGTAGGCGGTTAGACAAGTGTGGATGTGGAATTAAATAATTAAAAAATAATTTATTAATAAACATAAAAAATATATAAATGAAAATGGTAGAAATGATGGAATAAAATAACTTATTTTATAAAATTATTTTTTAGGGAGAAATTGCAATACAGCTTAGTAGCAATGCACTACTATTGGATCTATAGTTGAAATATCGCGGTTTGTTGTGGTAAATTGATTTTTTTCTTCTTCTTTTTAATGATTATGGTAAAAAGTACATTTAATTATTATTCTGCACTATAAATGAACTGTAAAATAAATATTTAGAGTTAAGTTCACTGTAAACTAGTATAATCTATACAAAACTGTAAAGCATGATTAGGTTACGACAGAGGGTACGTGGCGAACGATAAAATAATCAACCTGTTTCAGGCTGATAAACTTGTTTGACTAAGATCGATTCTCAGAACCGACAACATAGGTTAGAGTGAACTTAACTCCTTTGGTAATAATAACGCTGCCATCCACACAAATCAGAACATACACAAATATAGCCATAATTCTGTGGTGTTTGGGTAAACGATTACAATTTATTTATTTTTAATTTTTTGTTTTGTTTATACTGAGTTTAAGTCATATTTTATTTATTTATAAAGAAATGTAGCTTAGAGGAAAAAGATATAAGTCAATAAATAGTGTCCATAATCCCAGTATGCACTGTTTCGTGAAGGGTGAAGTTAATAATCAAAAAACAAAATATGAATTGAACCGACAGTCTAAAAAAAATATGTGATATGGACAACACATGACTTCCTTGTACGCTTATTAAAATATAAATCGGTGCCTCAAAAAGTGATCCTGAATTTGGTTACTAGTTTCCGAAGATTGCGGTACCTCAAAAACGATACTCAGCTTCGCGATATCCATCTATTGACACACACACAGAAACACTCTTGTTTCTGGAGGTCTCATTCCGTTATTATATGTCGTTTTCCTTCAGTAGGTAACTAGTTTCCGAGAGATTTCTTCATGTTCCGTAACAACATTAAAACTGTCAATATCACTAGATAAAGCATTGGAAATCAACAGTTTCGACATTTTAAGCGGAAAACCCCACTTAACTAATATCTTATTTTCCTGCTGCAGACTTTTTGATCTCACAAATGGAGAGGAAAATCAGTATTTTACACTCTATTTTAACACCAAATTGCGTTGTTAACCTTTATTGCCGAAACATATGATTTCTGTATTTAATTTTAATATAATTTTTGATGTAAGTTAATAATGACCTTCAAGTAAAGTACCCTTTTCGGCTCACAAATTTTAACGAAAATCGAGAAAATGCATTCATATCGATATAAAAGTTCTATTTACCAAATTTGAGATGTTTTACATTATACATTAATATAATTTTTGATGAAAGTTTATTATGACCTTCAAGTAAAGTACAGTTTCCGGTTTTCCAATTTAGACCAAAATCTAGTATGTTATTTAAATCAGTATATAAGCTAAAAATACTAAATTTGAGAAGTTTTCATAGTATTTTAATATAATTTTGAATGTAAATCAATTACGACCTTCTAGTAAAGTACTTCTGGTGATCAAGCAGTGACCAAAAAGAGAGGTTCACAACCAGATTTTACAACAATCCTAAATACAAAATTTCAACTTTCTACGGCTAACCGTTTTTGAGTTATGCGAGATACGAACGTACGACAACGCCACGACGAAACTAGTCAAAATGGATTCAGGGATGGTCAAAATGGATATTTCCGTGGAAATCTGAAAACCGAAAATTTTCGCGATTACAATACTTTCTTTACTTCGTACAAGGAAGTAAAAATGAATTGTGCAATAAATTTACAAATAATATTGATTTATAATATTGATTTACAAATAATATTCCCTACATACTAACTTTACTTTTATCTATTCCGTAAATCCAAAAGGGTTAAAAGAAAAATAATTATAGTTAATGACAATGAAGGAATTAGGTGGCTTAATTGAAGAGTGGAAATAGGAAAACTGTGTTTTCATGATATTTTATAGAAATGACATTTCCTTTTTAGAAAAAATAAATAAAAAAATAGATCGTTTAACGTTTCCAATCTTCATTTGTAAACTGTTATTAATTACATATTACAAATATCATCAAATTATCTGTTACTAGTATCATTCTAGAATAGGCTTGCTATGATGAAGAAACGAACGAAGGCTTGCGTTTATTACGAAAACTTAATGGACCCTGAAGATAATCATAAAATAAGCCGATGATATTGAATGAAAAAACTTTTGATTGTTCCTATAACTAACTACGGATAAAAATTGCGTTCATCCATCAGTTTCACGACAATATAATTCAGGTATGCCAGCAATGAGTATGCTAAGTGCTAAAAGAAAGAGAGCTTTGAGAAACAAGCTTAAAATAGAACGGATAACTTGCGAATATTTAAATACATAAAGTATATTTTACAAATGATTCGTTTTTTTATATTATCTATATTAATTAAATTTCAATTACCAATTCACATTGAAAAAAAATAGGATATACCGTTCCACCGATATCCAACCACGTGCGCCCTAGTAGAAAAATGTTTGTGACACCTGCACTATTGATTTGAAAATCGGAATATTTTCTTGTGTATATCCGAATTAGACATGTTTTTTCAATGCTTTGAAAAACACTTTAATTTAAAAATAAAACAGTCAAAGCAATTGGAATCTAAGCTCCAATGAAACGGACCTACCAAACAATATCATAATCGATATGGAGAGACATATGCTGGCGACTAAACACACTCAAACCACTCATCTTCAGCAAGTGTTAACCTTTCAATCAATATTTCAGATAGGCTGCGAAACCCCATGTAGCGAAAATACAGAAAAGCAGTTCAATAATTGCAGTATGATACGCAAATAAACTTCAAGGGCACATTTCAATAAAACTTTAATAGCGTGAGGAAATAAAAAATATTTGAATATAATAATATACAAGAAAGTGTCCTATTATGAGACACTCTTTGCAAAATTGCGCTAGGGATTCCCCAATATAACATATATTATTTTTTTTTTTTTAAGTCTATAACTAATAGCTTTTTGAAACTTGAAGAAACTTCGCGAATATGTTTAAAACAGTATTTAATTTTTTTTTTCTAAATAAGTTGTTTCGGAAAATGGTTGTCCAATATGAGATCGTGTGTTAGATCTTTATTTTACAGCAAAAAGGTTAATAATGCTCCTTTACAGTTTTAATAATCTATTTGTGCTAGTGTACAAATAAAGTTTGCCTAAATTTGGCATTTTTTTAGTAGAGATAAATTAGATATCTGCATCATTAAAAAATATATTTGTATAATATAAATATAGTGATATTTATATTACACAAACATATTTGTGATAAGTAACAATAAAACAACAGTTAAATGTGCAAGCCTTAAAAACAAAAACTAAAAAAAGTATTACTTAGAAAAATATCGATTAAAGGAAAAAATCCTGTTGATCAATAATTAATTATTAATTCCAAGAGAAAGTTTAGGGCTAGTGACTTGTGAAAAATAAACTGTATGAAAAGCACCATTTGAAGAAACAAATTACCTTGTGTGCCAAATTAACCGTCAAACATGTCACAAAAAAATAATTTAACCGCCGTTGAATAAATGGAATGTCTGAGTACAGAAGGCTCCAATTGAAGGGTTTGCTGCAACAAGGAGGTAGCTCTCATTTTTCAAATTTTAGCAAAACTATAAAAAAAAAAAAATTTGAAGATTGAAATTTTTAAGTCATGTGAAAAAATTATTTTTCAACCATTTTCTTAATTGTCCATGCATATTAGGATAATATTTTCAGTCAAAAATTAAACTTCCTGACGATGTAACACAAGTTTTGTAGCTGGACCTAGCTCTTTTTTGTTTGTAAATTTGCCACAGAATAGATGTTTTATCCACTTCTAAGAAAAAAAATCGGTTGATCATTGTAATATTTTATTTATTTAGCACTTGCCCACTGAAATACTGTATATATATATTGTCTCCACCACATTCAAATAAAAAATGTGAAAAATGCTTTTTTTCGAATGCCTTAGTTTTATTAATTTAACAAAAGCATATTTAACTTGAGAACTAATGATTGGAGCAACACATTTTTGGTACAAAACGAAAGAATTCTTTTTTTTTGTCACAAAATAGTACTTACATGTAAGTCCAAACTGGGATGGAGCTATCTTCTTTTTGCAGCGAACCCTTCAATTGGAAAACGTTTTACTCGCCCAGTACTTCAATGGTATAATATATATATATGATATAAAATATATATATGTACAGCTAGTAACTCATAGTTATTAATACCTAAAATTATTAACTTCGCAAAAAAAAAATTATAATGATAATAATAATAAATAAAAAAATAGTTTGTAATATCAATAAAATTTATTATATTCGTAACAATTTCAGTAGAACACTAATTTAAAAGTCAGGTTTTAAATCTCAATAAGATGTATTCTTTTTTTTCAGTTTTTCTTTGCACACTAAATAAACAAGTCACACAACTGCACCACAATTGTATTTGCAGTATAACAGAACTCAGAGCCAAGTTCACTTTTCCTTTTTGAATCATCCTTCAATTATTATTCAAAAATATCGATCATTGGCTCTTCTGCAACAATCCACTCGCTCTTATTCGTCTGATTATCTTTATTTCCATCTTTCTCTTATACAAGATCACATGCATGGTGCACCAATTGTGTCCCCTTTCGCAAGTTATCCGTTCTATTTTATGCTTGTGATTCGCAAAGCTCTCTTTCTTTTAACACTCAGCATACTCATCGCTGGCATACCTGAATTATATTGTCGTGAAACTAATGGATGAACGCACTTATTATCCGTAGTTAATTATAGGAACAATTAAAAGTTTTTTCATTCAATATCATCGACTAATTTTATGATTATCTTCAGGGTCCATTAAGTTTTCGTAATAAATACAAGCCGTCATTCGTTTCTTCATCATAGCAAGCCTATTCTAGAATGATACTAGTAACAGATAATTTGATGATATTTGTAATATGTAATTAATAACAGTTTACAAATGAAGATTGGCAACGTTAAACGATCTATTTTTTTTTTCTAAAAAGGAAATGTCGTTTCTATAAAATATCATGAAAACACAGTTTTCCTATTTCCAGTCTTCAATTAAGCCACCTAATTCCTTCATTGTCATTAACTATAATTATTTTTCTTTTAACCCTTTTGGATTTACGGAATAGATAAAAGTAAAGTTAGTATGTAGGGAAAACATTCATGAATTGAAGTTAAAATTATACACACAAAAAAGACCTTTTATACAAAAAAGTTATAGAAACAAAACAGAGGTTGGAATTGATCATGTCTCAACATTGACCCATGTTCAAAGTAATGGATATACAATATATTTTTATGGAAAGAGATTCGGAAAAAGAATTGAAAATATTTAGGTCCTGGGCTTTCAGCTTGAAAAATCTAAAACACGACTGTTACATCACAATTCTGAGGAAAAATGAGGGAGGTATTCGCTAAAAGCATGTGACCTGGATTATTGGCTGTGACAAGCTCCAAGAAACCATAGAAAATAGCGAATTCATTTTTATATTCCGGAATGGCTGACAATAATAATATTAGTACCTCAGCTATTTTTTTTAAAATTATTACTATTACTTTTTAAAACAAGCTATATATATATATATACATATATATATATATATATATATATATATATATATATATATATATATATATATATATAGCTTGTTTATACATATATAAATATATATATATATATATATATATATATATATATATATATATATATATATAGCTTGTTTATACATATATAAATATATATATATATATATATATATATATATATATATATATATATATATATATAGCTTGTTTTAAAAAGTAATAGTAATAATTTAAAAAAAAAAGCATAAAGTTATGTGTGTGTATATATATATACTAACATTAAAAATTAACATTCGCCCAGTCAACAATATAGAGGATTGTTTCTTCACAGGTCATACTCTACAATACTCATCTACTAATTAAATTTATTATTTATTCTTGAGCCTTTAATTAATCCTTTATCATGGAGATTCCGAAAATGAATATGGTTCAAAAATATATAAACTGAAGTAAAATCAAGCTTGTGAGATTATTGTGCAAGCGAAATTAATTTTCAGCGAACAAATAAATAATCTCAGATTTATTTTGTTTCTAATATTTTATTTATGTAAACTGAATTGGTGAATGCCTCTAAACTTCAGTTCTAATTAAAATATATTAATTTTAATAAACTACAGCTTCGTAAGGAGGTTTATTAGGATTTTCCTCATTAAACGTAACTCATGACCAGTAACAATCCTGACAAATTGGGATTGCACATTTATACATGGCTAGCAATGTAATTTAACATTTTGAGATTATGCTACCAGAGTAACAATGTCATGCATTAGGAAACTAAATGTTCAAAACATTACATTAAAGGTAAATTATTAGAGTAACACTCATGAAAATGAATGAAAACAATGACCATGCTTTTCTGGTTTTCAAACATTTCCTTTTCTACAATTAAACTTGGCCTGAAACATAAACATCTGCAGTTAAATCTAAAGAATATGACAACAACCTAAAAGAACAAAGATTCCTTTCAAACCCAGATAACACTCCTGAAGTAACACTTATGACTTAGATATAAGACTTTTATATCAATATAAATAATAATTACTTGAAGGTCACAATAAACACATCAAAAATTATATTAAAATTAAATACAGAGATCATGTTTCGGAGATAAAGGTTACAATGCGATTTTTCTCCACTCTAATTAAACAATTGTATTACTTATTTTAAGTATTAAAATTGAGTGTAAAATACTTGTTTTCCTCCCCGTTTGTGAGCTCAACAAGTGTGCAGCAGGAGAATAAGAAATAAGTTAAGCGGGCTCTCCCGTTTAAAATGTCGAAACCGTCGATTTTCTATGCTTTATCTAATGACAGAGATATATAATATTTTCACGGAACACGAAGAAATCTCTTAGGAACTTTAAGAAACTTTAAGAGCTCTCCAGAAACGAGAGCTTTAATGTGTCTACGAGTATGTCTTTGTTTGTAAATAGATGGACATCGCGACGCTGAGTGTCGTTTTTGAGATACTGCTATCTTCGGAAACTAGTAACCAAATTCAGGATCACTTTTTGAGGCACCGATTTATATTTTAATAAGCGTACAAGGAAGTCATGTGTTGTCCACATCACATATTTTTTTTAGACTGTCGGTTCAATTCATATTTAGTTTTTTGATTATTAACTTCACCCTTCACGAAACAGTGCATACTGGGATTATGGGCACTATTTCATTAGAGCAACCGATTTATAGTTGCTCTAATTTACAGTTGTACAATACTCTCATTACCCAGTAGCGGCAGGTCTGATATTTTTAATAAAAATTTATATAAGTAAATTTCCAAAGATAAAGGCAATATTTACGGAATAATTACAAGAGATACATGGCTTACGATGGAAGGAAAACAAGTAGGGGATAGGATTATGGGATAATTGAAGGTTTACATGTAGTTAGCGGACTCCCATTACATGCTACGATCCTCTCGATCGCATTAGCTCTACACCCCGGATAATGATCCAATAACTCATCTCGAGGGTTTCATATCATATACATTTTCTGACATGCATGCTCATGCGGGAAATGATCTCCTAAGGCTGGTAAGATGGCGGCAGGCCTGTTTGTTATGACTGCTGCACCATATCGTGGACGTAATAACATGTCTTTTCCATATATATATATATATATATATATATATATATATTTTTTTTTTTTTCGGTTGGTTCTATAGACCTTGTAGATCTTTGGCCGCGCGATGTGGTGTTCTTACAGACATTTATTGCTTGCGGGAGCACAGACAGCCAGGAGGGGGTCACCCAACCTCACATTGCTGCGAACCATGGTTTCCATGGTGCAGCGGCAGGCTACCCATTGCTCATAACCGGACCCTTTGGGACCAATTCGGTAGTGTCCTTCCCACCGAATCACTCGGGTTCAAGGACAGTGACAAATCGGTCTAGATCCACGGATTATGGCTGTTCGGAGTCAGCAGGCGCACGAGGACCTATATTTCTTTCCCCGAGACAGACCGTCCTTGGACCAAACCTCCGGTCGGCTATTTTATGTCCTGAAAAACCACAACGCGATTCACAATTAAGGTACACGGGGTAGGGTCATCACTCCTACGCCCGGTCTGTGTGAGTAGCCTCCAGTAGGCTGACGGGCCTCACATACCCGGGGGGAGAGGTGATAAATTTCTTGAATTATTACTTTAATTAAATTAAAGTAGTGCCGGTGCCGGGATTCGAACTCACAACCTTTGGGTTTGTGAGTAGGTGCACTTTTGCAAGCGCGCTAACCCGCTCGGCCACCCCGACACACACATATATATATATATATATATATATATATATATATATATATATATATATATATATATATATATTATGATATTTTTACGGAGTGTTCCATAAGTATATATAATCAGTATTTTCCTTGTCGTAACTATAAAAAAAGTTATATTACGAAACAGTTCCAATGTCCTATAGAAAGGAAGTAAACTGATTGGTGGAAAATATTTTTCGAACCCCAACTTATATAATTAATTATATAGTTTTGGGAGTTTTTTGAGTCAAGAATGAGCTCTCAAAGTTGTTCCTTTGTTCTAAAGAAATTCTCTTTTGTCTACTAAGTTAAAGAAAGTGTTTAGTTAATGATAGTTAATGATATTGGCAACAGGGGGTCATACGGAATGCATGTAGTTTCAAGACAAAAAAAAAAAAAAATTCAAAGCCTAATGACAGGCAGTCAGAGGGATTTATTTTATATTAAAATTGATATTAAATTTTTTTTCTTCCTCTTCCTCCGACTTTATCATAAAAACCAAAAACTATTAAAATCTGTATTAAATACAGACTTTGTACATTTATTTTTTCTTCATTTTTCGAGGTCTATAATGAAAAAAATGAGGTAGTTATAAATAATTTAAAGATCTAAATGTATTAAATATTTATTAATAGTAATAACTTAGTAACATTGATATATAATTATCATATATATAATCATTAAGCTGATCTTAGTTTAATTTGATACAAAATAGGGTAATTTGTGTTTTTTATTTTAAATTAAACAAAACTGTCTTTGTTTTTTAAACAATTTTCACTGCTTTGTTTCAGAAATTATCATAAAATACTGCATATACGTATACTTCTATATGCGTATATACTTGTTTTTCCCACTCCTACTGATCTGAACTCAAACAAATTTCGTTCTGTCATTTTTTTTTTTAACGAATACCATAAACGTTTTTAATTAAAAAATATTGAAATCAGTAGTTTTTTGGTAATTCATTCAGAACATTCAGCTTAACTTGCTTCCTACGATCATCAATTACCATTTATGTTAAAAGACAATCTGTTTTTATTGTGGAATAATAAATTCAGCCATACTTAAGGGCAATAGGTATTAGAGCTGCATGTGAACCATCCATACCATAACCACACGAAAACAAATAAAATTAAAATAAAAAATTAAACAATTAAGATTATTCTCTCGTAAGTTAAAAATTATATGGGCCATTCTCATAGAAAGGGCGAATCCTTGTCCCTTCACTTTAATGTCTTCTCTGGCAATAGGATATGTCAATTTTTTGTTATAAATAAAGTTGTGGTTAACAATAACAATTAAAAAATAACGCCGTTATACTGATTTAAGATAAAACAAACTTTTAAGATAAAACAAAAATTTAAGATAATATAAACTTTTTCATTCTCTTACTCGGTCCCTAACCACGTTTTGAAAATTAAAAAAATTACTAAGGCACAATAGATAACTATTTCGTTTTAGTATTATCAGGGCTGATAACGTATGGTGAGAAGATTTTAAAACTCTTCAATTTAGAGTATTAAAGATATCGTAAAACGTTAGGCACCGGATTAAAAGAATGTCTCGGAGGGTACAACTTTACAAGAGGGGCGCGTTATCACTTGTACACCCGATCTTACCCGAAGGTCGCCGGACTAGCTATACTCTAGCGCCAATTGTGCTAACTGCTTTCCATTCAATTGTAACATTCGTGTTCATTGGAATTATTAAAATTATTACTGCTTTAATTATATATTATTTAAAATTATTAGTGTTGCCGACTTCCGCTCATTACGTTCGCCCAAGAAATAAACCAAACAGCAACGAATTACCGTAATCGGGGTCTTACCGTAATTTCAATTATTACTGTTTTAAATAGATCATAGCTGATGATTTCCGCTCGCTACGCTCGCTAAAGAGATAAACAAACCCCAAAAGTTCCTTTTCAGTTGAGGTAATTATTACTACAACCTTCCCAGACCACCGGAAGTCGACAGCGCTATCAATTTTAAATAATATGTAATTAAGGCAGTAATAATTTTAATAAATCCAATGAACACGAATGCTACAATTGAATGCAAAGCAATTAGGTAGCACAAATGGCGCTAGAGTATGCTAGTCCGGCGACCTTCGGGTAAGATCGGGAGTACCAGTAATAAAACCCCTCTTATAAAGTTGTACCTCTCAGAATTTTGCTTCATTTCCTCACCAGGAGGTAATTTGAGTCCTAGCGGGGAATTAAAATATCAAATGAGAACTAAATGACGTCCCATAGGTCTCGATGTTTCCAAGTTAAAGCAGGAGCAGGCATACACGTACGTGTTCGGTGTGGGCTACGGGTGCCATGTTTTTTTATTTGTTTTGAGGCGGCTTCGTATTTTATAGTAGTTCATTCCCTCTTCGTAATTAAACAAGGCAAGTCATTTTTTTTTAATTTTCTTTCGAGGTAAAAATGTTCATTTTCGAGACATCTATAGGTCTGTAACTTATAATTTTTGATTCATGAAAAATTCATAAAGTTATTTTTGAAAAACTCAAATTTTCATTCCCTCATCTCTTGAACGTGAGACACCTCAGAAGTACAATATTAAAAGAAGTTCAAAAAGGGGTAAACCATTTTTTTAAGAGGACGCCAACTCAAGGTGCTGCCAGGAAAAAAACTGAATAACTAAAAAAAGGTGGGAGAAAGCAAATACGAATGCCTCTTGCTGACAACACCTAGCTGCACAACAGTTTTTTGAAAAGAGTTCCCTGTGAGATATGATTCTCGCCTTTCTACCGGCTCAAATCATTTTGGGAAATACACCCAAAAGATTCGAAGATAGACACCATTCAATGCCAGAGCCATCAAAAGTTTCATTTCTTATTAAAGCCAACGTTTATTCTCTCAAGGAGGACATTTGTTCCAAAATTTGCCATTCAAGAAATACAAATAAACCTGAGTTATGGGTATAATATATTCATCTTTTAATATGCAAAGGAGTATACTGAATGATTATTGGAGGAATAATTGTAAGGTAATGTTTGAAAAATTACAGAACTACAATTTCTTTTTTTAATATAATTGTAATGTTCATCGTAGAAAACAAACCTTGTCATTATTTATTTTTCAATATTATTTTTATCTACAACTATCTAACTAAAATCAAGGAAATAGAATAATTTTTTTTTAAAATCTGAATTATCAGTAATAAAAACATTTTAAGATGAAATTTTAGGATTGTTACTATTTATTTGAAATTCTAAGAACGTGAGAAGAATTTTGATTAAATATTTCTAGGAGACTTCATTGCTGTTTCTCAATATTTAAAAGTTGAAAAACAAGGTTAAGTAGTTTTAAAACTATATAAAACTAGATTCCGAGCGAATCTTTTCCACACATTTGAAGCATTCAAATATATTGTGATAAAAAAAAACTTAATAAAATCATTACCAGTCACGAATTTATGTAATCACGAGAGGTTCAGTTCAGTGAACTTATTATAACATATTATTAATCAGCTTCACTCCCAGAAACCGAATTAAAAAAAAAAAACTCTTCCCTTGGGGGAGTATAAGGATTAAATTAATTCTTACCATCCCTAGTAAAGAACCAAGAATGACGGCATATACAAAGGGCTAACCTAAAATTAAAAAAAACCGACGAGTAAGCTTGGGCTTACAAGAAACCTTTTTAAGAACAAGTTGACGTAATCAATAAAAAAAAAAAAAATAAATAAAAAATAAAAAAGGCACATTCGAGAAATAACAGGGGCATAGCTCAGGTAAAATTATGTAGGCAATTAGCTGAGGCGGGTTAATGATAAATTAATTGTCAACGATAGAATCGCCCTTCCTTTCTCTTCCATTTTCCTTTTCCTGTCACATTTATCATCGCTTCCTTCTCTGCGTGCATTGTCTTATGGTTCCTAGGTAGAGGTTTACGATTAATTAATGCAACAATGGTTCCATAATATTTAACCCTGTGCATTTACTCTTATGTTATCAGATAATATAAAAAAAAAGTTAAATAAATTATTGACAAATTATTACATTCTTAATGGGGATAAAAGAGGAGTTTGGTAGATAATAAGTCCTAAAGACAAGTCATTATCCATGGGCTCCAGTCCGTATGCTACTTAAATCCCACAAGAACTCCTAAAACAAAACTTACTCAATAGATAACTTAATGATAACACCTTCTAAAGTAGAAGGTTAATTAAAGCCAGTAAAAGTTGAGCAACAGTGCTTTAGCCAAAAACTTGATCACAACAAAGTTACGAATAATTAATATCAACTTATTATTTATTTTATTTTAATTAATTAATTTGAATAATGAATCTTTGTAATTGGCCTAGAAAAAAAATGTAACCCCCCTCAAAATTTTAGATTTTACATTTCAAGATACGCAGTATCCAAATAAAGAATTAAAAAAAAAATCCTTACGTCCGCCATACTGTAATCCTCGGAACGCGGCATTACCCGACATTGAATCAATAATTATAAAATTCCCGACAAAAAAAAAAAGAAAAAAAAAAGCGTATTGAACATTGTATACTAATTTCCAAGCACTCGTGACCCTTGGCGCTCCTTTTCCATTTCTTTCTGTCGCAATCTTCCAATCGCTTACTCTCAGCTTCCTAATATCGCTCTCTAGTTCATTTTAAATAGGGTCCGTCCTCCACTTTTACCAGCTTCTCTATCTTTCCTTTTCCCTTTTCACAGTGAAGTGGGCCTCCATCATTTTCCTCTTAACCGTTTAAGCTTCTACTCCGACCACATATCCTGGGCATCTTAGCCTATGTGCTATAAGGAAAGTCGTGTGAATGGGCAGGCTACATTTTTTTTTTAAATATAAGCATTTGAAAATAATAAATCATTGTGTAATAATTTGCAGTCTTTTTAATTTGGAAGTAATTAAAAAACCATCATTGATAAAAATATTTGTAAAATTTCGTTCTACGATATTAATAATTGAATTATATATAATGATGCGAAAGTTTTAGTATTATAAAGAAAATTTTTATCTCTTATAAGGAAAATGCTCCGTTCTACTAAACAAACCAAGCGGGACAGCTATTCAACGCTCTGAGTATTGACGTCACCTGGCGGTTATGCTAAGCATTGACGTAGATATTTCATTAATAGTATCATCCTAGCAGGATATGCTGTCATCTGTAAAAATGTTTAAATTGATAATATAATAAATATTAACATTCTCCAAGACGGCTTTTGGACTATTGAATTAGTTTCATGACGGAATATGCTATCTTCCGCAATTATAGTCCATACGTTCACGTAGGTTTCAGGATGTTTTTTAAGGTTGATATCAATTGAAACCTATATAATATTCTATAAAATAAAGATAACGCCTTGGAGAAGGATGACAATACTTGTTATCGGATAATAATATAATAAAAAAAAAATAAAAAGCTGTATCACCACATGGAGGAAGGTGGATTCATTAATGGATAAGAAGGACTGCATCATAATAATAAAGATCAGAGCAGAATATATAGTCAGCTTCACGCTGAACCACTAGGTTTCCCCCCAAACCATTAATAATACATCCTCCACCATTTTATAAAGACTAAATAAGCCCATGGAGGGTCGCTCGACACCAAAGTCCATCAAAGAAAATAAATCTTTTGCTATCTTAGAAATCTAACATGGGACCGGTAGTCGGGAGTATAGTTCCTGCTGACTCATTGAGCCAGCCACTCTAATATATAACAAATGACAAAATCATTACAAAAACCGTAGATCTAAAAACTAATGAAAACATTATCATTCCATTAGTTAAGTGAGCAATTGAAGATATGAATATAGAATATGGCTTAATAATCATATTTACAAATCTGTACTGAATAAACTCGTATGAAGGTAATATTTATTTATGAACTGAGAGCGGAAATTGCTACAGCAAATAAATAATGTGTGCGTAAGCTCCTACCCCTTTCTGGCTACAAATAAGCGTAATACATAATGGAGTGGATTCATTTCTATTAAAATATAATCTTAAACGATCTCATTAATGTATTTTAAATTAAGATTCGATAATCAACCTCACAGATGTTGTAAGTGCAACTTTAGTTTTAATTTATTAATTATCTCTTCTTTTGTTTTTTTGCGTTGTATATTTGGCAAACATTTTATTAAAATATAACACTATTTTCAAACAGATATGTAGTGTAGGTTACATTTTCCAACTCATAATGCTGTAATGGCCAAATTGGTACTAACATCATTGAAGTTGACCAACGATATTTAGACTGAATCTATTTGTCAGTCGTGAAAAAACTAAAGGTAAATTAACATGAACGTTACAATAAAAATAAATAGCATTATCGCAGTTTAAAGTTAAATTGTAATACAAATGAGTACATATCTCTATAATTACTTATTAAAAGTCAGTAAAAAAATAAAATAAATCATATCATTTTAGGCATTATCTAAAGTTTAAAATTGATTAAGAAAAAAATAATGAATAATCATTTTTTTTTACGAATAGCAATCAGTTACAGAACGTAAACATTCACCAAAAATTTACATAGACCAAAAAAAAAAAGTTCGAAGAAAGAGGAAGGTTGCGTAATCCTCAATAACCGTTTTGAATCTATATCACTATCTAATAATTTAATGGTTTTTAAACCGTTAAAAAACAAATTGCTAATTATTACACAATATTTTTTAATTACTTATTGTTATTATTATTAGGCTCTGGTATAATCATTCCAAATCACTTTAGATTATTCGTTAATCTTCATAAATGGCCGATATATGGGCGTATTTTGAAGTGAAATGGCCGATTGTAATTTAGAGTATCGAGGACCATCCTGGACTCTGGGGGTGACATGACAAAATTCAAATAAATTGACTCACTAGTATCGGAGAAAAACCAAGGACGGTGGATGGACGATTTTTTTTTTAATTGACAATTGGATTATACATATCTTCAAACGTAAATATTAGCAAAAGCAAATATTAGCAAAAGACCGAATTCGTGTGAGTTAAAGTAAAAGCTGAAGGGCGTAATACATATTCCAACAGCAGCGGTTTCGAAATACTGTTCATTTTCTAGAAAATCAAAATGCCTATTTCTACATTCAGTTATCAGGCACGAGGTCTCGAAGGCTAATTAAGAATCTTAATCATTCTAGACCAAAAGATTACATCATTCAAGATTTGGAAGCCAAAGAAAAACTTAAAAACAAAATTAACTACATATCTACGTCGCTTTTTTTTAGCGTCATTTACCAAACATTACTGGAAACACAAGAAGCGATTTTCCCAAAACTAACAACGTTTTTTTTTTTAAATAACATTCTTTATTGTATACAATAGGGATTTATTAAGGGGGTTAAAACCTTTATAATTACAATATTTTTTAAAGACTTCTAGCACTGATTAAGGCCAGAGTGACTACTGAGAGTAGTCAGTAGTTGGTGCTTAAGTAATTTTTGAAGCATTTACATTTTTTTTTTCTCGATATATCCTGAGCGGGAAACGATAGAGGCGGTTTATGTCCCATAATAATTTGAAGCCTAAATTTCGAATTTTCAGCGCTTAAGCCTTTTTCAAAAAAACTACGCCGATATCTACTTTTTCACGACTGGCAGACATATCTTTCGACAAGTTTTTTCCGAATTTGCAATTAGATAAAAATAAACATAAGAGAAAATAATTGAATGATAAATATCTTAATGACATAAAATACTTGTTTACAGAGTCCATCGAACAAACACCCGATGGGCGTTATCAAGGGATCCTCCGAATAATTTATTCGAGGCTATTATAAGACATTCGTCATAAATTCATAAACAGCTAGGTAGGCTAACCTCATTCAAACCAACGGATTTTAATAATTAATTTATGTATAATGAGGTTTTTAAATGGGCCATGAAAACTTTTGCGACAGCTGGTAGAATGACTGATGGGGCCATAGCGATTGCCACATAACATTAACCTAGAAAGGAAAGCACTTCGGTTAAAATATTACCTATTCCAGTTTGATAATGTGTTCAGATAATACTTTCTCACAGACATTTAACAAAAAGAAGTTATACATGGAGGTTTATCCGAAAAGATTTATATATGACACAACTTTCCGAATTCCCTTAACAGCTAGTTTAGTTTCTTTTTTTTTCCTTAAGTCGTAGTATGCAAGTGTTAAGTATTATTACTACCTATTTTTAAAAGGTGGTGATATTTTTACTTTAATCAAAAATAAAATATGTTAAATTTCTCAAAGAGCTAAATATATTTTCCAATCAAAAGAAAAAATTATCATAAATTTCCAACCTTTTGCTCTGGTGAATCTTAAAAAAAAACAAAAAAACGTACCTACCTCTTTCCATAATCTATTAAGAGTCTTCACAATAAATTTATTATCACTATTATTAAATAATAAATTGATTTGTATTGCGTTTTATATTATTTAGTAGTATTCTGAGACTTCTTAAATGGTGGTTACTTTCGAGAATCGCTTAAATCAGTATATATTATCACGAATATATTGATATTGATACTATCTGCAATAATCCTTAGATATTCGTTATCAGTTTGTGTTTGTGGTTTTGAAAAAATTACACTCCAAAAAAAAATAAACAAAAAAAGCATAAGATTTAGGTAGCTTGAACTTTTCACGGTCCACTATATTCCTTTATTTAATATTTATCACATTTCAGGTGACACAGTTGCTTGATAATATAATCCGAAAAAGCGGCAGGAACCTTCTGAAACTTTAAATTAATATAATTTCATGTTATTCCTATTTAACTAGAATCTGTTCCAATCTGTTTTCACTGAAATTAATTTTCCGTTTTGTTTCCTAACCAATTCATAAAACTTCACTACGTGAGTCATATTACAAAGCAATCATGTTTAACGACGTTCTTCAGGAAAATACAATTATATGTGGCTCCTATAATTCTTTCTTCTTTTTTTTCTATTTTAACAAGACTAATTGGCAAACGAATTCGTCGACTTAGTACCAGAGAACACTCAGCTAGTAAACGTCTGAGTCCCGAGATTGGGGACGCTTCCTGGACCTGACAGTGTCTGAATATTCAGTCATTGCTCTATTTCCGGTCCCGACCGTTCAAATTGATTTTCAATTGAATTTTGACTACCGTGTTAAAATTTCATGACATAAGTATTCAGTGCAGCCAGAGAAGATCTAAAGTTTGAACGGATATCTTTTAACACTCCGCCGGGAGCAAATTTTTTTTATAACATAACCAGGTGTATGTGTAGCTATTTGGACGGCATGCAACTTTTACTCTATTTCTCATCTCTAACAATGTTAAGTGATTATTTTATTTTTCATAATTATAAGATTATGCTACTATTATGCCAGAACCATGCTTTTTACTAAAAAATAAATTTAAAAAATGTGTTAAAAATAAAACATGTATTCTTTTTACTACTAATTAAATTAATTTTACATAATTAAATGATTTATACAATATTAGGTTATATTAGACTTTTATATTAAGGGTCGTATACAATAATAATTACATGTTAATTAAATTATATAAAATTATTTAATAAAATATAATTATATTTTATTATTTAATATTTACGATATTCTATATTATTAGATTATATTAGGCTATTTTATATTATTTATTTTTACAACTATAAATAATTATAAATATATATAATAATTTATATTTTATCAAGAGGTACATGGATAACTAAATAAATTAAATTAAATAAAATAAATAATAAATTAAATATTATAATAATAAATTAAGAAGTTGAGAGAAATTGTCCAAATTCGAATTTGCATTCTGTTGAAAATTTTGTGACACTACAAGGTACTAGGCGTACAACGGACGAAAGGTCACGCTTTTTCTCATTGATTAACAGTTTAACACTGAAGGGCTCGGGTAAGGATCTATAACCTTCTCTCACATTGTAAAGGAACAGTTACTGGTAGAATAATTCGACTCCAAAAAATTTAACGAAATTTTCCTTTTCCTGATAATAAAGAAAATATGTGATTGCCGTCCGGCGAAGGGTCAAGAAAAAACTGTTCGGTTCAGGTCGTACGAGAAAACTTCTCGTCTCTTTTTGTCCTTTCGTTTCAAATAAGGATTATTAAATAAAAAAAATAAAAATCAATATTTGGAACCGGGGTACCGGGAAATGTGTTAGCAAAATGAGATTTCGAAAACCTTCTTTGACTGCTTACTATACTTCCTATAATACCTGACCTATATAATTAAAGTAAAAACAAACAAACATAAAAGCAACCTACTGAGCGGAACACACGAGTAAATCACCTCTCTGATATATGAGGTATTCCAAGGTGAAGTTCAGACACGGCGGCAAACTAAGGGGAAAGGATCGATCGCTGACACAGGAGGTAGGAAGTACTAAGCGGGAACACAGGAAACTATTAGAGAGGACGTGGACGGAAGTTGGCCAAGAGGAAAGATGAAAGGAAGGTTAATTACGACAGGATATTGGTACTAGATGCGAAGCTTTATCTAAAGTAGTTTTAATAAAGTTTCACAAGATGGCAACCTTAAGACCGTCATTTCCAATAGGGCCCTAACTAACCTAAAAGTATTTTTCTGGATTAAAGTTTCAACTATTATTCGGTAAATAATTATTTTAGGTGAATCAAATAATAATAAATGTCTGATGCTTATGTGGAAAACAAAATATATTAAAATGGGTGGACTGAGAAAACGGTTATATATATCTCTCTCCACAGGACTCAGTTACACACCATTTAACGTTTGAATTTATGTCAGTCCCTTATCAAAGCGTTTCACGCCTCATCCTCCATCCGATTCATTGCTCTTGGTGTTCCATATGGTTTCATGGCTATCCAATATCCACGTCCCTCCACTGAAATAAGAGGATAACCAACATTCTGCAATTTTTGTTATTAAGCTTTCTAGATCATTACAGTCAAAGTTGCTATGGAAAAAAATACTTCTAAAAGTATAAAAAATGTCGCCAAGTATAAGTATGTCGCCGTCTCTAATTATAAATTTTAGAAATTATTTTACGTCGACGAGGAAGGGTCACCTCGTCGACGTAAAATAATTTCTTGATGAAGGTTTTACGATTAGAAGCTATTAGTTAATAGTCGTGGAGAAGGGAAACGGTTTACCGAAATAATCTTAACGGGTCCAAGTCCAATCAATGTATGGCTCCTATAATTCTAAATCGATTTTGTACGAATGCCGTAGTTGAAATAAAAAAAAATAAAAAGTGAAATATAAAATAATAAAAAAAACGCTGCAAATTATTACACACCGGTTTATTATTTCCAAATACAGAAAGACAAAGAAGGTGGTGGAAGTGGAGGATGGATCCAAGAAAAAATGAAGTGGAGAGCGATGAACGATTGAAAGATAGAGACGCAGGACAGGAAGAAATGGATAACTCAGCAGGCCCAACGGTCACGAGCGCCAGTAAATTAGAATACAAAGTGGTTGGATTATACATGACTTGAAACGCGAAACTTCAAATTTTGAGGGAGGGTTAAATTTTATTTCTTGGTCGACTAAAAAGGTTCAATATTGAAAGTAATAAAACAAAAATAAAATATCAAACCAAAATTAAATAAATTAACTTTTAAAAATTAATCAACACTAAGAGAAAATATTCAGGTAACTTCAATAATTTTGGCAAGAGACGACGTGTGTTTCAAAATTTATAATATTGTATTTTTATTGTTAATTAAAGTGTTTTGTATTACAAAGCTATTTTTAGTTTAAACCCCAGAGATGTGTTACTGAAAGAATACTATAACAATTTTAGTACGATGGTGGTGGTTGTTTTGTAGTATATTCTCAAGAGGGCCAGGGCGACTCCATCCATGCGGTAGATCCAGATTTCACCATTGTTTTTTATTTTTTTGATTTATTCAGAGAGTTCAGTGCGATATTATCTATTCGATGGGTCTACTGATGTCAAGGGGTTTTAAGACAGCTGTATCACTGTTTGAAAAAATTAATGCTTTCACTAGCCTCATCCTAGTTGGAAAAATATCGATATTTTTTTCAAAAATATATCGATAATTGTGTCCGATAGTTTTTATCCGATATATTGTAATATCGATATATAAATTTGAGTATCGAAAACCAATATTTTTCTAAAAAATATAAAATAAAAAATTAACAAAGAACGGCGGGTTCGACAAACTAAGAACCAAAAAAAAATTGTGGTGTGGTGTGTTCGTGTTACTATCTATAGTGACTGTGTTTAAGTCAGCCATCTTCTTAACAGTTTCTGATTAGGGATCCAAACATCGATTTATATCTTATACAGATTTTTCAAATATATCAAAACAGTAGTTCGATATACCAATGAAGAAAGTCGTGATTTCGATACATCTGTAACAAGAAGTCTTAAATTTGTAATAGATATAATAGCAACAATTAAATATTCATAAATAACAACACAAAAAAAAAATGTATACATTCATTTAGATTTGTCAACTAAAAAAGAAATTACACACTTGGAACGAGAGAAAACATTTATGAAATTGCTTAATTATAAAAATTAAAAAGGACGGAAGAAAATCAATATTCAACGAATTACTAAAATCTATCAAAGTACTTTATATTGACTTATTATTAAAAATACTCATTATTAAGAACTAAACAAAAATCAATTAAATTGCTTAACATAAAAAAAATTGAATATTGATATTACGATATATCAAATTAACATTATCAAAAAAAATGTCGGTATATTTCTTTTAAAATATTGACATTACGTTCCAACGCTCAACACTACTTTAAAAGGAGGGAGTTTAAAAAATCAAAAATATCGAGGCCCGTTATATCGATATATTTTTTTGATATATAAAACTATATATTACTATTAATATCGATTTATTTGATTCGAGAGAAATATTGATACGATATATATCGATATTTTTTTACGATATTTGCTTCCCTACATCACCCATTAAATCGTCCGTCTGAAGTATCACTTGAAACCCATATGAAGTGAATTGACTAATTTCGCAAGTTAAAACAAGAAAGACTGGATCGGTGTGATAATCTGATGTTCCGGGCTATGTTCAAACTCAGATTTGGATTCAAAATATCAAAAAACCTTAATGTCGAAAATCATAGAAAACTATTTTTTCAGTCACGAATGTGCTCAAAATTTTTAAAGCCACAAAATTACGTTTGGGTTTGAATCTCTGTATCTCGTCTTCAATTTACCCGATAGCTACGCTCAAAAGAGGGGAGTTTCTTTCCACGCAAAAAAATATTTATTTTACCTTAGAAGGTTAGTGTTAAAAAAGCAGATTACTACTTAAAAACAAAATTGAAAATTTTTGCAGATAACGTGGGAACATCACGGTTAAAGCAAATCGTGTAGTTTAAGAATCATTGCCGATGCCCAAAATTTGGTTTGAATTGTTCAAAGGATTAGTGATTTCTGAGCGATTATAAATCTCAAAAAAAAATTTAAAGGATAAAATTTTAATGCCGAACATTTTTATTTTTAGATTCGCTCGAAAATTTGAATATAGAGGTTTTTCACAGATCTGAAATCATAAATGAAGCCAGTTTTGAACAAACAAATTCTGTTAATATTCTATATACCGTCAGAATCAGATCTCTCTAAAATTACATTAGTTCGTTTTAAAAAATTGGACCAATCTAAAATTTACTTTTACTGTATCACGAGAAATGCTTTTTCTATTACACATAAATACGGCCTAAAAGGTTCCTATCCATGTACATATTATAATATAAAAACATCATTTGTGATCAAGAAATAGTAAATATTACACTTGTATAACACCGCTATAAATATTATAGTTGACAAAAAAAAAAAAATTAAATATTAGAGAGACCAAATTTTTTTTAGTTAAATAATTAAATTTTGGAGCGTTCTGATAGGTCTATTGAGTTATATGCAATAAAGATCAGTATTATTATAGGGGTACGATAATGTTTATAGCGATGGTGTAAATGTATAATATTTACTATTTCTTCATGACAAATAATGTTTTGTGCACTCCTCTTCTTAGTAAAACAGAAACAAATAAAAAAGATAGAATTAATAGTAAAAACAAACTTTCGAGGGGTTCGGTTCCCAATGAAGAGCCAAGCTATATCGAATGCTTGAGAAACACGCCAGTTGAACAAGTTTAATCCCGGTGCAGTCATATAATTCGGAATCATACTAGATCTTGTAAATCTTAAAGATCTCTAATAATAAATGAAATGCCATGATCATTGCACAGAATGCATTCAAAGGGGTTATCATGATATGTCCAATAGCCCGATTGTCATCTGGTAATGGTCATTGGCTACTACAATTGCAGATATTACTGCACCATATGATCCCCTGATTGCACTCGTGATCGGAATAAACTGCACCCTCCATAGCGAGCGTTCCAGTCCCCATTCAACCAAACAGTTTCCATGAGAGTGAATTAGTCCATAATGAAAGCATTTAAATTCAAAAGGCTATTGTCTTCTAAGGGGCTGTAACGATCTTTTAATCTTAAAAGCCGCACCAACTTAGTCATTAAACTGAGATAAGAATTCCGAATTACTTTGCAAACGGTCCTCTTAAAAATTACCTAATCACTGCAATTAAAATATTAAGAAGCATATTTACTCAAAAAATGAATTAAATTACTAGTACTACCTATTTATTACATTGTAATAATAACTATGGTAGAAAAAAAAACAAGGCAAAGTTTGATACAACGAACCAAATAGGAGAAGGTTTGGAATCATATTTACGTTATGTCACACCACAAAGTGGAACGAAAATGACAAAAACCGGTCATAATTCTTTAACTTGCAAATGGAATGGCCAGAAATCTCCAAATGTTGTACATATCTTCCTTTGTACCTATCTTCCTTTGGGAACTGAACCAGTCAATAGTAATATTAATAATTAAAAAATATAAATTATAATATATAAAATGTATTAAAACGATGAAATCCATTACATATTACATTCAGTAATATTAATTTGAATAGTGGACATTTTAGTGTTGGGATATTTTTAGTTTTCAGCCCACTTCCCACTTCACCTAAAATTGTAATTTCAATATAACATCTTCGCGTCTGTTCAGAGTGATTACAAATATTTTGAATGAATCTTATTCAATTGTAATACTATACAAGATTGGTCATAATGAATTTTGCACTAAACTGTACCAAAAAAGAGTTATTAAGTCGAAATCACTGACGTGTCTACCTTTACACATTTTTTTTTTACATTTTTGCAGATATTCATGGCTCAGTAGCTCCGAATATTCCAGCATGTTTCGTATAAAACTTGCAAAAGATACAATGTTCTTTAATATTGGTTATTACATTTCGCCAAAAATGCTCAGTGAGTTACTGAGGAAAAACTGAAAATAGTGATTGTTCTCAATGGTCATTTCAAGATGGCGGAAAACACAAGGTGTGGGAGGTTGAAAACTTGGATTTTTCATGAGAGTGGTAGGTAATACATACAACATACCTGAAAATCAAAATTACTACAAGTTTTGCAACCCAAAATGATATCTCCACTAGGCTGAGTAAGGAAATATTTAAAAACTTTATAACTTTATAATTTCATAATTTATAAATCGTTTTTAAGTATAAGATCGTTCCAAAGTTCGCACATTCAAGCAGCTAAATATCGTTTTCATCGCTCATACACATCCTTAATGACATATTCTTGTTAATTTAAAAGGGATACATAGAGACAAAAAGAGTGTACATCGATACAAAGATATAATTTAAATGATTTTTAACATTTCTAATTTCAATCTGACACTTAATTGGCAATACAAATGTGAAAAATATAATATTTCGTCCCACAGTGCGCCAGTTTGGTGAGTATGGATTTAGTTCCTAGAGACACTGTGGGAGGAAGACATTGCGGGGGAAGATCCGTTGTATCTCACAAATGTTATGATACTCTAAGTCTTCAGAAAGAACGATTAACTGGCGTGAGGAACCAATCAGAGGGAAGTCGCTGTCAACTTGATAAACAAATTATAATATTTTCAGCATAAAATACCATAAAGTGACTCTTCAATAGTTCTAGGGAATCAGCATGAAATAACAGCATGAGAAACATATGTTTCAAAGAATAATGGAGTCAGCAGAAGTTAGTTAGCAACGCAGGTCGACAGAATCAGTTCATTTCACAAACTCAAAAATAGAGGATTGCAAGACTTGAAAGTGATTTGATAAAAAAAAAAGGGGGAAAAAACCAGAGAAAGCTTTTCGTTCGGAAAGCAATTTTGCGTAGCAATAATTAAAGATTAATGAAGTATCCTCTTACGACAAAAATGATCACTATTATATCAACAGTTAAAAAAGACATACTAATGCGTATTGTATAAGTATGTGATCAATTATCTTGTAGCTATGTACTGCCTCGTTTTGGGGGATCTTTTTTATCTTTTGATGTCAGGTATGATGCTTCTGGTCTGCATTTATGCAATCGTAACTTTTCCTGAGCTGGTGATATCTGAATTGATGAAACGTTGACTGGTTACTCACTTAGATTCTTCAAATATATTGTCTCTTTCTTTATAAATAGTTCCTCCCTTGTTTAATTAAATTACATTTATACTTTAATTATGATCAATAAAAATAGACATAGATGTAATAATACATCATGTGCAATAATACATTTAAGGTGTTAAAAAACGATTCTCATCATTATCGGAAGCACAGGACAAATTAAACTAAATGGAGAAGTAGCAGATAGATCACAAGCGCGCGGACACTAAACCGTGAAACTGATTTATATCACGTACTATATCTAAACTTCCAGATTAATTGTTTCAGTCGGGCCCATACAGAGCGTATTATCTCCAAGGAAAATTAACTTCTAGAGGAGAAGGAGAGGGGGATTTCATGTGGGACGAACACTTGGATGAGGACAAGCAATTACTGAAGTTCTCTAGCCCAAGGGCAACAACTATTCCTCCCGATCAACGCTAATGGCGATAAGTGACGCGCTTCAAATTAATGTTCCTCGAGATACATTCCGACAGTTGAAAGTTCAAGAAAATTGAATAGCAAGAAGAATGTCAGCCTTTTCAGGTAAGAATGAAGAAAAAAAAAAGGAGATAGAAAGAAAGAAAATAATATAAAACTGATATTTTCTTCAGATCATGAATAAAACGTGCGACGAATTTTCCAGTAATTATACTTATGTGAGGCAATGTTTCGTGTTTTATCGTATGATATATGCAATATGTAAATGAAGCTTAATGCCGTGGCATGAACATCGATCGGAACACGTCATGGTTGTGGTAGATATATCGTGAGTTACGGGATAGCATTTGTAACTTTATACGAGGATGTGAACTGCTAAACTCCATAATTCATTTTTAGCATTGAGATGAAAGTAGATTTGTATCGTACCGGTTGCTAGAATAGAGTTATGCAACAACTATTTATGTTTAAACGTAAACATATAAAGAAAGGGCTCACTTCAGTCAGATTTAGACTCTTCATTGTGACATTAATCGGGATTTTATTTTTAAAGAAATCGTGAGCTAAGGCCATATTTTTCCTACAAGGCAAGATTGAAAACATCGAAATGGTAGGGGTGTCAGAAAAACGTTGAGACCCCCAAAAGGCACTTCTCTAACACCAACTCAATCCACTGTCATATTTTTAACCTTTTAACTCAAGTAGGAGGTGCTAATGAGGTGCGTGAAACCATAAAAACCGCGAAAAAACAGATAATCATACCGAAATTTTGAGTGAAATTTACCACCACTTTTATAGTATTGTTGTGCCAAGAAAACAACCTTACATACCCCCTTTTAGCTCATTTGACCCAAAAGGGGTCGGTGGAATTCGCCAAATGTAGCGAGAAAAAAATAAATATATATATATATATATATATATATATATATATATATATATATATATATATATATATGACATCCCCGAACCCTATAATTGTGTTCTAGGAGTGTGAAGATGAGATATATTTCAAAATATAGTAAGAACTAGTCTGATGCTACAATTTAACAATAATTGTTATAGTATACTATCAATAAAATCGCATTCTTAGCACTTAATTGTTATAGAATACGTTAACTGTGAAAATTATCAAGTGTAATCATGTGGGAGCAACTGCAACTGTCTCGCGCTCACGCCAAGTTTCTTTGGAATGTGACTTAAAAAAAATCCTGAAATATCATATTATTTTACAGTCCCATTAAGACAGCTATATCAACTTGGATGCTTCAGACTGAAATAAAGCCGATTAATACCTTTCTAACACTAGTATCTATAACTCTTCCAATTTTGAATAATACTGGCGCGAATAACATCTGGATACGGTCCATTCCTTCTACAAATTCCATCAACGTTTAATAACATAATAATGATAGTTTTTATTTACAAATTTACAATTGCAAATTAATAAAATACATATGATTTACCATAAAACAATAAATTAATTTAATATAATTACATCAGTTAGGGTGATACTGTAGGAAAAAAAAAGTTTCTTGTTTTAATTTTATACTTTGGTGTCGGGGTGTAATTCCAAAATCTCAAGCATGGAGTTAGTAATTGAAGAGTTTGTTGCAGAAATGAGGTAACTTCATCCAGTAGAGTTTGGGCTATTTTTCCACAAAATAGTAGATGGAAGTTTACTCTCCCAGATTGGAGTTCCATCCTTTTTGCAGCAAACTCTTCAATTCTGCAATTGATTAATTTTTCATATCGACAGTAGAACGAGGAAACATCGTAAGTCTGTTAGTAAAGACAATCGGGACAGTGGACTCCTGTGTATATCTGTTTAAAATATTACATCATTTGGCGCTCTCGTTTTTACTTTCCCTTACCTATATACGAAGTATATAGTAAGGAGAAGTATTGATATCGAGAAAATTTTCGAATTCGAGTTTTCAACGGAAATAAATGTTTTACGGTCCCCTGAGTCCAAATGACCAAGTCTCGCAAAATGGTCTGTGTGTCTGTGTGTATGTGATCAGTCTAGCTCAAAAACGGAAAGCTGTACGATACTGAAATTACATATTTAAGGTTAGAACATGCATGTGATGTTTTGCAGCAACATTTTCGTCAAAATTGACTTACCGGAAGTGCCACTTTATATAATCGATTTTACACATTTTTACAATTTTCTCGAAAACGGCTCTAACGATTTTGATAAAATTGCCTAAATTATTCTTCATAAAGACCTTTAACTTTTCATTTATGTAGTAAATAAAAAAAAAAAATCATCAAAATCGGACAAGTATTAGCAAAGATACAATGTATTTTATGAGGAGCATAAAATAGATGGATTACCGAGCGCATCCGAAAGGAGAACCTCCTCCCACCAATCCGCCAATCTGTTGTAAACAATACGTTCTCTAACAAAGTAATTTAAGAATACAAAAACGGAAATTAACTTAATAATTTCTACTTTCACATTATTTAATGGAAAGAAAATGTTTCCATAGAAACTAAACCAGCAACTTTTAAAATATATTTGCAACTTGACAAAGTTAAAATATATAGGTAGTGTACAGAATTGTTGTACTAAAATTGCTTTAAAAACTATTTTATTGTACTTAAGTGGGAGTAGAATTGAATGCTGCTGAGTTTATTTCAAGTATTGTTTATGTGAACCCTTTAGAATTATATTAAAAAAGATAAATATTATAGGGCGGTAAGGGAAAGTTGTGTGATGCGCGCACCGCACCAGATTTTTCTTCTAGCGGCCGTGGAAATGACTCGTAAGCCAGTAATCTTTTTATAATATAACTAGCCATTTTTTTTGTGGCTCCTGTAAAATCTGGTGAAACTCCCAAGTCTTCTAATAATAACAAGCGGACTTTTGTAAATCATTGTTTAAAATCTAAAAAACAATTAGAAGATTCCAAAACGCAAAGCCTCAAGTCTCTAAAATTCCGGCAAACAACTAAACAGTCAACGTTTCGCCAATTCTGGCATCATCAGGACATACAATAAAAAATCTATACTACGGCACATACAAGACATTGTGATTGGATATCTTGGAGTGATGGGCTGTCTCTGGTTGATGCGTCTTTTGTACGGTTGATGTAAGATGTGCTATACTTGATCTTCATTGGTGCGATTTTTCGGTGTATGTCCTGGTGATGCCTGAATTGGCGAAACGTCGGTTAGTTAGTTGTTTGCCGGTATTTTAGAATTGAGATTTTGTGTTTTGGAATCTTCTAATTGTTTTCTAGATTTTAAATAATGATTTACAGAAGTCCGTTGTCCCGATAGTTATTATTAGAAGACTTAGGAGTTTCACCAGATTTTATAGGAGCCACAAAAAAATTGACTAGTTATATTATTAAATATTAGCAATTAAATTAGGTCTCTTTTTGAATGTTAGCTCTTTTACATTTTTATTGTTTAATATATTATGCCATTTGTTTTTTCGTTTTCCCTTTTAGCACTCCTTGAAATAACTCGTACGTTTATAACTTTTCTTATAAGTAGCCTAGTTTTTCGTGTATTCTGCAGTGATAAGCTAAAAGACCCTAACTCCAAATCATTATTTTAAATATATCTTTGTATTGAATTCGCATTGCTCTAAAAACTACACCTTTTATTAGAAATACCTGATATTAGAAAGCCCTAAATACAATGGTTAGATCCTAATAATTGATTTTAAGGCTTTCTAATGTCAAAAAAAGGTTTAGTATTTAGAGCAATTCCGGTTCAATACAAGCATGTATTATTGAAAATTATTTGGAATTAGGACCTTACAGGTTATGACGGCAGTACTACTGTTGATATATTATATATCATTTAAATCAATATCACTTATTGCGCCAAATTGTAGTAACTAATAAAAAAATAAAAATAAATAAGACTATGGCGTAGCTAATGTTTAAACCACTGTTTCGTCTATGTCCTAACATACGAGTATCCCTAATTTTTTTTTTTTTATAAATTTTTAGATTGTTGTTAATTTATTTAAGCCACCTAAAGATAAATAATAAAAATATGAACAATTGATACTGTTTATTTGTGTAATTTTAAACACCCTTATACCATTCTTCGTTTTATTTCATTCTATTTTAGTCTTGACCTAATTTTGCCTACATGTAAATGTCGCACTGACCACGCAGTCCCGACCGGACAACGATAGTGTGCGATAAGCCGCACTGTATTTTTTCTGTTTATATTGTTTGGATGTGACGAAAAATAAATAATAAGCACCTAGTTTTACTAATAGTTTCAAAACGATACTATTTTGGATTAATCACTTGAAATGAATAATTTAAAATGAAAACCAAGCATTAAAAAAAAATCGAATTCGGGCTCATTTAATTTTTTTTTTAGAGCTAAACTTCTTTTTATGGTAACACTTGTGACAGTAAATTTAGACTAAATATTTTTGTAATAAAAAGTATTGAAAAATCGGAAAATTTGACAACCCCGCTGCATTTAATTGTTTATTAAGATTGTAACAACAACCGAATGTACTAGAAGAAGCTATAGCTTCAGATAGTCTTAGATATATCATTGATCCTTGATTTCAAGCACATTATCATTTTCGATGAAATCTACCGAATAACTACTTAAATGCTATCAGTTTCATTACCATTAAGAGTATTATCAAAATTGGTCTTACAAAACAAATATACGCGCAAAGTTACTGAAATATCAGTGACAATATTATCACATAGAAGAAATAAACAATAAATAATTTAACTACAAGAGACTAGAAGATATAAGTAGAATAATAATTTTTAGAGTTTTTATTAATTAAAAATGTAAGGTAAATAAGTTGATAGTAGCTGATTAAAATTAACTACTATTTTCAGTAGTTAATAACTTAACAATAATCAAATGAAAATCTTATTGCGGATGGTAATGCCACATTATTTTTTAATAAAGCTTAGAAACTGTTCCAAAAGTAAAACTAGATAGTATATAAATAGCTAGATAAAATATTAACCGCAAATAAAACAACAACAAAACCAAGATAAACCTAAAAGAGGAAATATTTAATTATGGGGCTAGAATTCTGACGAAGGCCATTAAAGTATTTATGATTGATTGATTGATAAGATGGAAATGACAGTGCGGCAGACCTTGATGGACTAAAAATAAACAGGCTTTGACGTTCACAAGTCCATGCGTTTGCATGACTAACTTTAATGATAGCTAGGATCGGTAAAATGGATATCATACCGGTGGGCTGTAAGAGAAAAAGTAAACTCAACATATCAATAATACTCAAAAGTACACTGAATTAACGTATTTGAAGACGTATAAGTCTTCTGGAAGAATGATAATATTCAACTATATTTTTTAATTAAAATTTCGAATTTTAATCTAATACTTATATTAATAATCATACATTATTTTCATTTAAAGAATTTATGATATTTACATTTTTTAAATTAAAAATATCAACACAAATTTTATGATGAGGAAAAAAAAGCTTAAAAAATATTTTCAAACGATTTAGTCGCCAAAAATAGAAAATATATAAAGTAAATATTTTTCTTGTGTTTTTTAACGTGTAAATAAACATAAATGGTATAGGTTTTAATTTTTCTGAAAGGTTTTCCATGTTGAATCCAGATTTAATCAGGATTAGTTTTGATAAATAGTTTGACCTAACAGTTCAGGAAAAGAAGTCCTGACAGGACTTACAAAAAAAAAAAAGAAGGTAAATATAAGTATATTTTAATGTTGACTCGAACTTAAGTCAAAAAAAGGCCACTAAAAAAATGCATCATAATAATAAAAAGTATAGCAAACCGGAAGGTTCAATGCCAGATACCATCTTATATATATAATGTACTTGTGTCAACACCCATCAAAACTCAGTGAGGTCAGTCTTGACACAATACTCCCAAGTTCGTCCTAGTCCAACCCTGAGATGTTCATCCGACGATTCAGAGCTAATTAACATTTTTGGATTAGGTTAATTAAAATAAACATCAGAAAACCAAGCCACGCCACTTTCTCCATCTGAAGCATCAAGTTGAGGAAAACAAATTTACTTTTGTACTTTGCGCTACTTTGCGCTGCAATGTAGTTCGTTATACAGACGAAAGTATAAAACAAAAAAATAATAAAGAAAACTGCCTAAGAAGCTTGAGATTAATTTTAATTCCAAGTTATTGAAAGAGGGAAAACAAGCGTGAGTAGCAGAGCTACGTCATTAAGGTCGTATTTTTACTAAAATACAAAATTGAAAATATCAAAATGGCGAGGGTAGGAGAAAAAGTTGAGACCCCAAAAGGCAACTTGCAAACACCAACTCCATTCACCTAAAAATGTTCAACCCTCTAACTGAATTTGGTGGGGCTATAGAGGTACACAAAACCTGAAAAAACAGCGAGAAAAAAAACAGATAAGTTTGACGAAATTTTGACTCAAAGTTGCCCCCACTTCAATTTGTTCTACCTAGAAATCTTCCATCCATACCAAATTTCAGCAAATTTGATTTAAAAAGGCCCGCTAGAAGTTTCCAAATGTAGCAGGAAATATATATCTATCAAACATCTCTGAAACGCTCATAATTGTGTTATGGAACGGATATAAAATGCATCCCTACCTCCCTCCGATGACCTTCCATGCAGTGCAAAAGTCTATTATTTTAAAGGAAAATAAGGCTAAAAATTCATATTGAATTGGTATATTCGTCCCAACGAAGTAGGTTCTATCTGAGGTATAAGTAGCATTTCAAAAATTGGTGCTGCCCGGGGTTTGTATTGAATAAGGAAAAAGAAGACGACTAAATCGCCGCAAGGCCTTTACAACAGATACAATAATAGCAACAATCCTCTATCAGTAGTGTATGGTGAACCTGGAATCTTAAATGGATGTCATATTAACAATGGATATTTGAAAAAAAAATTATTTTCATGAATGTTTATAGGATTGAGTTAAACAATGGAATGAAAGTTTTTAAGAGCTTACGTAGGTAACTTGGCAAAAATATAAAATTCTGGAAATTAAGTAATGTAATTAGAGAGAGTCGGAGGCCAACTGTACCGGAGAGGTTCGATATCTGTCCTCCGATAGGAGTCCCTTGTTGCAGGCTAATCTAAATTAGCATTCTGCGTTAACATAATCAAGTTAACATCTGTTAATGGAGTAGTATACACCCCCTAAACCAATCTGCGGGTAACGGCTCTCATGCATGAGCCATCCTCCATACTAACCACACTTACCTTTAACAATATCAAACCTAAAAAAAAAGTTAATTCGTATGCTCAGGTATATAACTGTCATTTGGACAAGAAAACAGTTGAAAAATCTAAAGTTAGGGGAAATTAAAGCATAGGATATGGTTCCATCTTATGAAACTTATTATTAGCAGTTAGGCAAGACAATATCATATTATGAAACTTTAAAACTCATGATAAAAACATTGAGTAAAGAAGATTTTAAATTTTTAAGGATTCAGGGTTCTGTTTGCTGCTTAATGGCTTTCAATTTAATGACCGTCGGAGGACTATTTTTCGCCTTACCAACTTATACTCTGTAACCATAAATATAAACTGCTATCATTTCTCATTTTAATAGCATTTTTATTTTCACAATTCTGATTGTATTTTTGGGAGATTTATTGAGAAAATCTAAAACGTATTAGACGAAATATGTACATATCTAATGCTAATTTAAAGTAAATACTTTCTATAATAAATTTGCTCAAATGAAGTGTATTTAATTCTAAAACCAACCAAGGCCATGGATGGAAGACAAAGGTCATGGATCGGTGTTATCAATGCACAACTAAGGCTACATTTTTTTTTTTTTTCTATGTCATTGCCACTTTCATAGATACATTTTCATATATTGTAATAAAAAAGAATAAATTTGCATGCATCTGGCAGCTAAACACTTTTTGGAGTTAGCTGGTTTTGGAAGACTATTAAAAATATAGGTATTTAATTTTGTAATATTTAATCCCATATATTTATTGTAATTAGTATTCCCATTATATTATATATATATTCGGAGGAAGGTCCGTTTTTTTCATTTAAAACATGATAGAAAACTTTTTTAATGATCACAGTTTTAACCCAATGCGTTTTGTTCACAATATATTACAGGCAAGTTAGTACAATATCTCAGAATGGTAAACATAAAAAATAACTTTGATCAAATGAGAGATAAATTTGATTCACTGTTAATAGTGAATAACAGTGAATAGTTAATAACCTAAGTAAGTTAACAGTGAATAACCTCACACAGCCGGGAAGTGCCTTTGTTCTGACAGCCAAAAATATCATTATAGGACCATTTTTTATGTGATTTAACTGCTTTTGGAAGAAATTTTTCCACCATATGAAACTAGTAGAAAAACTGTTAACAGAAATTGTATAATGGGCTTGGTTCGCTTTGGACTTCAACACCTTAAGAAAGGACTAAGAGCACAAGATAAAAGCAAATAACAAACAACATGAAAACTTTTATTTTTTATTTTTAGTTCATTTGCATACATAAGTGACATATCTACAACTTGCTGCAGTCAGCAAGTCGGAATTATTTATTGAAGTTGTTAGACAATGAATTAGGGTATTTAAATTATTTTAACAAAACATCGAATGAAGAATCATACGCACCGGGAACAACAACAATAGCAATAGAGAGAGATTTGCTAAAATAGCCTTTTTTGGACTCTAAAATTATGGTTTACAACAATAACTTCGTTTATTCTTCTTCTTCGATCTTTCCATTCAAATGACTAAGTCAGGGAATGGCAGAATAAAGTCGGCGGTACTCCTGAGATCCTCCAGGCCGCCGTACAGCTTGGTCACCAAGACAGCAGGTTGAGGCCACCTCTGCCTCCGTCGCTCCTCCATAATTATGCATGACTGTAGAATATGCTCTGTAGTCTGTTCGCCTCTTCCACATTCACACAAAGGAGTTGGACCAATTTTAAATTTTTTGTGGAGGTGCGAGTTAAGCCGATTATGACTTCGTTTATTTACGTTGGTTGTTTTTAGATCTTGTACGTTTTCTAGACACCACTTCTGAAAAGTTCATCACTGAGTTCATGCATAGAAAGTAAGGCAGTGATAGCTTGCTCTTCTTAAACATCGAACCTTCATTTCAAATCCATTCCAAAAGACCTAATTCGTATCACAGGATAACTCTACGTTAATGATCGAAGAGCTGTCTGTTAAACACTAAATGAGTCAAACAGACCATACCAAAAACCAGGAAATAGCTATCGTGTAATCACTGGAACAGTGCGATTTGGAGGTGAATCAATGATGATTCATTGTGGAATATCTCTCCGATAATTTATGGCGAAACTTGGCTATTGATAGGCCTCGTGATTAGGAAATTCACTTCAGAATGTCTTCATCCTTCATTATTGATCGTAACACTAATAAACATACAATAATAAATACAATAAATAAACCAATAATAATAATAATAGAACTTTAGGAAAGGAAATTCATTTCTTCATATGGGAAGCTCCAAACAATAACTGTAATTACGCCATGTAACAAATTTTCTTTTTCTTTCTTTGAAGGCTGATATCCATTTATACTATATATAAATAAGAAATTATGGTGACATGGCGGATTCGCCTTTCTTCAATGTAGCACACAGAGGTCAAAGTTGCATAATTAGGGCGACAAAATTTCAAGTTGAGATTAGTTGATATTTGTAGAGGAACTACTCTATATCTTGTCGCAGAAAGGATGAACTGAAATGTTTCAATTTTCTTGCTTGTCGCGCAGTGTTTGTTGTTTTCTCTGGACCACAAAAAAAGTGTAAGTGCTTCAATTTTTATTTATTTATTATGTCATCTTGCTTTGCTTTCATATCAGAAAGCAAGTGAATCAAATCTATAGTGTAAGCAATAAAAATTAATATTAATTATTACTATTATATCAGTTCATTGCCACCTAATTGGCAATTTAATAAACAGAGTCGATTACTAAGAAGACAATATTCCGAAAGCCATAGGCAAAATAGCATTTCGTATGTTTTGCTTCTTGATACCATAATGATGTTGATGTAAAAAAAGTAAAACCTTAAGAAATCTTTAGAAAACACTTATTTCTTTGCCAGGATATAGCCATGTGGAGAAAAACATGGACCTCTTTTCACAAAGGCTGAAATTAAAAACTCTAAATACAAATGTAGTGATTCGGTTAATGATGGCTTTTCAAGAACGATTCTTGATCACAACACTAAAAAAAAACATCTAATTGAAAATACGAGTGGATGTTGAAAGTGCTATGTTATAAATTAAAAGTTTTCATAAAATGACACAAAAAGTTTTTTCTATGTAGTTTTTTAAATGACATCGTCTATCCAATCCACTGATAAATCACGCGATTAACCAAGAATTTTAAGATGTAAATTTTAAAAGGCAACGATAAGTACGTAACAACTTCATTCTTAATAAAAGTACAATATCCATAAATTTGTTACTTAGCACTTTCTTCCAGTCTTATATTCAATTATGTAATGCAACAGTAATGTTATTATGCATTAGCAGTACTTAATGTAAATATATCTAAGTTGTTAGAGTACTGGATACAGAATCAAATCAGACCTTCTTCTATTTCTCACAATTACGACCGCGACTAGTTATTAGAAAAATGATTCTAAAAAATGTTTAGGTTCTAAAATCTAAAATTCGCGGCACGCCTACTATTATATATTTTTTGAGGGCAATTGTACAGTAAGTAAAGCATTGAAGGATGAAAAGTAAAAAATAGAAACATAAATAACATATAATTGCTATAAAATAAAAACAATATTAATTTTTTATAATCGTTTAAATTATTTATTTTGTTTTAATCTTTAATTTTAAATTCAATTTGATTATTGACTAGTTAGAGGATAACTATAAATAAACGACTTTATTACAATAGAAGGTCGTATGCAGTTGTCTAATAAACCCTGCCGCCATTTCATTTTGTCGTAGAAATCTTCCTCTCGGAGTCTTCTTGCTGCCATCGCCTCATTTAACCTCCCATCCATCTCTTTTCCGGTTAACCTTTCTTCCTCCTTTCCCACGGTACATGCTTAAGCATCTGTTTAGGCCATCGATCGCACGATATTCCCATGAGGTACCCAAACTAACTCAGCTTTTTTGTCTCAATGGAGTATAGGATGTTAGGGGATTCTTTTACTTTTTCCCTGACGACATTATTTGGAACGTGTTGTAGTCAAGATATTCCACAACTGCGTTTCCAAAAATCCATTTCCATTGATACAAGTTTCCTTGCTGAGTCTGTTGGAATAGTTCAGGTTTCAGAGGCATACAACACAGTACTTACAACAAACGGATGGTAGAGTCTCTTTTTCGTTTGAAGCTTGACGTCCTTATTCCAGAGAACAGAATTTAGAGGATACATAGAGCTATAAAAAAAATATAAATAAAAAGAATAAAAATGTTTCAAATGCCATAAGGAATGCAAGTAACATTATGATGCAATATTCTTCTAAAACATTTTTGGAAGGTAAAATATGGTAAAAATAAAAATATAAAATATCTATTTGAAAAAATTCAAAAGGAATACAGATTGAGATCTGTAATCTACCTGCTATCTCTAATCCTTTGACCTTTGAAGAGGAACATTTTCCCTTAGAGTAAAACCCTGATTTCTATCTACTAAAGTAATCATTAAAATTGTGCTATAAAACGTGAGGAGTTAACAATGGCCTAGCAACGCTTTGAAAGGGATTCTAGAGATAGCATCTCTATTATTATAAGTAGTTGATTAAAAAACGATGTAATTCATGCATTGAAATTCATAATTGAACAACATAGTAACTTTAGTTGAAAGTTTCCTTCGTGGGGTTGATTGTCTTATTTAATACTTCGTTCCTCGCTCCAGGAGATTTTTTCAAAGTGACTTACCTGCATATTTCTATTAATCATTCCTATTAGTTTTTTTTTTAAAAATAAACACTATAGGCATTAATTATTGAGGTATTTTATTAATAAATTATTATGAGACATTAAATACGTTAAGATAATTACGAAATTCTTGGTAAAAATATTTTTTTATTTTGTTTTTGCACTAATTATTTTTATGATAAGCTTTGCATGATTGATATATCCTCTTTTAATAAAAAGGTTTGCGAATTTTAACTTAAATCAAGAATGTCATCCATGTCAATATATAAGTCTTTTATACTAAATTTGAGAAGTTTTTCATTGTTCAAATATAATTGTTTATGAAAGTTTATTGTGATCTTTAAGTAAAGTACCACTCCCGGTTCACCAAGTTTAACCAAAATCTATTGTATTATTTATATTGATACAAAAGTCTTATATACCAAATTTGAGAAGTATTGCATTATATTTTAATATGATTTTGATGAAAATCTATTACGACCTTTAAGTAAAGCACCACTTCCAGTGATCATGTAGGGACCAAAAAGGGAGGTTCACAACTATACGTTACAACAATCTAAAAAACAAAATTTTATCATTCTACCGATAATTGTTTATAGGTTATGCGAGATACGAATGAAAAACGTACATACAGACGTCACGACGAAACTAGTCAAAATGGATTCAGGGATGATCAAAATGGACTTTTTCGTTGAAACCGAAAAACCGAAAATTTTCGCGATTACAATACTTCTTTTACTGCGTAGAAGGAAGTAAGAAACTCTTTTTAAGGCTCTATCTATTACATCTAAAGTATTCTGCAAGGATTTTTTAGAATGTGTAATCACCTATTTGACTAAACATTTCGAATAATAACTTCTTTTAGAAGAAAATTTAAAATGTTTCAACATAAACTTTCAAGAGTTGTACATATTAATTTATTTTGTAGACTATTGTGTACACATTTTACGTATGTAAATAAACTACAAAAGTTTGAAAATGGGCTAAAATCAAAAGACCGAAGAGTCATATTGTTTTTTATAATGCAATTTAATAAAATTTGTTTGGAATTTCAATAGTAAATCGTTCGTTTTTTTGGGATTGTTTTTTAAATTGGTTCTGTTTAAATCTACGATTGATTAATTGTTACATATAAATAAATATATACTAGATACATTTGAGCAATTAACAATTAATCAATAAAGGAGAAAATCGTGAAAGTCAAGTAACAACAATTAAAGGAGCACAGCTGTTGTTCGGATTACTTATAAACGTTTTAATTGTCATGGGGGAGATTAATCGTCCACAAAAAGACGGGATATTTATTGCGACAGCACTAACGGTGATCAAACTGTCATCAACGCAGGTTGACGATGGTTGGTTGCTTCAAAAGCCATTTACCTCAACTCAACCACTCCTCCCCCCATGATGACAAAACCATTGCCAGGAAATGAATCGCTATAATGAAAATAATTTGTTTTTCCAATAGTCATTCGTTTATGCGCGTGTGTATAATCATGATAATATCACTAATAAGTTCTATAACTAAGTAATATCACTAAATGACAAAATAATACCACTATTAAGAAATCTAGTAACAAATTATCAATATATTTTTAGTGAAAACAGAATGGTATAACCATTCTAACCATTACAATTAAGAAATAAAATGGTCAAAAAAAAAAAAAATTATCAATAAATACAAAATATTTTCACGTCAAATAAGTCGTTCTATTTCCTGCTACTATTGAAGTTTTTCCAATCCATCGTGGGATTGCTAAAATAAAAAATAGGAACTCTCCCACGCATCCGATTCTATTTGATTCCACACTTGATCCAGACTTTGTGATACTATTTCTATATTAAATAATAAATCGCATTAGATTTAGTCTTCTCTACTGATAACAAAATAGAGTCCTCTTTCCTCTATTTATTTATTAGTATTTAACATATGCATGTTCATGCATTAAAGACGCTGCGAATTATTGCACTACGGTTTATTATTTTCATACAAATAGTTATATAAAAAACAGTTTAATGTTTCAGAACACTTAATGCTTTTCCTCTATCTTTTTTTTGGACTCTACGCAGCTTGAAATGTAAAATCTCAAATTTTAAGAGTGGTTAATCTTTTTAGTTGACATCCACATGATGGTTTAGAAGGACCATTCTAATTAGGGGCTGATAAATTTTTTGCCACTTCTATAATTTAGTTTTTACTGAAAACTAGTTTCGAATGTTATTTTCAGTTCTAAAAACACAAAAATTCATAAAGAAGCAATTCAAAATACATTTTGCGATTATTATACATATTAAATTAAGTGTAATATAGATTAGTATTATAAAACATTTATGAATTTAAATAAGACAAGAAATCAAATACATGTTGATACTCACTAAATTTTAAGTAGGTTATATCAAACAGAAAAGTTTGTATTGGTTTGTTCTCGCACTGAACTAGCAATGAAAGAAAGGTGGGGTGTTTACAGGTAAAACAGTTTAAGAGTGGAGGTTTTTCCAGTAATTCCGGTGAGTAATTGTTTTTTCTGTTAAAGATTGAACTATTCCCTTCTATAAACTTGAATTATTCCCTTCTATAACAGAAAAAACAATTACTAGCCGGATCACTGGAAAAAATCCCGACCTATAATGTACCTATCCATGTACATATCCCATGTACCTATAAACGCTCCACCTTTCTTTCATTGCTAGTTCAGAGCGAGAACAAACCAATACAAACTTTTCTGTTTGATATAATCTATTTGTATTTGTATGTATTTGATTTCTTGTCTTAATTAAATTCATAATTTATAAATATTTTATAATACTAATATATATTACACTTAATTTAATATGGATAATAATACCAAACTGTATTTTGAATCGCTTAATTTTGAATTTTTGTGTGTTTTTAGAATTGAAGATGAATGAATAACATTCGAAACTAGTTTTCAGAAAACATTAAATTATAGAAGTGGCAAATAATTTATCAATCATTAATGAAATTTACATGGATGTTTTCAAATGACCTGCGTTATTTAAAATAAATTCAGAAGACATTATTGATAGATGATTTAAAAACGAAACATTTATGAAACCTTATATGACTTAAAATCTTGTTATATTGGATAATTATTTGTCTAAAATTACTTAAATTATAAGGGGTAATCCTGTTATTTTGGTCCTAAAATATTAAAACTGGATTTCTTTTCCACCGTCTATTGTGTTTTACCTATTAGAGATATATCAATCTAATTATAATATAATTATATATGATGGTGGCATAGTGTCATTTAAACAACAAAATTAACGGAAAACTTAATTTATTTTATGAATGAATTAAAGCATAGTAAATGGTTCAGATAGATATAATTGAATACTGCCCTTCAATATTAAACATTATCACTGCCATGATTAGAGGTATGAACCCTAAGTTATAATTATACTTAATATAGATTTATGCAGTAGAAGCTAGGGGTGAAAACAGCAAAAGATGATAGATACTGGAGCGGTTCGCGTGTTCGATTTCACAGGGTGTCTCATAAGTGACCGGAAATATTTAAAGGTGTTAATAGACCCCCAGAGCAACAAAGCAGCATTCATAGGGACCGTTTTTGTTGAATCGATAACTAAATGATTGTTTAAGTTAGGGGATTCACAACTATAGCATCATAAACTAGACAAAATTTTCATGAAGGATAAGCAGAATTTGTGTTTAGTAAAATCATTTGAATGGGACTTTCCAGTGGCTAAGTTACGCTACGTTCTATATTTCGTAAAACCATGGATTATTAGCGATTTTATTTATTAACCTCCAACTGGATTACAGATTCCACACTTTCAGATAAACTTTCTTGTTTGATAAGCTTTAAGTCCATGTTAATTTAAGTTGATGTATATAGAATGGGCAAGGATCCGCCTCCAGTTATGTAAAATAATTATGTTATGTGAAATTCTCTTTCCTCAAACTGCCAGTGTTTTCGACAAAAATAATTACAAACCTTTTATTTATTTTCTTTTTTCTGTGACTCGAGATGTATTGTAATAAATTAATTACTAAAAAAAATGTTTTTATTTTTAAAAAATTTAATGTTTGTGTAACAAATGGAATTCTCCTTTTATAGCATTACTTATTATTCCAGTTACACGATAATTCAATGTGACCACCACCCTGGGCACGGCTCCCCCTCTTTACAACATGGCACCTCTGCCTCGTTAATCCTCATTTTGTTTCAATTTTTAATTATTCTTTCTAGTTACCTTTGTCTCAATAGGTTTGAAATAGACCATAGTCTTTAACTCCCCCAAGATATATGAGTCCAGAGGTGCCAAGACCGGGCATGACACTGATCCATTGTGCCCTATCCACGCCTAGCATCATTCATTCATTCATTTATTCCAGCCAAAAAAAAAAAAAAGTAGATAAATTCATACTGCTAACCTTAGCACCACTTTGGGGACACAAAGTCAAAAGCTTCATTATTATTAACTCTTACTTTAGATCTTACACGTTCCTTGTTAGCCACCCATGGCAATTTACTTTTTTAGAGTCATATACTGTAATTCATACCTCCTGCTGTAATGTCTACACGCCTCCTTCTCTATCTCCGCCTCTAATTTAGGACATCTAAGGGCTTGTATCTTTAGAATTAAACCCAGAAAAATGAATGATTCAGCCCATTCAAATTATAGACAAATTTTTAGAAAAACGTGTATTGCAAAAAGATTTGAATAAATAAAATATTGCAAGATTAAGCCAACTTATGTACAAATGTTGCTTAATGCATCCAAAAAAACATCCATTGCAACATTGATGCTATAACGTATTTTAAAATTTTTCGTATAACAAATCATTAAACCAGTACGAAAAGCTATAAAAATTGGTTCACTTGCAGCACAATCAAACAGGACAACTCGTTCGCACAGATATTTTAAAAATTACAATGCGAAATTAATGGCCAAATTTTGTAAAATTAACTAACAAGACAGGATGGATCAATGGAAATAAAAATTGACGGAGCTCGTTGAGGACATCGCTAAGGATAAAAGGCTTCGTTAAGGGTAGACCCCATCAACAGCTATATTCAGCCGTTCCTTCCTCTCTGTCCCTCCATGAATATTCATCAGGTTCTGATTCGAATCGCTAATTATATGTATAAAACAACACTTGATGAACAGTTCCTTTGTACGGCCATCAAAACAGCCCTATCTCCGGGGTTTCAGACAGGCCGTATATCGACAATTCCGAAATCGCAAATTCTGTAATCTCTTTATAAACATTAATAACATTAAAAACTAATCTAAATTGTTATATTTATTATAAAGCCATTATTGGTTATAATGGTACTCTCTATGATAGATTTCATTTTCACAAAAATCAAAAGAAAATACTTCACGAACCTATAAAAAAAGAACACAAACAATATTGTTTCTTTGTTTTTTTAATACATACATAAGAGGCAGCAATAGATAGAAAACAATATTATTAATACTAGTATACCCGGGCGAGAACTCCCGCATCAGATATCAATGCTTATGCTAATCCCTAATACAGTCGAGGTGTAAGCGATATTAGGGAAACAATATAATATTACCAAAAAAGTTTATTCAACAGACACATTTGGTGATGCTACATAGTTTTTAATGACTATGTTGAAGTTACAGTTCATACTCAATAAGTAATTAGCTTATCCTACTGGAAAACATCTCTTCAATTTAGCAGTTAGGCAATTAGATTTAGCTATACCGTTTTCTATATGTAGTATTCATACTTAACAGTTACCTTTAGGGTTGGACATGGAAACAAAATATAATTTCCCACTCATTAAAAGTTATTGTAAACAAATACAAATTGATATAAAGTTGCCATGACAACGACACTTTCGGAAGATAGGACGAGGCCCGTGCGGACCTATATCGTGCGTTATCTCGAAAACGGTAGGTTTTAAGGCTTTAAAAAGTTGAACCAATATGATCCAATGGATCATACATGATCTTGAAGCCCGCGTCAAAATCTTTAAAACCAAACTTGTCCCGTCTTTATCCGTCGACTCATAGTCGTCAAATCTTTGAAATCTCCCTGTTTTTTCGTCACTTTTATTTAAGCCCTAGTACGAATTTAAGAAACAAAATTGGAATTCGTCACATCTCCATGAAATTCCCTTTCTTTTGATACCTCATTCATAAAAATCCTTCGCTCCTGAGAGCCGGAAAAGGGATCTATACTACCATAATAATATATAGTAGTGACTAGTATACCCGGACGAGAACTCTCGCATTAGATATCAAACCTTCTTAAAACATATAATACATTAGAAGTATAAGCGATATTAGGAAAACATATTTATTCATGTAGACAATATAATATTACCAAAAATGTTTATTTATGTTTATGTGAAGCTACATAGTTCGTAATGCCAATGTTGATGTTACAGTTCATACTTAATAAGTAATTAGCTTACCCCACTGGAAAATATCTCTTCAATTTAGCAGTTAGGCAATTAGATCCACCTATATTTTCTATATGTAGTATTTAGCAGTGCCCTTTAGGATTGGACAGATTATTATATATATTATATATTATATATATTTTATTATTACTCCAATATATAATTTTCCACTCATTAAAAGTTTTTGTAAACAGACTCAAATTGATATAAAGTTGCCATGACAACGGCACGTACGCCATGGCATGAGGCCCGTGCGAACCTATATCGTGCATTATCTCGGAAACGGCAGGTTTTTAAGCTTTAAAACGCTGGACCATTACGCTCCATGGGAGCGTACATGATCTTGATGCCCGCGTCAAAATCTTTAAAACCCAACTTATCCCGTCTCGATCCGTCGACTCACAGTCATCAAAGTTTTGAAACCTTCCAGTTTTTTCATCACTTTTATTTAAGCTCTTGTAAGATTTTAAGGAACAAAATCAGGATTCGTCACTTCTCCGTGACGCCTTCCCTTTCTTTTGATACCTCATTCGTCAAAATCCATCGCTCCTGAGAGCCGGAAAAGGGATCTATACTACCGTAATAATATATAGTAGTGACTAGTGATGATTTAAAAAGAATACAAATATGGTGTTCATATGGGATAAATAGGGATATGGTGGAATTTGACGGAGCGTCAGTCCTGGAGAGGGAGATGTCATGTATTGGAGAATGTCAATCATGTATTGGAGGCAGGCTGTCTGTTCGTACTTGCGATGAAGTTCGTCACCGTCGAGTAGTGCAAACAATGTCCGTTGTTGTCCTCTGTAGTGAGGTATGTCACATATTCGTCTCAGTTCCCTGTTATGGAACTGTTGGAGTCTCATTGCTTTTGAGACCGATATATTTACTAACATCGGTGTACTACGGAGAACGAAAAACTCGACAGACAAAATACATATCCATTAAAAGAGATACATGCAAAAGGATATTGCGCAATTTAAAAAAAAATCTATTCAGAAAAGAATATATTTTAGGGTAAATTGATTTTGAAATTAGTTCATTTTGAATTAATTGAGTAGACAATGAAAGAGAGAAAATATAAATTGATTTTTAAATGAAGCGAGATATAACCAAAAGAAATATAATCAAACAAATCTATATCTTGTGTTATAAATATATATCGTAATATATTGCAATAGGTCCATGTCTCTACTGTAATTAAAAATTATGTACCCCACCTTATTAAGCAAACATGAATAACGGGCAATGGAATTCACCAAGCCCGATTGCGATGCGACATCTGATGGTCTCTTGCTTTACGAGGTCTTCGTGTACTCCTCCCCTTAGGTTCTGAAAGAAATCCCTTCGCTTACAGCAGTTTTTCCCAAAGTGGGGTACACGTACCTCCAGGAGTAGGGGAAGAGTTTTATGGAGATAAGCTCGGCATCGGACTTCGAACATAAAAAGATAAAAAACATCGTTACTTGCTTACATTGTGTATGAGTGGTTTTCGTATCTATGTGAAGTTGCTTTTTCAGCAGTTGTAGATATTAAGTCGAAAAAAAGGAACGGCCTTTTGGATAAGGAACCGTGTCTCAGATTAAAATTAACAACCAGGGAACCAAATTATGGTGATCTATCTTCTCAACATAAATAATTTCATCCTTCTCAATGATTCAGAGAAATAATAAATTTTATTTTTCGTTTGTTGTTATTTTTACATGTTTTTATGTCCTCATAAAAACATGAAATCCCCTCGTTCTTCTACGTCCATGCAAGGTCTGGATGGAGGTCGATTACTCCACTTCCTAACTTCCGGCGATGTCTAAAGGTTGATACCGTAGAACGCCTTCCCTTTGCCGCAACGAGGAAACTACAATCCATTTTTTTTTTTAATGCTTTCTGGGAAATTGTTAAGGGCAAGAAGTAAACAAGGTTTAAAAATTATTTATTGAGCTAATTCACTTCACATTTTTATAGCCTCACCTGTCTACAATTTATATTCGTTCCAAAATTTACATTTTCTTCTGTTACCGTTCAAAAACTATGGATTATTTCAGTAGCTGTGCATAATTCGATATTAGTTATGATGTCTATTTGTCTAATTTATAAATCATCAATTGTAATTAAATATGAAAAAATTAATTTCTCCGAAATAATTTTGTTTACTCGAAGACAGAAAATAATTAATAATCCCAAATGTATACTAAACTTGCTAATTACAAATAAAATTAAGAAACTTAATTTATTTAAATATAAATAAATTACTTAAAACTAATATGATTCATAATCATAAATGATATTCTGTCATCATAAAATTTAAAGCAGATTTTATGGCAGTTAGGGTCGTTAAAATAAGTTAAAACTTCTGTAAAAACTTGCTACTTATAGGTACAAATAAATATATATACAAGTATTAAAAAAATAGGTAATATAATTTAAAATTGTTTGAATCAATACTTTTCAAACCATTATTCATAGCCTGCTTTGAAAATTTTAAAATGTATTTTAAGCAGAAAAATGATTTTTATTCAAACAAATTACGACTTCACAAGAGATCGAGATCAGCCATACTACAATAAATGTAATACGACAATAAATAGACAAAATTCCGTTTTAGACACAACCAATCTACCTTGAAGTTTATTAACTATATAATTAGATATTTCTAATAAACAGAAAAGAAGAACAGGGAGGAAAAAAGAAATGCTTCAGTAAGCATAATGAGGCGAATAAAGGAAGACATAAAAGAAAAGTTTTAGGATTATGGTTGAAGAAGCTTTAACCCTCTTTTCCCCTCCCTCCTCAATCTTTTGATGCTTTATTATCCGACCCTCGGATGCGGGCACTTAAAAATGCCTAGTCTCATCGGAAGAGTTTCCTGCCTTTCAGTTCAAATATCATACCCAATCAAACTTTGTAAAACATTTCTATGTAGTTGGGTTCTTGTTAGTTACCGCACTATAAAATTAACCCATAATTGCTGAGATGAGTTTCTATAAAACTCTAAGTGAGGTCTGGTCCATAGGAGCAAATTAATTTTGATAAGCATTATTTCATAAAAAAAAATAATTTTATTTTATAAAGTTACAAAATTTTATTTCAACATAGTGGGAACAAAATTCAAACCACAAGGATTAATTTCTAAGTTCATTCAATTTATAAAATTCAAGTTTACAAAAAATCTGATTTAAAAGATTTTTTTTTATAGAACACATTGTTCTAATTATTAAAAGTAATTACTTTATAAATGAAATATTAATTTATATATAAATAAAATAAAATATTTTATATTTATTATATTTTTATGTCTCAAGCAAAGGCATTTTATGTCATCAAGAAATGATGAGAAGATACAGGGAGAAAAGAAAAGCGAAAATGAGAAAGGAAAAGTAATGATATTCGCATTTTTCTTAAAAGGCCGTCTCGTAAAGAAAAAAAATACATATATAATATATAAAATAAAATAAATTATTTATATTAAATAAATATAAATACTTCATTTCTACTACAAAACCACCTTGATGAGATTTGTATTTGTGCAACAATGTGGAAAATAAAGATTAATGAAATGAAGAGTGAGTTCTATGTGTTCGCTCTCAATCACGGTTTATGTTCTCAGGTGTATTGTAACAATGTGACTATTCCTACATCCAGAGGATGTAAGAAATTTAAGGTTTCACCTAGGCAAGAGACTAACATGGAGGAACCATATCAGACTGAAAAGAAAACAACTGAACAAACGACGATTCACCAGGTAACGTGGCAGACGCTCCAAATTATCCTTAACTAATAGATTTAAATCTACAAAGTACTAATTAATAATTAAACCTTTATGGACATACGGGATAGAGCTAAAGGGATCTGCGAAAACTTCAAACATCCAAAGATTCAGTCATTCCAGTCAAAAGCATTGAAAAAAATAAAAAATAGTGGGCGTGTTTTGTTTTGTGTGACAAATGCCTTCCTACATCCTAACAGTTTCATATCCAGCCACAGAATACTACAAAAATTTCCAAAACAGACTTGCTTGCAACAAGATCCCATTAGCATAAACATTTACATACACCATGAACCCATACAACCCACCCCGACTACTATAGAGGCAGTGGCCTTGAGACTTCTTAAGTTGACCTTATAAACCGAGCAGATCATCCCAAGATCATCAGGCTTATAAAGATGCCACTGGATGGTGTTAATTGCTCCGTAAAAATTTAGAGAGAGCTTTCCAGGGAGTTCTCCTCGTATAAAGGGCTTAGACAAGTAGACACTTTGTCATGCCTGCTATTTAATTTAGCTCGTGAGAAAGTAGTTGGAGATTCTGACATCCAAACCAGGGGTACGATTAACAGCAAATTAATCCAATTACTGGCATATGCGGATGACATCGATAACGTCGAAAGGTCTCTCTGCGCACTGGAAAAAGTATTTCAAGACCTTATGCGGGCTGCTCAATAGATGGTGCTCGCAATAAGACGAAGCACATGCTAATGCTGGTGACTCTCATACAGCGCATCCCGCTTTGGGATTCGTGGAGTTCGGACGATTTAAATTTCAGAAGATAGACCAGTTCACTTATCTTTGTTATATATTTAGCTTTGATAACAATATTTCCCTGGAGGTGGAGAGGATAATTCTGAATGCTAACAAGAGTTATTTTGGACTATGGAAACACCTCAACAGCCAGTATATAACAAGGAAAACGAAACTGATGGCCTACAAGTCTCTGATTCGTCCATTTTTGATGTACGCCTCAGAAATGTGGACTATAACGAAGGCAAGAGAGAATGAGACCCTCATTTTCGAAAGGAAAATTCTTCGAAGAATATTAGGTCTAGTCAAGATTGGTAACGAGTGGGGAAGAAAAAATATAGAGCTGTATGAACTATTTGGGGAAGTAAATTTGTAAAAATTTATCAATTTGTAAAAATTGATCAAACTCGGACGACTCCGATGGGCCGGACACGTTGCTCGAATGAAGAACATTGACATCCGAAAAAGTCTTTTGGACGGAAACCTTAAACGAACTAGAGGGAGAGGACAACCCAGACTAAGGAGGGAAGAATGTGTCTCTCAGAACGCTAAAGCCATCTTGAAAGTAAATAACTGGAGAGCAGCTGCACAGGACCGAATGACCTGGCGAAAGCTGATCGAGGAAGTCAGGCCCACATTGGACTGTAGTGCCAAGGTAGAAGAAGAAGACTCTTCAAAGCAAAGTCCATTGTTTTCAACTACTTTCGCCCATCTTTCTGCTAGTAATTGAATTTGATGCCGGTAGCACGCCTTCTTTTTAAAAAAAAAAGAAAAAAAGAATTCAATTTTTACGTCCTCGTAATTATCAAAGATCCGATCTTTTAAAAAATGAGCCATTGAACATAACAAACCATAATCTGATGGTGCAATATCTGAGCTAAACACAGGATGAGACAAAAAGTTTACTGCTTGCAGTTCCGATAATTTTTCCTTGCTCAAACGAGAACGAAGTGCAGGGGCATTGTCGTTTTGCATGATAATGGCTTGGTTCATGTTGACCAAAGCGGAGTACTTTACATTCAAAACTGCATAAACTCTGTCTAGCTGTTCACAGTAAAGGTTTGAGTCCCAACTACGGCTGATTAACCACGAAAGTTGCATGTGGGTCCTGGTTACGCTTTCAAGAAGACCGTCATCATCAACGGCCGATGGGCGACCTGATCTGGGTTGTGCGGCAGTATTTCGATGGATAATTGACTCTCTTTCTAAGGCACACATTTCTTCGGTGGTTGCTTTTGCGCTAACACCTTTTTTCCAGTAATGAGTCAAAAGACCGATTTTTCTTCTGACATTCCAGGTGCGTTTTAAAAATATAAATGACCCCATAAAGTCAACTCAAGTCACAAGGAATTAAAGGATTAGTCAAACTAAAAATTGACAAAAATAGTAGGAACAAAAACATTGTTATGTGATTAATTATGAGAGTTGGAATTAAGGGTCGTGTTCATGCACAAAGAGTTTTGTAACAATCTAGTAGTTATATTCCAGAACAAAAAATAATACGATTTAAATCCATTGATAATTAAAACCGTAATTAGTTTAGAAATGAAAAGCAAAACTAATATTATTATAATAAAGGTTTCTAGCCAAACATAAAAATGAATAATTTGAATTCTGAATCTCAAGCTTTCCTAAGCCATAATGATGACGGGCGCCAAATCTTCAGCCTTCAACTACGTGAGATATCCGTACTCATGAATTTTTCCTTTTTTCCAGTAATGAGTCAAAAGACCGATTTTTCTTCTGAAATTCACGTGCGTTTTAAATATATAAATGACCCCATAAAGTCAACTCAAGTCACAAGGAATTAAAGGATTAGTCAAACTAAAAATTGACATAAATAGTAGGAACAAAAACATTGTTATGTGATTAATTATGAGAGTTGGAATTAAGGGTCGTGTTCATGCACAAAGAGTTTTGTAACAATCTAGTAGTTATATTCCAGAACAAAAAAATAATACGATTTAAATCAATTGATAATTAAAACCGTAATTAGTTTAGAAATGAAAAGCAAAACGAATATTATTATAATAAAGGTTTCTAGCCAAACATAAAAATGAATAATTTGAATTCTGAATCTCAAGCTTTCCTAAGCCATAATGATGACGGGCGCCAAACCTTCAGCCTTCAACTACGTGAGATATCCGTACTCATCACAGTAAGACGTGCTTTGTCTTCACTGGTAGGACGAGATTTGAATATTTTTCACTCGTGAAACAGAGAATCTTAAATAAGGCACAAGAATTTATGAGATAATCCTGAAACTACCTGATTTTCATGGTGCCAGTGACAGAATTTTTAACAGTCGAAAAAAAATATTTATACGGCTATATCTATTTATTTAATCTATATAAAGAATTACGATTGTTACACAATAAATTATAACTTATATATTCCTAATTTATTTAAATCACAATTCGATCATTTTTTTAGAAATTCCAAGCGTCTATCAGCGTTCAGGCTTTAATATCTTCAAGTTGATTTATGCCCCTGCGAGATTCTGCTCTGCCTTGATCATTTATTTCTGAAATTTTCTTATAGTTGTTATGTGATACTTATGTGATACTTATGTTATATGATACCAACTACTTGTAAGTTGGTATATACAGACCACTCGGAAAAAAGTAACATAAGGTAAGGTGGAGTAAGTTCGCACGAGATTTTACAAAGTTCTACTTTAAATGACTGTAAGATCATTATTTTTGAAGCTACATTTTTGCTCTGTTTTTAAAACTGTTCCGTAGACGGTTATGTTTAAATATTACATTCAAGCACTTGTTTCAGTCATGTCTATTTCTAAGAGATTAATAATCCAATTTAATAGTATCTAGTAGGCACTTGTACCTTCCTTAACGGTAAACGCGCACGGCGTATCTGGAAGACTCATTATTCAAGTAGCAGCGGTTTTGGAGCAAATAAAAAATAGTTCGGTTTTCGGAGGATTATTAGAATAGAATGGAAGAAAAACTTATAAGAAAAACTCTGGGATTAGGCCCCTTAAGAATAACACAATCGAACAAATTAAACAGAAAAAATATCTGGCCATATAACTACAAAATAAAGATCAATTAATGTTTACAATATTTTCAATAAAATAATAAGCAAACAATATAAATTCTAGTCTTGAAAAATATAATTAATGTGAAAAAAAAAAAAAATAAATTTAATAAGAAAATAAAAAACAAAAGAGAAAATGAAAAATACAAAAATAATGAGCTGATTAGCAAATTTGAAGCTAGTGCATTAAAAACTAATATTTAATTCTGATCTAAATGCTAATCTTACTTGAAATTTCATAATTAGAGAGCATAATTTTGGAAAGAAAGAAGGTGCTGGAAAAGGCGGGATTTGAATGGCGATAGAGAAGAAGCATGGCGGATATTAGAAGAAAAGGAATTCCAGAGGATAAACGTGCGGACGAGAAAGGAACGTCCGAATGTTTTAGTTCTATGGAAAAGGGTAAAGAGGTCAGAGAGGCGTGATCTTGTTTCCTGTGCGTGAATCGACGATTTAAATTTTAGGAAGCTAATCTACAATACACTGATGTAATAACCGAAAAAATTTAAAACTTGTCTTGGATATTTCACAATCTCCATTGAGTGGGATGTGTTATTTAATTGAATAAATGTATTGAAACTAATAATTATTGTTTTAATTCGCTGGTCCGTAGTTGGCTAGACAAATCATGAAAGTAAAGGTAAGTGGAAACTACGCACACAACAGAGGTCTGCACTTGCCCCTACTACAATGTTTTGCTGGTTGACAGCGGACAAGCGATTAAAAATATGAAAACGGTCAAGGAGAAACGCAAATCATAATGTAATTCGGAGCTTCTACACGTTCCGCTTACAGCAAAAAAACAAAGCCTACTGGTAGAAAAAACCCAATACAGTTGTAGAGTAAAAGTTGAAAGACAACTTTATCAACAGGTTGGAACTAATACCTTTACAACTCATTATACTTCACCTAAGCGAACTTTAGTGGCATATTTCTTATACAACATTCTTTAGACTTCACGCTTCGTAAAGAGCAACTCTAGCCAGTTTAGGGTTTGTATTAAACAAGGCAATTAGGAACTTACCACACATTACACTGCCTGATAAAATGTTTAGGTTACCAAATAGAATTATATCCTATGAGAACATTGAGCAACGCGTATTTAACGAACTTGAAGTCCAAATATCAGTTTTAATAAAATTATATGAATGCAAAATGGAGATTGAATACGGGTTCCATTACTCGGGATTGAGAAAGCTATAAAAGTAATCCCCAAAAATATAATGGTAGATATTTCTTATATCAATACATTAATTACTGGCAAATTGTGAAAATTTAAACACTGATGTACTTAGGAATAGTACATTAACTTAGCCAACTTAACGTAATTTATAAATTTCATACAGGGAACGGATCTGGAATTTGAAACTTATGGTACTGATAATTTTCCTCTAGATTTTACCTTCAATTTACTGTGAGCCCGTCGCAGGTTTTTGTTTTCCTTTAGTAGTTCCTGAAATTGGAGAATGTATTCTGGGTGCCGATTTCATGAATAAATTTCACTTACAAATTCCTCCTCAGGGCAAAATCGTGGCCATAAAGGTGAAATATTGCGGAATCGATAAAATTATTGAGGATATAAGTATTTCCATGTTACGAACAAATAGCCGAGAGCACAATGTTAAACACTATAATGCGAAAGTATCGCTGGTTTTTTAAAATATAAAATCGTGCTTAAAAAGAATATAAGTTTTATTGGTCTTTATCCATCCTTTAAGCTAAATCTCAGATTTAAAATGTGCTCTCAGATATCGCAAGAAAATTACGTAATAAAAATTAGTTTTCAAAGTGGGGTGATGAAAATACAAAAGATACAAGATTTTATAGACAGACGATTCCTAAGTAAGATCAGCAATTTGTAGTTCAGCTGTTTCCGAAAACATCTAACTTCAGTATAAATTCCGATAGAGATTTCTTTATGTTTAATTGGTAAAGAGTCTACGACCAACGAAGCAGTTTTTATGCTCCAAAATTCTTCAATTAAGCTATTATTTCTAACACTACGCATTCAACAACTTAAAAATATAAAATTTAAAAAATCATAAAAGATATTTATCAACACCAAGATGGAAAAAGATTGAAACGAAGTGAAATGGAAATCTAGTAATTTATCCACTGATATCCCTCTATGACAAATTAGAGGGATGATACAGAATCCGAACAGCTCGTCCATGACAAATTAGCAAAAATATTTCTCATCATAAAATAAGTAAATGAAATCAAATGAAAATTACAGTTAATTATTATTTACATTAACCCAGAGAGAAAGGAAATTATAATTATGGAAGAGATAGAATATGGGCAAAGAAACGGGAATAAAATGTAACAACAGAGTAAGCATGGTGGATTATAGATAGAATAAAGTTCCAAAAGGATGTACACAGTTAATGAAGGAATTTCAATACGAAAGTTTTATGGAAAGGGTATTGAGGTTGAGAGAATGGGAGCCTGCATTACAGAAGTGACTTTTGGATTTGAACTGAAGGAGTTGTAAGATATAAGGGGCCGAAGGGATTAAAGGATTAAGACATAAGAATGAAGAGATATTTACGGCGGTGGTCAGGGAAAAGATCCTTTTAACACATGAAGAATAATAGCAAATCGACCAACTGAAAAAAAAATTTGTACATTCATGAAACTTTGGCCATAACGTCGTCTTGGCAGTAAGAATCGCGAAATACGCAGATGCCGACCAAATTCCTGGGGGACAACCTTCCCTGGGGGATCGCAATTGTGGGCGAGATATCCAAAAAATACCTTGCCCAAATTAAGTCGAGTAAGGTTTGGTTACTTATGGTTTCTTTGTTTATGAATCCTATGGAGACCAATCCCATGACGATACAGTCAATGAATAAGAAGTTATTACTGATTTTAGATTTATAAAAATCACATTTTGCAGCTGAACTACATACAGGATGCCCCTTCAGTCACGGGAAATATTTGAAGAAGTGGTAATACACCTCAAGAGCAAAAAAAAGTGATAATATCGACCCATGGCCCGATTCCACACAGAAATCAGAATATATATGTCTCGTGAAGGAAGTCACATTTTTTTAAAAAGTAAAGAGTAGTTTAAAAAAAAATAAACAAAACGTTTCGCTATTGGTCTCCCGAATGTCCGATTACAATGGACAAAATTAAACCAAAGTATATTTCGTAAAGAAAATGTTGTCTACGCAATCCGAACTTAATTACCTTGAATAGTTTTTGAGTGACCACTTCCTATTCAACTAAAAATCTGACTTACTTAAAAAAAATCAAGGAACATAAATTTCCTGCATTTTTGTGTGGAATCGGACCATAGGTCAATATGGACTTTTTTGTTGCTGCTGAGATCTATTATGTCCCCATTAAATATTTTCCGTGACATACGGGACACTCTGAATAGATCAGCTGGAAAATATGATTTTTCTGTATTTGCTTTGCCAATAATCAGTAACAACATCTAAACTAAATATATCGCCATGGGATAGGTCTCTTTCAATTCAAAAGCAAAGAAACTATAGAAAACAATGCCTTGCTTGATTTAATTGCAAGTTATTTTGTGAATATCCCGGGCCCTTATCAACCTCCTCAGGGAGGGTGGACCCCGAAAATTTGGGCGTTCTCTATCGATCAATGCTGACTAGCAAAACGAAGATTTTGACAAAAGTTTCATTAATGCACAAATTTTTTTGTTTGTATTGTCTATTTTCGCTGTACTAGTTAACTCGGTGTAATATTGTGAAATGCAGAAATCTCTGGAGACACCGAAAATAGATAGTAAGTTACGGTATGGCACTTGCGGTTTTATATATGCAATGTTATTAATAATACATATGTATTTATAAGTATGTTTACCTTTTAACAAAAGATAGTAAAAACTATAGCATATAAAATATAGTGTAATTTTTAGCACCTTTCCCCTCTTCTCATAATATTAATAGCACTTCAATAAACTCAGTTACTGAAGTTTATGCTTCTAAAGCCTTCTTCTACCTAGGGTCACACTTAGTGGCTTTAATAACTGAACTGCTTATTAGTTACTGTACAATTTTTTACTGTCCAGCCCCCAATCATAAATAGTTTTATTTTCCATATCATAAACATTATAGAAAAGTAAAAAATTTATCTTTTTAAGTATTCAGGAAAAACTTCGAAGTCTATAGTTTACAATTAATTTTTAAGAAAACCCAAGTAATGGTTGTGAAATAATTCGCTACATCCAATTACGACAGTACCAGGAATCCAAATGAATTCCAACTGCCTTTTTATAAAAACCATCTTGGTAAGAAATTTCTGTTAATTTATTAAAAAATTAAATTGAAACTTTATTACGATTAATATATATATATATATATATATATATATATATATATATATATATATAATTATATATAATAATTATTTTCATATTTTGGTTCATGAAAAAAAAAGAAATACAACAAAATTTGAAACCATTTTCGTTTAATTTTTAATCCCTCCAATTTCTTTCTTGGATCAGAACTGTTTGCAGGCATCTTATTGTATTTGAATATTTTAGCTATCTCATTCCATATTTGGAGATTTGTTGCCGCTTATTCTATATTTTTTTTACTGCATATTTTACTATTTTTTATTGGATATTGTATGGCATATTCGGTCGGTTTTTACTACATAAAAATCCGGGCTCTGGTCAGAAGGCAGATGCCAATTGATAGTAAGAAGTAGTCTGATGACACAATGTTTCAGTCGTTATTATTTGATTAAAAATAAAAGTACATTATTGGGACTCTACTGTTGTTGAATTTGTGAATTCTAGAAAACGATTCGAGTGGTACTATAAGTCCTTAGTAACAGTTGTACTATTGTAAATCGTAAAAAAATCAAAGAATTATAAATAAAATGCAATGAATGGAGCAGATAAAAAAGATGTTCAAGCAGGAAATTAAATTGAGGAGAATTGTCTCTTTGATTTCTGATACGAAGCAAAGTTCAGTCCCCATACTGTAACTGCAGTATATATTCCAACAACCGGGAAACATTTGATCGAATAATGCCCAAACATAACTTCCTCCAGGCTCAGCTGGATGGCCGAAATTATTGGATGAATAGGAAACAAAAGGTCAAATGTATTCTATTTATCAAAGAGAACAGTTAATTAATAAAAATAATTGACCTTTTATTATTTTCTTTTGTTTTGCCATCAAGGATATAACCTGTAAATAAATCAAACAATAATAAATAATATAATAATTAAACTATAACTGATGATGTAATGGCACATCACTTGTATCTCCTTCAATCACAACAGCCAAGCAACAAAAAGTCGAGTGCGAAATGAACCACCAAAGCCCGTTAAGACGCAAAGAAGACAGACGAGAAATAGGTTCTCCGGTGAGATGGGAAGAAGAAAGGCTCCGCTTCCTTCGTCCTGAAAAGGGTCCGGATGCGGCTATCAGTTCTCGGTTTCAAGGGGGGCCATCGCAAGGAAATAAACTGAGACAACAAATCCTTCATTGCAGCAGCACTAGGCCCTTCAGTAATGGAACATTTTATCTACAGGATAACTCTTATTAAGGTCAACATATCAAGAGAAGATTAAGATTCCAGTAATATTTTACTGCTTCCTTAAGATGTAGGTTTTAATGAGGATTGGAGCCGTGGTTTGGCAGACGCACGTTTGCACTCTCGACTTTAAAATAACACTGGCCAACTTGTTAGACTAGTCTACTTCAACTGCTTTTTTGCATCGATGCTGATTCACTTAAACTTTTTTTTAGTATATTTGATTTTTATTTCAATCACTACGTTAAATTTTTCAGAAAATGATAATGAAATTAGCCGTTAAAGATCGAAAAGATTTTATTCCAAACTTTAAAGAAAAAACTGTAAAATTTTATATTTTTATAAGTAAAGTTTTTTTGACAACAAATTATTTGCATACCCTCTTGAGATTCATTTCTCTCCAGAAATATTCATTTCACACAATTCCTATGTAAAAATGATTTAAAAATTAGTTTAAATATTGGACTAATAGACCAAATAATTACTTATCGAAAAAAACAGACTTAGAGAATTACTGCTAACGATAATATATTAGAAAATTAGAGTAAATTAAAGTAATACAAGTGACACCACAAAAATTTTTGAATTTTGAAACATACTCTAAGAAATGTTTTGACATTCTTCCATATTACTTTATCCAAGGCCAGTTTATCTCATAGACCACGTCCCGTCGAATGTTATTCTATTTCTTGAACCCAAGCCTTTCTTGCTCAAACCCGTCCTCTTCTTCCATGTTTATCAACTTTCGCTATCTTCTTACTGGGATTCTTTTTAAATATTCAAACCAATATATGTTTTTTTCTCTATGTCTTCCATGTTTTTATTAAGTTTTTTTTTTTTTAACTTTCAACTTTTCTTTGATTATTTCATCTTTGTCTTTATCCAATCTGGATATTTTCGCCGCTCCTCACCAGTAGTCCATTTTCGCAGCCAGGAGTTTTTTCTAATGACTGCCCTTTAGACTCCAGGTTTCTGCTCCAAACACGCTATAATACTTAATATTACGTTTTTAAAAATGCCTATTTCTTCTGAATCATATTCCTTCATCACAGTACAGAGTTGAGCATAATATTATCTTTCTTGCATCAGTTATCTTTATTTCTATGTCGCAGGAATCATCAGATTCAATTTTGAAGCCAAGGTATTTAAAGTTTTAAACTCTTTTCAGTGCTTCTCCAGGTTCCAGTTTACAGAAATACGACTTATTATCATACATAATTAATAGAAAATTGCCAAAAAATCTCTTCTTATAAATAAATAGGATATATGAAGTTAGAAGAAAGAGTCAATGGTATGAAAACAGAAGGCGTGTTTATCCTATTGGTCAGACTTTATCAGCATCAAGTGTTTTGACAGGTATAGGAGGGAAGTGGTACTAAACATTTATTTCTAAAGAGTCAGTTATGCGAGAAAAAAAAATTGTGTTTAACCGAAATAAAATACTTCACCAGGATATTAGTGACTTGGCAGAAATATTACATTTTTCTTCTTTTTTTTTCAGTAATATATACACTGACCTAGAAATTAATGGTATCTAACAATGGAACGGCAAAGAAGTGTGTGATTCCAAGGTTTGATATACGGTAATGTCCTGGAATGGCGACCTCCGTGACACCCACCATCATTTTTCTGCCGCTGAAGGTTAGAAGAATATCCTTAACTTCTCCTATAGGCGATTCCCAAGACAGTCTCTTTGGAAGGGCGAGTGGAAAATCGTGTTTCGGTTCGATATCTCGTCAACCTTACAGTTATAGATTCTTAATTTATTTCTCAATTTGATTAATTATATTTTTTGGTTAATGACTCTGGCAAAGAGTGAATTTATGATACATCTTGGGATTACGTTAGGAGTTCATCATTTCTTCACTGGTTCGAACAATGCATCTCATCATAAAAACAGCCTCCGGAAATATGAGAAGTAAGTGTTTAATAAATTTAGACAATGCTGGCTAAAACACATATACAACAGTGATTGTAAAGCTAATTTTTTTAAAATTATGCGGTCTTATTTGCACCTCTTTGAAATATAATATTTATGCCCACTAAAAGCAGTTCCTAATACCTTCGTATCCCCATGAAATTATAATTTGTCTTTCCTCAGTCTATCCGTCATGAAGATCCTTCCATCCTAAAAGTGGAGTTGTTTGGCATGTGATACAAGTTTGACGCGGTTATTCGTCAAGGATTCGTTTGTTAATCCGTGTATTAAGATTCAGAAAGTTAATAAGTTCGTTCTGGTGGTTATTGAATGTTTCGACAGGAAAAGATGAATGTCATGTTGGTTTCTTGTCAAGTTTTCTAAATATGGATAAAGAACATAAAAATTAATTTTCAAGAAAGTTGAGCCTTCTATGGTATGAAGTATAATTTTAGAAAAATATCTTCGAAAATCTCAGAAAAAAATAAAATGGTACTAACCATTCCTTCGGGAGGACTAAAAAAAAAAATCGATAAAATATATTCAATATTACATTTTACAACCTAATATATAGTATCTTTTGTTTGAATATTAACCTGATAAAAATACAACAATCGTTATAACTAATATATTCTAAAGATAGTAGCATAATTAGCCAATATAAATTAAATAATCAATTACTTAATAATTTAAATTTAAGTATAATCTTATTGAAATGATTGTTATTGTAAGAAAAGTTTGTAATTTTGTTGTTTGCTTTGTTTCAGGTAAGTTATTAGAAGAATCTTGAAATTGTTCATTAAAAACTTAGTCTGTTTTGAAGGTTCTGCTCTTACAGATAATTGTCAAAGGTAATTTAGAAAACATGATATGACATTTGACATGTCATATATATATATATATATATATATATATATATATATATATATATATATATATATATATATATATATATATATATATACATATGTATGACATGTCAAAATTTTTATCCGATTCTGTTTGTAAGAAGAAAAAATTTAAGACAGTTAAAAAAATAAAATAAAAATATGATTACTATAATTTTAGTAAAGTTATAAAAACCAGCAATAGTTATTTCACATAGATTTGAACGTTATTTTTTTTCATAGAATCATAACTCTTATAGTATCATTCCGAAATTACTACAATTCATCAGATTACTAGAACAAACAAAACTTCTAAAAATGCATTTAATAGATTTTGTAATATGCTCAAATTATCATTATATTCCATATGTTGTATTTTGAATGCCTTGTTTTTATCGAGACTGAATAACAAACTTTTTTAAATTATACATAACGCACTTATTTGGGATAAGGAGATTCTGGCGTATGAGTTAGATGTTGTTTTAACGATTACCATATGTCATCTATCTTAGATAAATTAGGAAGTGGTTTTATTAACAATTAAATAGATTACTACCAACATTCACTGATACTAAAAAGTTTAACGAGGAAACAAAATTTTAAATAAAGTTTGGATAAAAAAGCACATCCATTACCCCATATTGAGATTTGCAAAGATGCGAAATTGTAAGTGTCGTAAATAGCAAACATCCGAGCAAGCTAATCAGGTACTTTGTCCTTTTAATGAATAATTCATTGCTCTTTTGATCCTCTGGACCTTTTAACCCCGAAAGGAATCTAAAGCAATTCATACCCGCTTCCCTCCATTGGAAAAACAACCTTCTTTTAGTCGGTTAATTTACTGGAAACCGGGACAAGTTAGAGGAATGAAGGAGAAGGTAAATTACCGAAGATGGCCTTCTTGGTCTAGATTTTAAAGAAATGATGACATATTAGGCAACCGGTGCCTACAGTATTTGTTTCGATAATTTCACGTCAGATAGGATTTAAAGAACCTCTAAACGGTATTCTGAATTAAATGATAAATAAATGAAATGTTATGAAAAAAAAAAAAATGGTTCAATCTCAATGTACCAAACTTTGAGTTTTCCTTAATAAAAAAAAATCGAAATTTTGCAACTGTTAAGAAATTTACATACATATCTACGTCGAAAAAAATTTAAGTGCCATAAATTCGAAATATAGTTTTCAATTTAATATGGGACTTAAACACCACCGCCATCAATTCTCCCTCACGCAATGCTATACGATAAGATAATAATTTGTTTTGTTACTCTAGCAAAAGTTTGGTTTATACAAGAAAGTACAAATAGAATAAAAAATAATAATATATCTAACGAACATAATAATAAATCAAATACTTATTCCTTATCAAATACTAAACTGAAAATCCGTTCTGCGTTGTAAAGTGGTATATATATATATATATATATATATATATATATATATATATATATATATATATATAATAATAATAATAATAATAATAATAATATAATAAATATATATATATAATATATATATATATATATATATATGATGTTTAAGTGGACATTTATTTATAATTTTCATTTTTCTCACCTTTTCACTTTGTTTTTCTTTTTCATATTTTTTAGTACTTGTATATTTTTGTTATGCGAAGAACTCATTTTTTGTTTACTTATTGTTATTACTATTGATGTAAAAACTTATCTACTCTCACTATTGTAGTTTTTTGGCCAGATTTGTAAATTTATTTTATATTTGTTCAATTTTGTTAATCTGAAGGGACCTAGTCCCAGAATAAAGTAAATTTTCTATTCTATATATAATTTTTTTTTAAGCCTATTTTTTTTTTTAACTTGCCCCGTGCATTTTAAAATCGTCATTTAGTTATGAAAGTGGGATGTGGAAAATAATTGAATAAATGCATTGAAAAAAAAATGTTTGTTTTAATTCGCCAGTCTCCATTTGCCTCGAAAAAAAGTGATAAGACTGCGGACAAGCGCTTAAAAAATAGAAAACTGTCAAGAAGAAATGGTTCTTGAAACTGTTTAAGATATATTAAAGGTTTTTTATATGTTCATCCTTTAAATATCTTATAACCGGGTACATTATTATTAAGGCTTACCAGATCAAATAATGTTATTATAAAAAGACGTTTGATATTTATAAAAATCGTTCGTATATGCCGTATCGGTTTCTCGGTTGGTTGCTTCGAATGATCCTTTGAAGGTAAGGCCTAACTGATGCCATTCTGATCGGATACTGGAATGCCTTTCTATCTGGATTACCGAATGTCCTGGAGAACATTCCTCTAGTTGGAGATAAGGTACTGCATTACTCTTGCCGCTCTTCAGTCAACAAGTAGAGAGGATCTCGGTAATGAATTCCTATTCCCTTCGGCATCGTCATTTTGACTGGATCCGTCTCTCTATTCACCTTCCAGGAATCCGGATTCGGAATCCAAGATTGAATTTATTATAAATTTAATTTGATGTAAGAATAATATATTTTTATAATAAGTAAAAACTAATTCAGAGCAATATTTAAAATAACTCGTAAATTGTTTTAAAGAAATTATAATAGTTTGTTTTTATTGTTAAATCAAAGAAAAATATGTGTGAAAGTAACATTGATTTTCAAAAGCAACCATAATGATAAATAGGTTCAGTAGACCCAGAGCAGGATTTAAAGTTTGGACACCCCTAGGTCCATGTGTTTTGCCGCCCACTCAATACACTATCGAAAGGAGAGGAGTGGTTGATTCATCAACTTTCCTCAAGAAAATCATTTTTGTTACGATTATTTTAATTGTATCGCATAATAGCATCACTTCAGAAATTGAAGACTTTTCTTAATTCATCATAAACATTTCATTACTTACATAAATATTCTTTTTTAGACCAAATGGTAAATCCGTGCCTGAGCAGATCCGGAAGTTCGATTCTGATATCACGAACAATCCTTCCCTACATCCATTCTCTGAACTCCATCGAAACCTAAATTCCGAAGAACAGACCTAACAAAATCTCTACTAAATGTATCGGTTTATTTGTTTGTTTATTATTTGTTATTGTTTGTTTTGTTTTTTTGAGTTTTTCAGAAAGTTAATATTTTTGGAAAATAACGTACGTTCTCTCAGAAAGCAATCGTTTTAATTTGTTGAAATTTTTACCAGATCTAATATTATATATTAACACATATTCTGATATTTTTTTTGTCAAAAACAATAATATTAACATACTTAAAAAAATAAATACGTTAAATGTTTTAAACTTTATACATGACATAGTAAACAAAGTTTTTACAATAGATCTTTTAGATATGGGTACTAAAAATAAAAAAATCAGGATATGTACCAAGAATGAATATTACTAAAAATAAATTTGGGTGTGATCTGCCTACCCTTAATTAAGTGATTTGGAACAGATTAATAAAAATCATTTCCTGCCTTTAAATATTCTTTGATTTCCTCTTTAATTTCGAAAAATATTCCAGATATTTATTATTAAAAATTATTCTCTGCTATGATTGCATTAAAGCAAGTATAGGTCTCTATTTACATAAAACAAAATAGAATATATAATAATATTTTAATAAAAATATAATAAAATGGGATTCCACTGTTTCCAAAATATATGAATCCTAGTACATATTTGAGGAGCTTGCTATCAAATAAATATGTGCATCCCCACTTCCGATCGACAGATAGATTTCGATGAATTCTGTTAGGTATTACTAAGCTGTACTCAATGCTAGCTCCACTTCTGTCATATTACAACCATTTTATCTAATGAGATCTAATATTGACTGGTAACGAAACTGCAATAAGTGGCCAGCAAAAGCGAGTTTATCCTGTCGTGGATTTTGACTTTTTTTTTTCTCTCAGATCTATACGAAAATTTAACATTTTCATTGATTAGAATGAGTCGAATAGTTTTCGTACAAATGGATAACATCCGAAGCTTCATGATGTTAATAACTAGGGTTGTAGATTAAGGACGGAAGGGGTGTCTTAGTAGATTACTTTCTGAGATCACTTTAATTATTATCAAATGTTATTAGAGGAAAATATCTAGCAAGATTTTTGTTGTTTTCATTTTATTTAACATATATATTTATTTTTTAACACAAAGTTTCCAAAGTGATTCCCTGAAAATTGGATGATATTAGACTAGAAGAGATTTATTAGTAGGGACCATCTGACGGCTGTAATTTGGCAGAACACTTGTAACTAGAAAGTTCAAGGGCGAGTCCTCTCTTGTGACTCTGCAGCCTTAATTTAATAAGAACAACCGAGAACAATACGTTTTAGAGATTGCGCGACTATCTCTAAGACAAAATTAATTCTTAGTTAATAACGCTAAAATAAAAAAAAAAAAAGTTGTTTTTATATTTTCTATTTACATTTTACATATTCTTGATTTTTAAAAATCTCGTAAAATGATTATAACGCAAGGTTAAAATAATGTATAAATAAAACATTTTTCATTACAATCAATTCTATAAAGTGATAACGTATACCAAATCTTGATTATTTCAGTGATTTCACCGGTTTTTCTTGATGAATTCATAAGAAAAATTACTGAATAATGGCGACTGGAAGAATCAAAAGTAACCCATTCTGCCAGACAATTAAAGATGAACAAAGCTCCCCAACCATCCAAGAATGTTGCAAACTCAAAACTAACGCCAGTGGCCATCAATCTGTGGATCCTGAGGAGCTTAATAGTGAAGCTGGACCGAGCAATCAAGGAGACGTGTGGCATCATCACGCAAATGTGTGTCCATAGACCTCTTCAAAACTAACCAGGCAGGTCAATTTTGAATCGGTAAATTTTTTCACTGAACGTAATATTGACGAGGAAGATCAGTACCCAACAGCCCATCGAACAACAGAAGCTAAAACCGCCGCCAAATTACGTTAAAGCAGTCACTAATTTTAAACATTCTTGTGACAAGTTAGTGAAAGAAGCTGGCAATAAAGAACTCACCATTAAAGCTGGGATCAACAACGTTCCAGTGATGACAAATGATCGTATGCATTTAGTAAAATTACGAAGTATCTAAAGGAAAGAAAGGCGGGATACCTAGTAAAGGTATTAACTATCCGAGGATCGCCTTTTACTCGAAATCAAAGGTCCCATCTCCAATATTTTTGTAGATCTAGAGAGGACCGAAAAAGTACACAAATTTTCTCTTTAAAATATTTATACCGCACTAAAATAAAAATAGAGGAACATAAATGGAATGAAACTTGCTGGTGAAATAGCACTCCTCACATACCACAAAACGTATTAACGTCATTTATCCAACAAACCACCTTCAAAAGATTTTTAGTTAGGCTACCAAACGGAAAGTAAAGATGAATGTAATGAAGAAGTGTTTAAAATACAGAGACGAAGGACGATAATTGGGACTTCACTCAAGAAACTGACATGGGGAACTCCCCACATCAGACTGAAAAGAAAAAAATTGAACAAACGATTTGGATACATATCCATGTTACTTGACAGACGCTCTTAATTATCTTTAACTAACAAACTTGCCATCTACAAAGTACTATTAAACCCTTTATAGATATAGGGAATAGAATTATGGGGCACTGCCAAGACTTTAAACATCCAAAGAATTCAGTTGTTCCAGTCAAAAGCATTGAGAAAAACAGTGGGCGCGCCATTCTGTGACAGATGACTCGCGACACAAGGATTAGTTTTTGAGATACTGCCACAGAATACTACTAAAATTTCCACAACAGACTTACAACATGAACCTCTTAGCACAAACACTTACATCGACCATGAGCCCATACAACCCACTCCGACGGCTTTCGAGGCGGTGGCCAAGGGTCTTGCTAAGTTAACCGTTATCTGGATGAGCACAGATTTGCTGATTGCAAAAATACTTTGAAGACGGCAAATTAATGTACTGATACAACATATTTTGTGTATATGAATAAAAACATAAAACAATAACAATTCTAATCCCCACTAGTAATAAAAAAAACAGAAACAATAATTGAATTTGGTCGTATATAAAAGGTAGATAAGGGATGAAAGCAAGGTTTTGCAAAGTAGAGTACACAGCAGAAATCTTTGATTTAGTTCTATTTAGAAGATCTCTCAAACAGCTACTCCAAACTTACTTAAATTTTTATTTTATCCCAAAAGAATAATAAAAAGCACCTTTAATTTATTATTTTAAATAAAATTAATTAGGAAAATAGTAGGTTTATGATTAGTACTTCATTTTATTTATTTTATATATATATATATATATATATATATATATATATATATATATATATATATACATATATATTATTATATGAAATAGAACATATATTTACGCAGTTCTTAAACGAGTTAAGTGCGAAGTTAAAATTTCGACGTAGATTTACAATATCATGGTCTAAGTAAAGCGTAAAAATATGTCTGCATTTTTTTTTCTTTCTGGATTCACTAGTTCTTCCACCCCCTCTCTCTTCCCCCCTCCCTCTCTTGCTCTAAACTTATCATTATGTTATGGTTGCTGAGGTAAAGTCAATATTCTAAATAATTATTAATGTAAACTAGAAATCAAACGAAATTATTGTTATGCCATGCATGAATTTGTTATGAAGCCTACATTCTTTAAGTAATTTTTTTTTTCTAAACAATTATTTATGCATAATGCAATGAAAATAAATAATGAAAAATATCAATTCTATTCTGCATATAAGAAGCATATTGCTTCCATTTAATGTAAATAAAAATTTATATTTCATCAGACACATAAGAAAAAAAATAGTTCAATATTAATTCTTGTTAGCATCCATAATAGATATATTCTCCTTTCATATGAGTTTTGCATGTGACACACAACACATTGCACACACGGACCAATCTATATTCTTGCATATTCTAGACTTTCCTTATGAAGAACTTAAAAATATTCTGCTTAAAAATGCCATACTTTATAGACCGATCCTATAGCACATGATTCAATAACATATTATGCACATTTATCTCTTTAATCAATATGAACTAGAACAATAAATAGTAGCAAACATTGAAAAGCTATTTTATTTATTTTTCCGCGAAATAGTTTCATATGCATTTAGATGAATAAGCATAAGTTTTTGTCGATATCGGTGTAAAATTGAGATATATGCATTTATTAAAAAAGACTATTGGTATCATTTATTCAACTAAAAATAAATAATAAGAATATCTGGAATGAAGAACAGACATTTGGCTAGCTACAAATGAAATTATTATTTAATTAAAACATTTTTTAATGGTTCTAAGTTCTGTAATAGACTTAATATTTATTTAAATATTATATATAAAATAAAAATAAATATATTCCGTTAATAATACAGAGGCACATACGCTTAATGAAAATTGTTTTTTTAAATATATATTAATGCTTTAAACTAAACTTGAATGTTGGCAATGATCGCACCTGTATTAACAATTAACGCTCTTCACGAAGTAAGCCCAATAAAGATATTTTTAAATGCTCGAAACATAAAAAAAAAAAAATGCTAGCCTACTTTTAATACCGCCCTAAAAGATTTAAAAGGAGAGGTGTAGCTCAGTCGGTAAGACATGAGGTTCCGTACGGCTATGCCACAACATTCATTTCTTGTTTTATTAGCCGTGATTCGATTCTGAGGTTTGGAGAACCTTCTGGAACATATCCAACATACCCAAACTCTTGGAGATTATGATACTTTTTTTAACATAAACCAACAATATTATAAAGGAAACGATCAATTCATTATAATGACTTAAAAAAAAATGCAAACTAGTTATTGAAAATATATTACCTCTTCTCACGGCTTTACACATTGTTCGTACAGTTGAGTCTTTTGGAACGAGAAAAAATATTTTATCTGGTGCACTTTTCGTTGTATTATTGTTTATAGGCACAAGAAAATACATATACGAAGGTTTTTGCTCTTGTTCCATAATTTTACTAATCACAGAATTAGATCAAATTTAGTAAGTTTCAACAGAACCAGTACAAAGTCGTTTAAATAGCTTTGTTGACAGGAAACGTGACGTCACTTAAACTCCGCGAAAAATGACGCATTTGCATAGCCAAAATATTTTGCTCAAAGGAAATATTTTTTTTTAATTCAATAAGAATGTTTTGATGAATGATATAATGTTTTACGTAACTTTTGAGACGAAACTAATTTATTTAAGGTATTTTCAAAAATTGTGCATATACCCTGCTCCCCATATTTAAGTGGAAACTTTAAAAATGAGAACTTTTATTAAGTTTTTACTAAAAACTTCTATAGTGAACCTTTATAATATAGAAGTTGTATTTAAATGTGCTGGACAAAACTTTCTTGGAAGAGCATTGATTAAAAAAGTTTTTGCAATAAAGTTCTCGAAAGAACTTTTACTATAAAACTTTATAAATAAAAAGTTTGAAAAACGTTCTTGCGTAAACTGCAACAAAATAGTTCCGGCGGAAAAATTGTAAGTTAGAACAAAAACTTTTTCAAAATAAAAGTGCATAGTTATAGCGAAAACAGTTGTTTTTTAATAGCAGATACGACCTTCTGTTGTAGAAGACAAATATTACAAATGAAATATTAATGGTAAAAAAAAAAAGTGCGTGAGAGTCACGCAGCGCTTTCACCATCGATGGCCTTTTATGATTGAAAACACGCTTCAAATTACACTTGTGCCATCAATACATAGACCTTGGCACATGTATCGCCGTCATTTTTTGAAAAAGGCGTAAGCGCCATTTAGCAAACTTTACAGGAAACACATGAAACGGGTTTTCCACCAAAAAGAAATATATTTTATATAAATAAATGCAGCCTGAAAATATTTCACTACAAGTTCATTTATTTAAATACAACGTTTCGGCATTTAAGCCATCTTCAGGCATCTTTCAAAAAATATATTAAAATGCAAAAATACCAATAGTCAAAATAAATATAAACAGTCATCCAGCTAGTAAAGACGAAACTCACCTGTACTAGCTATGATGACTGAGGTGGCTTCCTATTTTTTTAAGTTTTGACTTATTGTTTTGCATTGGATGCATTTTAACATATTTTTCGAAAGATGCCTGAGGATGGCTTAAAGGACGAAAAGTTGCATCTAAATAAATGAACTTGTGTAATAAATATTTTCAGCCAACATTTATTTATATATATTACATTTCACCTTATATCAATAAACATATAACAATGTATTTTCTTTATTATGCACAGAAGGAGTTTACGAGTAATAAGGGGCAAAACCTTTATAATTATAATATATTTTCAAGACTTTCAGCACTGGCCAAGGCCAGAGTGACGGCTGATAGTCGTGTTTGTGTTTTCGTCATCAATAGTCGATTTTTAGATCAATTCCAATTTTTTTTTTCTAGATATATCGTGAGCGAGAATCGATAGAGGAGGTGTTTACGTCCCATAATAAATTAAAACCTAAATTTTGATTTTTTGGCGTTTCAGCCTTTTTAGAAAAACTACGTCGGTATCGCATAGTCGGCAGAAATATAAAGCCAGGTAACTGTCAAATTCCAACTTTTCAGTTGAAACAAAAAACAAAAGTTTTATAAATTAAATTTTTATCATATTGCTATGTTTTATCTAGATTAAGTTGAGCTTGATAGATGCTAATATATTAGTCTATATATAGGGATGCCATTGGGCAATCATTGAGGATGATTATCCCAAAATTATGTAAGATTGTGAATAAATAGGAATTACTTACTTTGTCCTCTAAATTGGATACCTTTCTAAGTGCCTGATCTGGGATTTCATCGGATGGCTCCATCTCTTGTCCTGGCATCCCCTGGATGGTCCGGTCTCCGCGAATGCATTAAGATAGCTCTAATCGAATAACGCCCTTCCCAGGCCGCCTCCGCTTTTTCCTCGAGGCCAGCCGGGACCTAAGGGGGACTGTTTTCTTAAAATTGATTAAGTCTTCCGAGGCTTGGCTTTGTCACACTGCCCACTTCTCTGTAGGGTTTTAAATTAACTTATTTCTCATATCTGAGGGTAAGAGCTGTGGTGACATCTGTTATCGCCTGTCAGTTACCTTTCAATCTACCTGCTCGTCCCTTATTATCTTTTGTTCACACCTGGTGCTTTATATAATAGTTATATAATATAAGGATAATATTGTCCAATATCAATACATATCAATGTTGAGTTTATTTTTTTAAATGGTATGTACCAGCAAGTGATATACCATCGATTAGAAAAAATTGACAATTCTTGTTAAGTATAAAATTGATGCAAAAATAAAACAATGAAATAACCATAAATCAAAACTTCAAGACCATCGACCAACACAAACGCACCTTTTTTCATAATAGCCTTCCTGTTTATGTAAAAACATTTCTGTTTTCATGATAACGTTCACGGACATAACAATAGACTGATAACCGATAGGCCTACGGCTAACATAACAATCAGGAGAAGACTAAACCGGATCTGGATGATACATACAAAAAAGTCATTGCTTTTAATTAATTAGACACTTCATCATAACGATTTTTTTTTTTCTAAATTTTATCATCCGATCTCTCAGCCTAATATTTCGCTCGAGCGGATATAACTATAACACTGAATATCCCTTATTATTTCATTTTTTAACTATTTTACCATTATTTTAAGGGGCATTAATAATGCCAAATTATAACGCATGGTATTAGAAAACATTATGTCTATTTTTATTGATAAGGGTTTATAAATGGCGGAATAAAGCTCCTTAGGTTTGAGGGTCCATTAGCCATTGGCAAAATAGTCGATAAGATAAGGAGTCGAATACCATCGAGAAGTCAATTGAGTTCAGAGTCCTTTTCTGGTCCTTTTCCGATTGACATTGTTCGTGACTTCACTCTGAAGCGGTTTCTTTAGATTAACTGTGCAGTAATCTCCCACTCAACTCCCGTGTAATGAACTACTCAAACCAGTTGTTGAGACGTCCTCTCAACAACTCGTTTAAGTAGTTTCTGCTAGGCAGAATGGACTCAGTTCCAGGTAACACGCATTAGGGGAGGCAAAATCTTTCATATCAATGCAATGATATTCCGTAGTTAGCAGAACTAAGAACCAGGGTCGGAAATAGGGAAGGGCGAAGGGGCCCCGCGCGGGGCGACATAATTTAGAGAGCGGTAAATTTCCAGTGAAACTTTATTTTTCGTTTGAGTAAAAAATTACTATTTTTTGCTTTATAATTGCTTTGATATTGGATCAGTCGATAAAATGTTATTTTGTTGTTAGATGATGATATTTATTGCGAAATATATTATCCAAAATACTGTTATAACTGTTGATTTTTAATAGAGGCAGGGGCAGGCAAAATAAAACTCGCTCTCCCGCCAAATACCCTTGTTGCAGCCATCCTAAGAACAGATAAAAAACTATTGAATGGGTGGAACGATTCCTTTGGTGGATTATCTTCTAGTATACAACAGGTTTAGAGGCTTGGCTTATACCTATTTAATATCAGGGTATTATTCTTGAGATTAGCACTAAAATAACCAAAATGGAAAACGTAATAAAAAGAAATCCGATAAAATAATAATAATATAATTTATTAACATGATTTAAAAAATTCTATTGTTACTTTACAAATATCAGTAGAAATTATAGGAAAATCGAACGTATAAACACTAAAAAAATATATTGTAAAATGTATATCACAAAAAATATTTCTTAGTCCGTTCAAGAAAATAATAAATTGTAGATGATAAAGAATTGATAGTCAATCTGGTAGAGTTCCGGCCACTAAGCTGTCCTGTTTTTAATTTTTGTTTTGAATACATTACAAATATCATAAAATGTGCTTTAGTTTATATCTCATATATGATTGATATTTTTTATGGCATATCACCTAGTTTATACATACGAACTAAGTTAACATGATCCAATAATATCTCTTGTGAGTTTATAATTAAAAGTGGAGATTCTAAAAACATCTAACGTGCATTTAAAATTTTTTTTTAAATATATCTTAGGAAAGATTACGAATTATTGATTCAAATAAACTGGCAACGTTTAATGTACATATGATTTTAAAAAAAATGTAAATGCAGGATATTATTAATTCGTTTATTTTTAAATTCACTTCTGTGCAATCGTAAAACAATATTGTTGAATAATTAACCCGGTTAAGCTGTTGGTTAAACAAAACTATGGTCTTTATTTCATTCCGACAACTCGTTTTATTTTCGGAATTATAATAAAATTGGCGTGTTATGCAAGCAATGTTTTATATAACACTCTCTAGTCCAGGGACAATAGAGAAAATGTATTCAGTTTTTGAAATATTTTTTCTTAATTTTAATGGACTATCTCAACGTGATAATTAGCAGAAAAATAGTAGAAACAAATTGTATATATCTTACATTAGATAAAATTGGTATATAGCGACATGGTGAAAAAAATCATATAAGTGGAGAAATGTTGTTTATTCACGTTTAAAATGCAGAAAACTTCTTTCTATAAAGATTATACGTAATGGTGTTTAAAAAGACGTAAAAAAGAGTTTTAAACAATCGCAAAAAAAAATCGCAAAACAAAAAAATTAAAAACCGCGAAATATGACCATTTTATTACAGAGTTTGTAATTATTGCAAAAACTTGTTTTGGGACTTAAATTGTGGAATTTTTTAGAGCCTATCTACAATAACAGTTTTACGCAAAAAAAAAAATAATAACTTTTCTCGAGAATTTAGAAAATGTAAAAACAAGTGTTTTTGAAAACAAATTTGAACTAAGACTGAAATGGTCCTAGAACGATTTTTCAAAGCGCTATTTATTCCCGAGAAGTTTCTCTACAGTCCTATTTTCATAAAATACATACAAGATCCGACTAAATGCCTGAAAACGCATTAGAGCATAGTGCATTTTCTGAATTCGGCCGCTAGCGGCGAGGCAACGCAGGGAGAGTGAAAGAGAGATCCTTCCCCCTCCCTTTGTCCACGAATAATTAACTTTTACCTATAGCAGGTAATTTTACCACAGTACCTTTCTCATGATATTTGAAAGCAAAAATAATAATAATCAATAAATAAAATAAAAAAATAAAATAAAAATCTAGATAACATGAAAAGGCAGCATTGCATAAAACAGTTGGTTTACTAAAAGGAGATAAGGTTGCAAGAAGAGGAAAAACAGCTTTAATCATCAACCATTTATCAGTGACAGGACAACGCTTAGTAGAACTGTACTTTTAGCACTTTTTTTTTTCCATGATTACTGTAACACTCTTGTGTAAACGCTTAAAGCGGGGAGTCCTTTATTGTTCCAGCTTGGAAGCTGTTGTCAGCCACAATACCATCCAGTTTCAGTTGTTAAATCAATGCCAAAGGAATCGTGTATAGTTTAAACTTGAAATGTCAAATACACAGCCTAAATAATGTCATTACGATAAATACAATTTTTAAAAACGAATTTCCGGAACATGTAAAACATATAACCGTAAATTAAAAAAGATTTTAAAAGAATGAAAAAGAAAAAAAGAGATTTTAATAAAAACCAGTAACGAAATAACTATTTTCGATTTGTTACGAAAGAAATGGAAATATGCCACTTAAACCGAAAATAGATATTACGTTACTTTTTTTTTTATGTAATATACATTTTTAATTTACAGTTATGTAATAATTTGGCATGCTCTGGTGATTCATTCTAAAAATGTTGTATATATATATATATATATATATATATATATATATATATATATATATATATATATATATATGTATATATTCAAAAAATAGTAAAAGAACTTTATTCTGAGGCTAGAACCCTTGAGAATAAGAAAAACTACAATAGTAAAACTCAATTAGTATTTATATTAATGCCAATAAAAATAAAAGAGGAACAAAAATGTATTCTTCTTGTTAAAAAAATTGTAGTTGTAGTAACAAACTTCGGGAAAACAAAAAGAGAGAAAATAAAAATTATAAAACTAATGAACTTATTCGCTATGATAATAGTATAAAATGTACCAAAAGGAAAGGAGGCCATAGAAGACCGTTATTAGTAGTTAACTGGAAATTTAAGTTTACTGCAAAGTCGTTTAATATTTACCAGAGTTAATTCCAGAATGCTCAATTAGCACTTTTAACCTTAAAGGCATTTTCCAAGCGCAGTTATCCAAACAATTCTGGGTGGGAGAAAACCTAAGGAAATCAGAGCTCGAGAAATAAAAGCAGAAATGAAGGGAACGTGTGAAATAGCACTTAGTTCTAATGACCGTTGCAGGGGAGTTGGTAATCTAATAAAGCCGGGTTATAGGTCTCTTCCTGGCTGGCTACCAGCATCTCTCTTCCCCAAGCTTCATAAATTTTCTTCACCTAATCTCCATTCATGAGAAAATCCAGAAGGAAGATAAAAGCTGTCTCTTATTTTAATTGCGTAGGATATTGCAATAAAAATATATCTCGATAGGAGCTCTAATCAGATGAACTTTAAAAAACTAAGATTCAATTCATTAAATGAAGAGTCAATTTCTCAAATATTAGTTTTTCATCAGGGAGCAGTACGATCTATTCTTCTTGTTTTACTTTATTCTGTCCATGGAATAGGTAGGGACTATGCATATTATCAATTGAGAATACCGATGTTAAGCTATTGTTTTGCAATAATTATTGAATGTATCAGTTGTATTAATTAAAATCAATAACTTTAGATATTTAGACATACCTACATTGAATATTGGAAGACAAGGGTTAGCAATGTTTCTTGGGTTAATGCAGGTGATCGAATCGGACTGAGATCGGTGCAGCGGAATCTGACCCTCAATAAGTACCAAAACATTCCAGAAAAAGGTGTGAAGGATTGAAACGGCATATTGGAAGGTTTCGACTTCAAGAAGTACTCTTTTAGATACCGGTGCAAGAGAAAGCGAATGGGTGACGGCAGCGAGAGCTGCTACCTTCTGAAAAAATTCAGAAATCTGAGAGCCACCGCCAGGACAAAGGAGTGGATAGAATAACTCCATCCAGCTAGTATATTGGACTTAAAAAAAAATACATTTTTAAATATTAGGTCAGGATTAGTACTTAGATTGTCCCATATCAATTTTACCACTTCTAATTAAGTGTTTTCGCTTACACTAGACGTGACTATTCACCCCAACTATCTAGCCTGCTGGGCTATGTGGAGGTGCAAGCTTTGCAAAGAGCCCGGTCCCAGTCCCCGATCTGCCGGAGATTCAGGGCGAGCGTTTCTGCCAACCCCTTTTTGGGGGGTGCAATACGGCGCAATAGATCGTTCTGTGGTGCAACGATAAGCTATACAATTTTGCATTAAACTTGGAAAGTCTCCAACCGAAACGTTTTTATTAATTCAGCAGGCCTTCGAAGGTTGATCGAGGTCTACAGCGAGGTTCGTCAGCGTCCTCCTCTTGTACAACTTGTTAATTGGACAAGCTATCATTCTCCAAGACCTGCCGAATAAATAGAAATATTTCGGTGATGGACTTCCCATGTTTAAGGCAAAATTTGATAGCGTAACGCTGCTCCGTCTGACAGAAGGTGAATAAGAGGTTCACGGCGACGCACGGCTTAATTTTCCAGAAGCCCGGAGGCGAGTAAGACCGGACGCGTTTCAAAGCTAATAATCCCCCCTCTCCTTCCACTTATCACAAGAGGATAGAACGCGGTGCGTGAGGAAAAACTTATAGAACGCATTACGTTGCTTATGGAACGCAAAATGTATAATAACGATTAAAACTTTAAAAAAATAACGGCCTAACTTGCATATAACGTCATGCATTATTTGACAAACCGTGTCTTCAAAGGTAGAGCAACAACGCCGATAGCTGTCAATAATATTATACAAACTATTCATAGATAAAAGAAGGATCGACGAAGTATCAATCGATAATCCTATAATAGACAGCCTTCGAAAAAGCAATAACGATTATTTTCATTAAAGAAAAGAATATTTACTTACATCTAGAACGAAGGTACACTATATTCCAATTAATATGCGTAATATACATTGTTAAACAGTAAATCTACTGATCAAAACGACCATAATATCCTTTATGGTGGGGGTATATCTAAAAATATACCAAGAGTTCATCACAAATTTTTAGCTTCAAACAAAGCTGAATGAACTCGTTAAACTGTGGACTCGTTTCCTCAACAATTGCTGACCATCATGGACTCGAGGAAATGGCCGTGTGATCATTTATTTTAGAACAGACATTTACAGTGGAACAACTGTAAAGAGTGCTGTAGCACTCTAACATTAGCTCTCAAAGCTCAAACAATTTATTATAGCACATAGGGTATAAAATCTTGTTTTTAATAAAATAAAAATCACATAACTGATTTTGGGTCACAAGAGGTATCACGAAGGCAAAGGCGATTAGTCCCTTTACCTTATGTAGTTGAAAAAGTAAAAAGTAACAAATTTTTTAAATGACTCAAGCAGTACGTGACTTTTCACACGATGTAATTCAAGAAGACAATTACTCGATACAGTTGCAAATTTAATACACATTAAACTGCTGACATAAACTATGATGAGATCGTATATTGTTAAAAAGTTCTTTCTGGGTCCATCAATAATGTAGTGTAATATAACATCAGAGCTACATTTACTGCAGTTTTCCGTGCAAGAAAACAGCCTAGCGTGCCGACCCTAAACTCACTGCAGACGTCGCTCAATATTTTTTATATGAGGCTAATTTAACCCTTACAAATACCGCAACAGATAAACGGAATTCAGTAACCATTCAATGCTATATAAATAAAACAAAAATATTAAAAAAAAAAACAATATTTTAAAATAAAAGCTTAAAAATCATCGTCTTATTCAATTAACTGAAAAATTACATGTAGATTTAAACATTTTCCATGCTGAATTAGACTCTGAGAAATGATTTTAGCAGGAAGTTCAGGAATATAAGTAATGATTTAAATATAAGTAATAGTAATATAAGTATGTATGTAAGTAGTAGTAATATAAGTAAATGATTTAAAAAAATACATATTTTTTTTTTTTTTAATTTGGAGATAGAGAAATGCTTTATATACAAGCAGTGTTACCCTTATACATTCAATTGCTACTTTACACACACTTACCAATCTTTCATTAGACATAATATAATTTTTTTTTCATTTCATTTTAGTTCTTTATCTACTTACAATATTATTATCATCACTAAATTATAATGCATCTGTTATTTTTTTCCTTAAATCCCTTTTAGTCCTTTTATTATTCTAATATCTAACCCAAATTTTTCTTTTCCAGTGATCCTTCACAACTTCATAACTTAAGTAAAGCTTTTATAAAAATGCAAACATTCAAAAACTAATCAAATATTAACATTTTAAATTCGCACACCCAAACACCAAAATAAGTATAAGAAAAATAAATAAATAGTATTTATAACAAAAAGTATAGTAAAAAAAAAAAAAATATATATATATATATTCTGCCAGGCTTTCGTCCCCTTTATCTTTCTTCCTTATTCTTGGTATTCATTTTTTCTTTCATCCTTCTCCTCATTTCTTAATTAACTTAGGTAACAGTTCAGACGCCATTCTTTTAGCATGTCCAACCAGGTTAATCTTCTTTTTCTGGTATACCTATTTACACCTGGAGTGGATGTACCTATTTGTCTCCATAATTTCTCTCCTCCTCATATTTGTAATCCTCTCCTGTTAAGATTTCCTAGCTCCCCATCTGAAAAATCCTTTTCAACAGCCGAAAGTCATTTTAAGAGTCTACTTTTAGTGAACCAACCAATCACTACCTGTTTTCAAGCAGTGGCGTATGCAGGCGGAAGAGATTGAAGGAATATATCTCCTACCAGAAATGTACAAAAAAAATATGATTATCATACCCACCGATACAAAGTTTTATTTGGAGTAATATTTTTAGTAATTTTTAATAATGATTTTCTATCCAATTTTCATGCTTGTCCTTATATCTTACACGAAATTTGGCGATGATAGACATTTGGGAGATTATTTGTCTTCTTACAAAATCCACCAAAAATATTTAAAGTTCCCTCTGAAAAAAATTCTGCGTACGCCCCTGTTTTCAAGGCATAGCAGACTTTAATACTGATTTACATATCAATCTTCTCGTACTCAGAAGAAAGTTGAGCTCAAGAGGGCGAGTTTAGCTATGGTGTGATCTTCCCTATTTTTATTCCTCGTTCTATAATGCAAATAGAATCGTCTACACTATTGATGACAGTTGTTCCATTCTTAAACTTCTTTCAAGTATAGTGTTTACACCTTGTAAAGGCGGTTTTATTTCAAAAATTGGTCTTGGGTAAATCTTTGGTCTCCACATTTGTCTTCAGATCCAGCATATTGTTTTTCTACCTAGTATTCACAATTTTCTCCGGAGGTTACATGAAAGGGTTGATAACACATTCACCTACGTAATTTTTACAAAATGTTTTGTTGCCTTTCTTGAAAATAAGACTATCAATATTCATGAATATTCAGAATGAAATCGTTAATATTTCTTGAACGGAGATACAAGAATCCTTCCTTCCTAGCAAGAAAAATTTCAATGGTTAACAACAAACAAGAACCTCCTTTTACCGTCTCAAGAATTTTTCTTAGTTCAAGAGATTGAAGAAGATGGGGCATCCAAACTAGAATGGATGGCCTTGTTAATTCAATTATAAAACTTTCGTTGTAGGGACCTAATGGTACAACAAACTCCATCATCGATTTAAGTTCTGAGATTAACTTCAATATCCTTCACTTCAATATTATCGGAAAAGATAACTTCCAAAGACAATATTTCAAAACAATCCCATTACAGGCAGGAGTATAATTTACATTCTTACCAAACATATTTCTTCAAGAAATCAACAGGGCACCCAAGTTTATTAATTTGCAAATAAATTATGTCACCCTTAATGATATTTTACAATGCTTGAAAAAAAAAATCCATTTTTCTTTAATCGATATTATTAAACTATTTAATGTAGTCGGAAGAGAATATTGCCAATTTTTATAGGCTATGTATTGGGATACAAAATTAACTTCCTTCAAATAAAAACTAACAGCAATTAAATTTTAATATTGGTAGGTATTGATTTTAAGTTCATTTATATGAACTTTATATATATATATTAATTTACATTAAACGAAAAATTAGGTAAATAAACATAAGCATGTTGAGTAAATTAAAACATCTAGAATATATCCGAACACTTATCAAATGAAGTCTGCTATTAGATCAAACCGAATAATAAGTAGCAAATATAAAATTCAGAAGGTTAAAAGTAAGATAAAAATGATAATTAACAAAGCAATTTAATTACAATTAAAAAAGTAAAAAATGAAATTAAGTTCAAAAAACCCATTAAGCCTTTGAGAGCAACAACCTTTAAAAGTTAAATAAGGGCTCCTACAGAAATTTTTAGTCCTCCCTAGAGAAAGCCATTCCACCCTTTTTTTCCCTTTTGAACTTTTTTTTTCTATTCTGAAATTCTTTGGATGTTTAATTTTATAAAAAAAGTACCATATACTTTGAGTAGAGTTTCAAAGGAAAAGGGAAAAAATAAAACTTTAGTGTCGAGAATTTAAGGAATGCCTATTGTGTTCATTGGCAATAAATATTATTTTTTTAGGAAAAACGTTGCAAATTATTACACTATGGTTAATTATTTATTATCTTTTTTTTATAATGATTCATGAATAATAAAAAATATTGTTCTATAAATAATAATTATATTATTTCATAGCCTTCTCATAAATTTCATAACGATATACTCATTTAATGCACGGTTTCTTGGCTTTTTCGTCCATTTCCTTTCGATATATCGATATTTTTCTACCGATTATCGGTGGATATCGATATTAGGTTTCGCGATATATCGAAATATCGAATATCGATATTTTTCTTTCGATTTTCCAACCCTAACGTGGACTTTGAACCTAAAATCCTTCATAGATTATGCCGGTAGAGGGTTTTTTTTTTTTTTTGGCCGATGCATTAAACTTGAATTATGTTATGGCTATTAATATGTAAAATATATTAACATAGAGTAACATGTATAATAAAAAAATTCATATGAAAGGGATCCCTAAATATAAACGACCTAAGAGGGTTGGTATACTAGGAAGTAACGTTTGAATAGGAAACTCGGAAGGGAAACAGAACTCTGATTTAACACATCAAAGCGCGACGACCTAATTCTTGGGCCAATCCATCACTCCCAGGACCATGTAACCAGTTATCTCAGCAAGCAGCTGCTTCAAACTCCCTTCAGCTCAATTAAAATAATTTTAATTACTCAATTAAAATTTTTGGCATTTTTAAGTTGCAATATTTCTTCTAAACTTTTCGAGACAAAAGTTTCTAATTTTCTTAATATTCTTGAGCTATAGTTATTAGGAGTAAATAATAAATAAATGAAATTCAGCCTAATTAAGTGGAAATATGAAAATAATCGTCAATAAATAAAAATAAACTATACCCTCCAGCTATTTATAAACCCTTAAATTAATTCTTAAAAATCGCAAAAAGTCATTATCAATAACTATACAGACGAAAAAAAAAATAGTCAGTACTGAATTCAATAATCATTAGGTTATTCTTAAAAACCGTAGTGTAAAAATGCATTGCATCTAGAAACATTCGAAAACAGAAATAAAAAAATTGATAATAGTAGGGTGAATTTCATCCAAAATTAAAATTTGCTTGAAATAGCTGCCAATAATGTGCCTAAAAATATCAGAAGGTAAAACTTCCGTTGCTAGTTTATTTCTTTTGTAGTTATAATCCTAGTAAACAATAATACATAGCGGGGCTGTCAAATTGTCCAGTTTTTTTATTTGTTTTCATATTAACAATATGAATTTAGTCTTTATTTAGTCTTAAAGCTCTGTCAAAATTGTTACCACGCTAAACAGTGGTAAGGTAACATCTGTGACTTTTTGAATTCAACATGGCGTTGCTCAAGACTGGTTGTGTTTTTTACCCTCCTTGAAATATCAAAATTAATTTTACTTATGCTGTTGTAAGCTGATCATATGGGTTAGAGTTAATCGTCGCTATTTCGAATTAATCAAATAGTAACACAGGTGACAATTAATAAAAAAAATAAAACAATTAGTGAAAAAAGTCGAGTAGTACCCCACATGCTTCGAAATCAACCGAGATAATACTAGAAAGATTTGAACACTAGCTGTACAAAATTCGTCACAATTGGCTCCTAAAATACAATTCCTACCAAAAAAAAAAAAAGTAATAACTTTTCTGACATAACACTTGTGATGAATCGTAAAACATCGAAAAAAGTAGTTTCGGGCTCAAAAACTAGAACAAGCTAATATCCGACGGTTTTCTTAACGGGTTGTACATTTAATTATTCATTTCAAACGATTAATATAGAATAATATCGTTTTGAAATATTCACTATCACTAGAGCACGTAACACTTGTGACAATTTATAAAACTTAAACTTTTTAATTTAGCTTGAATTGCTAACCCTAATGAGAGTTGCCTATGTTATTTTTTTTATATCCCCAAAATCAAAACAACAGGTAAACGAATTTAACCTATGGGACATATAAATTATCATTTTCTATAAAATCTATCCTGATGTGTAATAAAAAAAATCAGCATCGAACTCTAGCTGAACGGTTGGAAATTACTTTTTTTATTTCCTTTTTTCGGTTAGAGCTGAAGTGTGGACAAAGCGGTACACTGACCCAATTTACTTGGCAATCTCCGCTCAAATTACAAAAAAAAAATATATACACAATTATTTAACCAAATCTAATTGGAGTTGCAGAGTTGAACATCGGAGCATGAGCAAAAGCTAGAAAACTCATAAGACACAAGATAGAAAAATAATCAAAATAATAACAAAAACAATATGGCACATTTAAAACAATTATATGCACATTACGTTTGTCAAATGTTACATAAACAATAAATACATTCCACGCTTCTAGAAAACATTTTTGCAAAAATTTAGGATAAACTATTTCATGTCACTCAGAAAAAACAAACTTTAGCGAAAACGATTCTGCTCAGCGAATTTCCTTTTTTTATTAATTACTTTATTTTTTTGTTCGCACCGAAATTCTCAATTAAAAAACCAAATCACGATGAGGAAATGACATTCGGGTTACTAGGCAAGTTCAGTTGTAAATTTCATTTAAGTATGTAAATAAAAATAAATGTAATAGATAATATATATTTATATATATATATATATATATATATATATATATATATATATATATATATATATATATATACACACATATAATATTGTTATTGACACTTTTTTCTTGTTTTAAATCAAGAAACAGCACTTTCTAAATCAAGTTCTTAACCCAAGAGCTTTAATGGGTTTCAGTTAAGTTATTTTTATTATAGCAAATACTAGCTGTGTCCCATGGTTTCATCCGCGTCAAAACTACAAAATAGCCTTTAAAATAATGACCTATAATATGTTGTTCCGTCTCATTTATTGCAGACATTTTCAAGGGACAGTGTCAAAACGACAATACATTTTTACAAACAGCGATAATGTTTCACTTAAACCAGTTTTACGTTTTTACACTTTCACCATTTTATTCACAAAAAGAAGTTTTCACACTTTATTTAATTACACAGTAATTTCACACTTATTAAAAAGTTTGTATATTCAACTTGCTTCCACTAGTATGAAAATTGTCATGACAATGACATTTATGCAAGTGCAAGATGGACATTTTTTTACATGGCAATTTATTTATGGTTATTGTTCCGTACCTATGGGCCATAGGGTGATGTTATGCAGCCTTATTCAATAGACGGTCCATCTAACGCAAAAAGATTTTTCAAACCGGACTGGTAGTTCCTAAAATCTCTTTTTGCACCATAAATATTTCAGGAAAGTTAACCTTCTCAAACAGTAGGTCGTATTTGCTATAATAAAAATAACAACTGAACCACATTAAAGCTCTTGGGTTAAGAACTTGATTTAGAAAGTGCTGTTTCTTGATCAGAGAATAAAAAGGAGGTGGGATGATCAGCACATCTTAAATCATTGAAGGGTCGGGGAATCGACTTTATAGAGTCTGGATATTCCCAGGAAATTCTCCTAACCTCAGAATTTAAACATGGCTAATAACAGAAAATAAATTTTACACTATAGCCTTCGGCTGCACTGATCATTTCAAAAATTGTATGGCGACGTTGGAAGTAGGGGAGTCAGTTTTTTTCTGTTTTTAGAATTTTAAAAAAAAAATCATGGGCTTAGTAGTGCTTGGTGGGGAATGTTGATTTTTAATTCGGTTGTTAATGTTAGTTCAGTCCATAGTTCGTATTATTCAGTTTTTACTATCTTGAAACTTAAAAACTCTAAATTTGGTAGGGAATTAAAAAAAATTTTTTTTTTGGACGATTACATACAAAGGTCCATTATTGAAAATAATAAACCAAAATCATATGTTAAGAGAAGCGATATCCAAAATTTTATTTCATTTTTTCTGGAAGTATGTTGCCTGGAAGGACTAGTGTTAGAATTATATCAATATCATAAATAGCAATAACTGACCAAAAACCATATCCCACATTTATAGAGGATTGAAAAATCACAGCTACAGAGAACCCAAGGCTGAGTCCATTTTCCTCAAGCAAATGCGTGACTGGCCTTCACCTTTTAGCTTCCTATCTTATATCTACTTTCCGCTCATTATATCCTCAGTCCTCAGTGAAATCCAATGAGCCATATATCCCTTCGGTGTCTTCCTGTGCTGCAGCCCAGTCCAAAGCGAATCTGAATTGCAGAACAATGCTTTGTCGCAGTGTCCATATCGACTTCCGGCTGTGTTTAGATTAATTTCAGTTAGCATTTCTAAAACTGACGTAATATACAAGTCTACCAAATCAGTTATCGACAATATAAAGTAAATCTTACATTAAAAAGCTTTTTAATTTTAATTTTGGCGAAGTCCATGCGTAGTATGCACTGGGAATATTATAAAGATAAACAATCGACTACTAATCATCAACTCGGAATGAGTATCGACATATTCGTGGATAAGGGAGTAGAGGTGTGAGCAGGGGGGGGGGGGAGAGGGGGAGTGAGGACATGGCCGGAATGTTGATTAAAATTCGAATGCCCTGCCAGCCTCTAACTGATGGCGCCTAAATTGTACCCTCTGTTCTAGGGCATTCTTGTCACTAGCCAAACTCCACTACTAGTGATAGACGAAAAAAAAATTATCCCACTTGAATGGGTACCTTTCAAACCTTTTTAGCCTGCCATTGGTTCCGTGGAATTTTCAAAATTTCAACCTAAGAACTTTTTACCTAATAGTGAACTTAAACTGTAAATCCAAATAATAATTTACTGAGAATCGATATGCATTATCTGATTTGTTTCAAATTAATATTTTTAATAAAGTTCCCAGAGCATGGTTTCAAATATATAAAAAAAGAAATGGGTGAGAAGAAAAGGATTACGACGGTAACTTCATCGACCTCAGATAAGGTTCAGCCCTTAAGCCGATCTCGTCATCCCTTGATACGCTTTTGCTATCTGATATCCTCATTCGACGATATGAGATATTTTTTTCTATTCTTTATATTTTCTGCAAATTATTTTCAGATCAAATGAATTAGAACATTATACTGATTTAAATAAGTTCGAAATTGAGTTGTTTAAATATTAACATGAATGGGCGATGTAAGGTGACGTAGGTGAAATCCATCAACCACCCAGAAGTCGATGAATAGAATGTACTAGTTTAAAAGTTAACCGTAACAGCACAGAACACATAAGAAAAGCTTTTCTTCATAAAACAGGATATAGTGCCTAGGACAAATGATTACTTCTTGGCTTCAAATGACAAGAGAGGTTTCCTATAGATAAAATAAATAGGACTCCGAAAAAAGTGTTTACAAGAAGAAGAAGCAGTGAGGCCAAAGAAATTAACTAGTAGTTTAGATCAGCAGTCCCCAAGACGTTCTTTAACGACGATGACAATCAAGTCTGAGACCAAAAAGGAGATTTTCAAAGAAGTATTCAACTACCGAATTATTTAGGATTAGAGAGTGATAGTTAAAAGTCATGAAGAACCTTTTTCGGAGAAATATTTTCTGGATAAGAAAATCAATATTGAATAAAGAAAAATCATTATTGAAGAAATGGTACTAAAATTATAATATATAAATACACACACATTATAATATTAATATATATACACACACACACACACACACACACACACATATATATATATATATATATATATTAATACATCAAATGATTTTCAATACACGATTTAATAAAATGTATTTACATATTTTGAATGCTACTTCCGTGGGCGTTATGTCAGAGGCTGTAAAAAAAAAAGATATGTAAAAAACAAAGTACTATGATTTTCTCGATTCAATAAAAGAATAAATTTGATATCGAACGGAACAATCATATCTATGTATGCAAATTGGAAAAATATAAGGGACTTTGCGGGGCAGACTAGTGATATTGAGTATTGATCTTTATATCTACTTACTGAGAAGACTGAGTAGGGCCTCGAAAGTTGGCACTACATCATTAGCCGCTGGTGGTGACGTCGGTTTTTATCGGGGCCAACCTTCTTGAGCCATATCGGCGCCTTTCTTCGTCTCCGTGAACCATCCAGTTCGACTCCACAAAGAACTCGACCACTTAACCACCTCTCCGCACTACGCCTTTCTTCGGAAGGATTTTTTATACCAATCTCCTCGAATCCAAAGTTTCGAACCAATAAATACAAAATAATAAAGAAGCACGTAGAACAAACAGTGGTTGAAAAGTAACAATTACTCAATATTTTTGTTTAAAAAAAAAAACACTTCTGGAGCACATCCATCATCTATAAAATGGGTACACTGAAATTAACTTAGGCGCTTGAGCGTGAATACTTATACTTCACCTCCTTCAAGAAACATTACTTCCTTACCGAGTATTGAACCCAACACTCTTAAAGGGTTCCAGGGGCACGGGCTTATTTATATTTTTTTAATAACCATTTTTATTCATAATCTACCTTTTTAGACCAGGTAAACCTTTGAGAAAAAAGTACGTTTTAAAAAAACACAACAATGAAAGAAGAGATCATTTTCAAGAGAAGAATGTTGAGCGGCCAATATCATTTCTGATCGCAATAAAATCTATTAATTTTATTCTTTATTTACATTTTATGTTTAATGTAAATGTAATTTACATTACATTATATTTTATTTATATTACATTTTATCTTTATTTAAACCATAACAATTCAATTATAAGATTATTTATTACGGTCATAATAATTAATATGGTATCTAAATACCTCCTTGTATAGAATTCCATCAAATTCTAAATTTTAAAAGTCAGACAAAAGACAATCCTAGCACCAACATATCGTCGGTGCATTTCCAAAGTGGCGTATCTGCGAATTCGTGGAACTGATAACATTAGGTTTGAATTTTGGATGCATAAGTAAGGTAGCTAATTTCTTAATTAAATTGATCGTATTTTGTATCTTTAATTAATGAGGTCACACATATATTCAAATCGTTTTGTATAATTTCATTCTGGTTTATTTTCTATTTTTTTAATCTTTGAAATTCTCCATGTATTTATTAAAAATATGCCATTACTAATTTAACTCAAAAATAAATCGTCCCACCGCCCGACCGGCATCATACAATGAAGGAGAACTCAGATTCAGTTGAGTATCTTAAATAGATTACGTTGGTAGGAGTTTTTGTATAAATGTTTTTAGAAAAAAACATAATATAAAGAAATATAAAAAAAAAATAGGAAGCATAAAAAATCATTAAGACGGTAGCCTGATTTATCGGGAAATCAAGTGAATTTATGAGACGATAGCCACCGAAACCCCTATTTTCAATCTGAAGCAATTTTGATGGCATTTTTATAGGTATCTATTTTTATGGCACTTGACATATCAAAAAAGTTAACGGTGTACAGCTTAAATATACGACCATTAACTGGAGCCATCAAACAGAAGTTATTTAACGAGCTCTCGATGTCACTGCTCTATATTACAAGATGGGTGAGGGTAACGGAAATTTTACCATCAGAAATACATTAAAACTTCGTTATAACGTTCTTTCAGAATCCTGAGGCAAAGAGCGCAATAACCGGTAAACCATAAAAAACAACTAAAAACATATTTTTACTTCCTTGTAAGCAGTAAAGGAAGTATTGTTATCGCGAAAATTTTCGGTTTTCAGATTTCAAGAGAAATATCCATTTTTACCATCCCTGAATCCATGTTGACTAGTTTCGTTGTGACGTCTGTACATACGTTCGTGAGTTCGTTCGTACGTATCTCGCATAACTCAATAACGGTTAGCCTTAGAAAGTTAAAATTTTGTATTTAGGATGATTGTATAATCTGGCTGTGAACCTTCCTTTTTGGTCCGGAAGTCGGACTTTACTCGAAGGTCTAAAATTATATTAAAATCTAATGTAAAATATCTCAAATTTTGGTAAATTAGACTTTTAAATCAATATAAATAATATAATAGATATTGATCGAAACTGAAGATCCGAAAGGGGTACATTACTAGAAGGTTATAAGAAACTAACATCAAAAGGTATATCGACATTTATTACAGAGATCATATGGTTTGGCGATAAAGGTTATAAACGCGATTTTTTTTCCACTGTAATTATACAATTTTATTACTTGTTTTAAGTGTTAAAATTGAGTGTAAAATACTTTTTTTCCTCCCATTTGTGAGATGAATAAGTCTGCAGTAGGAGAATAATATATAAGTTATGCGTTTTTTTCCACTTTAAATGTTGAAACCGTCGATCTGCAATTCCGTTTAATTCTCCTACTTTCCTTCATTTATGACAGTTAGGATCACTTATAATCATTAATTATTGCATCAATACTTAAAACTTCGTAGGTAACAAGGTCGAAATCGAAATCAACAAAAACTTTTAAATCAGAGAACCTTTCTTCTGATATAAGATCTTGCCAACTATCATTTATCTATGATCAAACAACAATAAAATGTAAACACAGAAAAATTTAATTTAAAGTTTTACTGCAGATGGTTGTAAATATAAGAGATATAAAATAAAATAAAAACAGATTGCAAAGTGAATTTTTTCAAATATATTTCCCTCCCAGGCCTTCTGCTTAATATATTGAAGTTTCGACAATGGGGCCTGGGTTAGAAATGTAGATTTCAACTAGCAATCAAGCTACTTCGATTCTATTCAATAGAATTCAATTCTCATTCCGCTAGATAATTTCTTTATTCAACAGGGCTCATGCATTTGAATCGTAAAACATTATCGATTCAGTTGTGACATCGAAGGTTTAAAAGGATCGCTATTCCATTTAATGCCACTTTATAAAAATGCAATTATGGCACCATAAAACAAGATTATATCGAATCAATGTTGTTAAATAGCTCGTAAATTTTCAATAAAACTAAAAATATAAACTAACTTTTTGATTTTAGGAACGATATCATCAGCGTCAAGAAGATCTTGGTGAAACAAAAAGCCGAGAATAAACGGCGACTTTAGAAATATAATAATTAATAAAAATAAAAAAAAACTATCTTGTACAGTTACATGTAATTACAACTAGTGCATTTAGAAGTATGATTAAATTAACTTAAGTAGAGTTATTTCAAGGAATTTGAATTCTATTTTTCAAATACACACTACAACAAGAAAGACGCATTTTTCATTTCTTAACGATACTATTATTGGTTAACTATAGTACAACTATTTTTCAATTAATAGAAAAAAATGACTATTTTAAATGCTTATAATTGTATTCAATAGTTTAAAACAGATATATTTCGAATATACCCTAAAACATTTTGTGTTTCTTTGCTTCAAGATTTATTCATCCAAAATATAGAACTATCGTTGAGAACTATACATAAAATTGTACACTATATTAGGAAGTGAAACACATCTAAGTGAAACTTTAGTTTTTATAATGTTTAGTGTTAAGAGGTTTATGCGAAAATAACTTGATGAAATAATCGTCATTTTTTTTTTGTCATTTTATTAGTTTTGAAAAAAATGTAAATGAAACACTGACGAGTTATTTATTATTAGACGATGCTAAGCATTTACAATAAACAAAGCATTTAACCTCTGAGATAGAGGTTATTAGCTGGCCAGTCAACGTTTCGATAATTTAGACATCATCAGACACAACAAAATCAAATTTATCCTTTACTCCATCTTGATAAACGCCTTACATTGAATCATCATACAAGACTGAAACTTTTTATTACAAAATTTTTGCCCACACTAACCCTTTCATCCCAAACTAATCCCGATAATCCTCCGAGGCGTCTTAAAAGAAAATGGCCGCGCGATCTCCTAACATAGAAGGCATCGAAGTGCTACCAATGTGTAGCTCCTTCTCACGTCATTATCAAGTGTTAAGTACTTATTATCACATTTACTTGTATTTTAGTTGTATTTTTATTTAGTTGTATATTCTTATAAAGTTGTAAATTTCTGAAAAAAAAAATTAAAAAAATATATGTGTGCTTAGGACACGCTGGAAGTGTAAACTTCTTTGACAATTGATCAAAATTTCCAAATATTGGCTTATTTATCACGAATTAGGTTTATTTTTGACGTAAAACTAATCTGTTATAAAAAAAGTTAAAAATAAATCTGAATACTGCATTGTTGGTACTTTTTTAAATGAATAGAACTAATCAATAAGAAAATTACCTTGACAAATAAGAAATAGACCCAATGGAAAAATTGGGTTATTATAAAATAACCCTAATCATTTGAATTTATTTGTCTTATCCTGATTTGTAGTACATAAAACGGGTTCTGCCCATGTTTCTGCTCGATTGGAAAATTCGAAAATTATACTAACACATAAGAAAAATAGAGTCAATCGAAAAAAATAACCGCAATCATTTGAAATTAAGCTTAAACAATGAAACAGTGAATTATTTATATAACTTACCTTATCAGAAGAAATCAAACCTAGAAAGAGAAGTGGGTTCTCCGGGTCTAAGGCCAATAGGGATAAAACCAGTGTGTTTCTGGGGCAATAGATTGCAGCTCTGAAACACATCTTCGGCCGATCGTCACTTCTCACTACTATAATATTTTTAAAATTCGAAAAATGGAGTGAATTCAGCAACAAAAAATCTAGAGAGCTGCTACATTAAAATATTTTTATTTTGCTTACTTATTGAATATTTTGATCACTTCTATTAAAAAAGAAAACATCAAATAAATGGGCGAGATAACCTGTGCCCGTAGTTGCGCATTGCGTATCTCGACAGATTTTGCTTCTTAGAATATCTCCGGAAATAGTAATTCCGATTTTGAAGATTGACGTGTCATTCGATCAGGTAACCCCTTTAGTTTTTAAAGTGGACGTATTTAAAAAAAACACAAGTCGCGCGAGCGATGCCAACGGATAACTTTTAGAAAATCCGATGTTTCCCTCTCTATTGCCGTTCTTGAATTCATAGCTTCTCAAAGGATTGAGCTACAATTTTCTACGGCATATCGTTTTAAAGAGGATTCACCAGGCTTCATTTTGGCTTACTCACAATTTACCTAGTTGTTTTAGTTTGCGAAAAAAATTAATCCAAAGTTTCACAGAGGTGATTTCCGAATTCGTTTTAAAATATTTGAAAAAGGGAAAGTGCTAGATTATTAAGCCTATACTATGATCGAACGAAATATAGCAGGGTTCTTCCTGTTGAAAACGGTATGCCTATAACAATCGTAGTCGTCGTCCGAGAATGTCCTAAGGGCTGCGCACTGCGCCGCGTGGTCTCCACTCCTGTTATTATTGCATTGTCATCCACTCCTAAGATATGTTCCAAATTTTAAGTCTCTAGCTCATCGGGAAGATAATAAATAGATGAGAAATTCTAGGCTGGATTTAGGTAGGGTACGGTATGGTGTTGACGCTGACGGTATTTGACGCGAGTTTATTTTTTTTACCCTATCCCAAAAGTGCCAAAAGTTTGCACTTAAAAAAAAAAAAGTATCCTTTATTTCACACACATCTCACATCCCATAGTCTAAAACGACGCATCGACTGGAGACATCAAATCACTAGATAACTTACACACATTAGATGAAATGATTAAAACTGAGCACTTGCTCATTCCTCAAAAAATTGAGCAGATGCTCCGATTGGATGTGAATAAAGAGAAATTACACGATGGAATACTTGCTCAATGTATGGAGCAGGTGTGAATACAACAGAATGGCTCCACTATGTGAGTAGGTACACAGTAAAATGCCGATCTACTCTTTCGTAGACTTAGTATTTTACTGTGTGCATAGCAAAAAATGAGCAGATTTTTTTGAGGAATGAGCATGTGCTCACTTTTATTCACTACTAACTACTAACATAAGTGAAGAAGGAATTTTGGCGCAATCAATTAGTGACAATTGCGTAAATTAATTGCATATACAGGCGAGAAAACAGATTTAGATTATTATCATGGCGTAGGAGAAGGCAAGCTTAAAATATGGTTATTTCGGTAACCGAGAGTGGGGCATGGAATATGGGCCTGAGTCGGCACGCGAGCACATGTTTGTCTGCAATTAAACCTCCAGTTCCTTCAAAAAGGCAGCCAATGGATCAATGCTTCGTATATTATTTACATTATAATTCAGGTGAGATGACATTTAAATAATACTGATACTCCACATCAGCCAATAACAATGATTCATTTTTTTAAGATATTTATTTTTTTTAATAAAATGTCATGGATTTTACGACTACCTGGGTCATTTTCGCCCTATACTGCAATTTTAAAGTTCACAATATTGCTAAATTTATAGATAAATTTTACAAAAGACTTTTTTTATTAAGATATAGAAAATGTTTAAATCAGACAAATCATTTATAATAAAGAAATTCTCTTTAAAAAATATATATATTTACGCATCAGTAACCAAATTTTTAAATTAGTAAAAACACAGTAATCTCCTGGCATAAACGAAATACCGAAATACACATTATGAAATATTAATTAACATTGCGAAAATTTAGAATGCATAGCATATACCGTAAGTCAGAGTTGAACTGTCGTAAAACAAATTTTGCTAATTTTGATTGTATAATGGTATTTGCATTATTTTGGCCAAATATTTCGAGTATAATTATCGAAGATAAGATAAAAGATTAATGAAATATGCAAAACTTTAAATATTAAGATTGGCCAATATCAACAACAAACAATGCAGTGCGATCTAAAACTTTTTTGATCTACTGTAAAAATTTGAAAATGTAACTCATGGCAGTTTACCTCTGACGTCCAAATATTATAACTAAACCTTATCAATGAATATAAACGTAAAATCATGAAGAAACCATATAACAAGATAGGATTTCTTTCAAGAGGGATTGTTGCTTTATACAAGTATACTATTGTATCTTTCCATTCTTTGGGAATTCATTTCTTGCCCAAAAAATTAGAATCACAAACCAAGCATTTATTCCACACAACCCAACAGCTCAAAATCAGAAACTTTAATGGTTGGACTTCTACCACCCCTAAGAGCAGCCAGCCCACAAATATCAAGCCAAACCAACAGATATCTACAAGCAACATATGTTAGTGGAAGCGCCCTGGGTGCTTCTGTGTAGTAGAGATAGGCAAAAAGAACTCTGGGTAACGAGTATCAAGTATCTTACTCGAATAGTCTCACTAGCCGGAATTAGATACGACTAGGAATGGAAAGGATAGCTAAGACTTACTTATCCCAACCCCATCATCCTCTGTCGTATATAAACCCGGCTAGTGAGAATATTAGAATAAAATAATCGGTACTCAAGAGTACTTTTTGCCCATCTCTACCACACAGAAGCACCCAAGGTGTTTTTATGAAGAGCATAACCGGTGTCTAATGTTCGCTCTAACAAAATTTATTTTATGAATTGTGCCTCTATCATTCTGGATGTGCAACATTACTTATTCATACTTCCACTGAGAATCTCTCAAGATTTATAGATAATTGTTTCTTGTATATCTTGATGCGTGGGACTCATTTTACCTTCGTATGTCAGAGTGGCGTCACTATTTTAGCATTCTTATATTTTCCTGATCCTTTAAATTCTTTCCATGTATATTTTTTTTTAAATATTGAACTATCACCTTGGAATCATTAATTATTTGAACATGTATCTGGAATAAGTTTCCGTCTTGTCCTTTTAGTTACTTCTTCGAAGGTTTTCCGGTCGATTAATTCGCTGATATTAATTATAAAATTTGTATTCTATTAAACACTAACAATTCAGTCGAGTTCGTCACACAACAAAAATCATTTTTAACACCGATGTTATGGATGTTGATGAAAACACACTAACACTCTTAAGCTTAACTAATTTTTTTTTTCCTCTTCAAATATTAATTTGTACCTGTCAACAGTAAATTGATAATAGCTAATGTAAAACAAATGAACTAATAATATAGGAAGCAATAGCCATAGATCGTACCCAGCAGTACCTCTTCCTTGGCTTAAATCTCTTATTTTTGATCGTTAAGGAAGGAGATCTCTCCGACCTAAATATAACTTAAAAACCAGCTGAAACTTGGAAGAGAAAAACTAACAACTTTGAAGAGAAAAAGCTAATCATAGATAACAAACCTGAACTATAGAGCCACTTTTTGTTAGTACAAAATTGAACGAGGAACACTATTTGTCTTGACCCAAATTAAAATTGAAGAAGCTGCTAAATGAACTGTTTGAACAAAAGGGATCTAAAATAAATCTAAAATTATAAATCGCATAAACTACAAATTATTCAGTCACACAAACTTATTTCTAATATTGATATGATGTAGTACGAGAATACTACAAACATACTTACACCCACTGTATAATATCTTAAGAGACCAATTTTCAATTCGTTGTAGTTCTTGATAGAAAACACGAAAATTTTATTGACAGAGCGTAAGTGAGGTCCTGTTTCAAACTGACCGTTTGGCATTTCGTCTGTTCGTGTGTCCGTCTATCTCTTTGTTTGTTATGCGATAACGACCTAACGCGTCGTTCGGTTTTCTTTAAATTTGGCACAAATGTTCGTTAAAGTCAGGAAAAACTGCTACTGTTTTAATTGTTATGTTTTAATTCTGACCCTAAATGCCATTTTATCCCTTTATTTTATTTTTTAATATTCTCTGACACAAATAGCAAAGGGAAAACGAAAACGAATAATGACAATAATTATGAGGAGAATAAATTACTTTTTTGAATGAAAAAATTTATCATTTCTAAAATGGGATCTGAGATTATTTGTGAATCGTCTTTGATATCACTAGATTGAATCTTCGAGAATCATGGAGATTATTTGATATTGAGAATTGCAGTTGTATTATTGATGTCGTTGATATAATAAAGAAGGCAATATGAACTGAAGCAAAAGAGGTTTATGAAAATTCACATTGGTATTTTATAGATTTGCCTTGTGACTGGAACAGACGGATGTAAAATAAAATAAAAATCTCTGTATTGGTTCGCGAGTTCCACTGTTCACAGAACTACAAGTAAGTTCTTGCAAGTCATGAGCAGACATTCTCTTGCTCCCTATGTTATCTTTAACATTAAGGTACCTTCAACCACCGCTTCCAGTCATCTTTGTCACTGGCGAATGCGTAAATCACTCCTAAAGTCGTTTTACGATTCTATGCAAATCCACAATAATAAGGTCTTTCTCAACATCTCTCGTTGTGTGTATGCCCACAAAAATCTTAAATCCACATCCTATTTTAGTTATTTATTCCGGGATTATTTATTTGGTGATATGCCAAGATCTTATTATCATTTATGTCTGACATCTCCTACGCTACTTTCCTTTTTCTGTTCACCACAGGTATGTGGATTCCCCTTCCAGTTCATTGGATTATAATGATAATACCGAATCTTATTAAACATTGATGCAAAGCCTAACAAATGAATAAACTTCACCAATACCGCAGGCCCTTCCAAGTCCATTTCTATAAAAGAAGTAACCAAAAGTGACTGTGATGTAAGATACAAGCAGAAGGAAGATTACAAGAAAAATTAGATATAAGATAGAGCCAGAGGGCCAGCGATTGAGTGGATAGGGGACGGTTGGCAGGTAACTGATGTGTGTTGGGCTATCAGTGGCAGATAGGGAGACCCTACTGTCTGCCCCAGCCTACCTCCACTCACTAATATCACGATTCTGGTTCGGCCTATAGCCTATTCATATACAAGCCCTGAATACCCATTTATAAATAATATATCAAATTAAAAATACAACAGATAAAATTTGGAGAATTATGGTCTTTAAAAAAAAAATAAAAAAAAAAAAAAAAAAAAAAAAAAAAAAAAAAAAAAAAAAAAAAAAAAAAAAAAAAAAAAAAAAAAAAGAAGAAGAAGCTTTATGATAAAGCAGAATCCCGATGATTCGTAGGACTAAGGGACCATGAATTAAATATGAATTAAGGAGAATTCAAATTATCGAAATTTCCAAAAATCGGGAGTAAGAAATACATGATGTTGCGTAGAGGTTGTGATGGCAGGCAAAACCAGAAGATAAACATGGCTGAGTGGCGAAGTCCTATTGTGGGCCGTACAATTATCAATAAACAGTAAAATTTTTTGCTGCTTTTTTTCTATATTTGATTAATTGAATAATTTGCCGTTCATTGAATAATTCGCCAGGCACGATATGTCATCAGAAAAGTTTTATGTTTTTATAACACCTTAATTTTGTCTGTCTTGAGTGATTTAAATTTTTCAGATCCATCCATGTTGATGACGAACAATATGGTTAGACTATTTTTTTAAGAGAGATGAATAGAAAAAAATAATGTAAACCGGATATATGAATTACCGGACTACGAATTATCGAGATTGTATTGCATAACCAGAAAGATCACAAATCACAACAAATGTTGGAAAATTCAGATAACCTAAAACCAGAGCTCGAAACAGTTATTGAACCTTTTCAAAAAATTTCAGTTTACTGTTTTAGAAGAACTTTTACAATTAAAGTATTAACATAAGAGATCTACATGTTTAAGTTTCAGTCCATAAAAAAATGTATCAAGCAGTCAAATTCCAGTTTACTTCATGCCGACAACTCGATTAAATTTAAACATATCAAAGGCGACTTTTGCAGTGTCGTAGATGAACACTTCAGCATTTAGCAGTTTTAAGTCGGCTCCACGAAATTAAAAAAAAAATATATATATGAATTTTTATCTTCTTTAAGAAAAAATAAACCATAAAAACATCTCTTCCTCAAAATCTCATTACATGCCATTTTATTTTTCAGTTCAAACCAGAAAAACCATTAAATGGATTTGAAATATCTTATGTGTGTTTACCGCTAATTTTTTTTTTTCAAGTAAGGATTATAGGTATAATAATATACCTAATTGTATTCATATATAATTTTAATATTTCATCACAAAAGACTGAGTGTTTGTTTTTTAAATACAGAACATGATTCAATAAAAAGTTTAATTATAATCTTTTATAAAACAGATACATTTTTTTCATACCAAGTTGATCGATAAGAAAAATATAGTTTTAAAACCTTCGAATAATATCTATCAGATTAGAATATATGAAAAGTTCCTCGGTTATGAGGTAACTGGAAGAAACATAAACTTTAAGAATATTATTGTTATTCAAAATAACTTTCTTTAGCATCGATACTTTCTTCAAATACACAAGCTTTTCTGTCCTTTTTTCGGAAAAAAACTTCTTAGCTCTGAATCAACAAACTCGAGAAATGATAATTCTACCTCGTTTTTATTTTGGAATAATAGGTCAAGTGCTCCGAAAAGGTTTTAGCCATTAGTTTCATGTGAATATGATGGGTCTGGTAGAAAATTTTGAATATTTTTATCAACTTATCTGACGAACACATTGCATTTCGTGATCTGAAAATTGAAAGTTCTGCCGCATCCACCATATTCACCTGGGTTATCTCCATCTGAAAAATTTGATCAGAGCGATTGACGTATTTTTAAAAAACAAAATATTCAAAAATGAAAACGAGATTGAATTTTCATTTCTCTAGTTTTGATTCAATGCAAAAAAAAAAAAATCTTCGAACAAGGGTTAAAAAACATTACTGGGGGTTGGGAGAAATGTAATTGAAGCTAACGGAAGCTTTTTTAAATAAAAATAATACCGAGAGAATTTATTTTTATTTAATTTGCTTCATGCCCTTTGAACTAACATTCTATATGTTCTAACCAGCGGCGTACGCAGTGCGATGTATATAGATGATATAACCTCCGCTAACAACGCACGAAAAAAAATATAATTTTCATACCGACCAATCTTTATATTTTGGGTAATTTTAACAATGTTTTTTGATACAATTTTCATGTTTATCCTTAGAAGTTGACGATTATAAACATTTAGGTGAATATTTGCCTTTTTCTTAGTAAATTCTTCTCCGAAAAATTAATTTCATTGTTTTAAAACAAAATGCAGACAAAAAAAATTAAAATTAATAGTTAAAAGCCATCAAACTAAAATTAAAAGTTAATAGGTTACCTAGTTGAAGAAAATTTTACTAAACTCGAACCACCCTGTTTTAGTTACACGCAGAATCAAGTAAAACAACAAAAAATAAATATTTCTAGAATAAATACAACTTAATCTTTTAACGTAAATGCATTTTATTACATCACAAAACGTTCTAGATTTTCATGATAATAAAATAACAAAGTGTTTTAGAGCGTTAAAGTTTCCTTTTGTCTATTGCCATAATCCATTTAGTGCATCATAAAAAGCTTAAAAATGAAAAATATTAGTTTTCGTATAAATCGCTAAAGTTAAACTTTTTCAATTTTTAAGTTAATAATAAATTTCAATAAATAATATTTTTTTTTATTTAATAGTTAACTTTAGCATGTGGCAATAAGTCGATATATTTAAGCTGTTGCTTCATTTACTTATTTTATACGCATACAGTTATGTGACCAGATGTTCCCTACTTTCGCCAATCAGAGAGGTCATACAGTTCAAATTTATTCATTTTTTTTATGACAGTATTTATTGATTTGAGTCCTAGCTGAAGGCATTCAGCTATGACTCAAATTTTTTCCATTCATTTATGGAAGGCATCATTGCTCGGAGAGCGAAGCCCCTTATCTTGGTCAATACCTCTGCACACTTTATTTCCGACTGTTCCTAAATTGCTTGGCATTCGTTGCAATGTCAGATCCCATCTTTTAGTTGCCGGTTGGTCGAATACTTAATAATATGAGACACTCGGTAGTAATACACTGTCGTGAAACTAACAAAACGAAAACCTTTACAATGTTGAAATGTTTGCCAAATGCAGTGTTTAACCTTTAACCAGCAGTTACTTACCATAATCTTATACCAAAATTATTATTTAAAAACGAAACAAATTTCCTACAGGTTCTTTCAGCAACCTTAGAAATCAGTAGTAAATAATCCGGTGCAACCAAAAATTTCAATTCGGAAAAAGAATTAGATACCATGTTAAACTATATAATTAAAAACAAACTACATTATTTTCAACTATATTCGCCTATAGGGTTTCCAGTAAGTCACGAGAAATATTTAAATGGATGATAGGAGGCCTCGAGAGCAGCAAAAAAGTTCATACAGACCATGGTCCGAATCCACACAGAAAAACAGAAATTTTGATTTTTCTGATTTTTTAAGTAGTCGCGTTTTTTGTTGAATAGAAAGCAATTACAAAAACTACAAAAACAATTCAGAATAAATAAGTCCAAATTGCACCATCGTAAAGTAAGCACAAAATGCTCTATATGAAATATAGTTTGGCTTAACTACATCCGTAGTAAGAGGGCTTTCAGGGAAACCAATAAGGAAGGAAAAGTTTTATTAGGACGTAAATGCAAAGTTCTAAACAAGAAGCCAAGATTCTCAAAAATAAAAGAAAACAAGCATCTGTTTTCACTCATCGGGATAAAAGGAGAGGAAAAAAAAAAATGCATCACATCTCGCATCCACAGTCCTAAAAAGATACCAACCAGATACAGAATTCCATTCCAAGACACATACTGAGGGAATAAAGAGGTCACATGACAATAACTGGAAAAGGTTAAATTACAAACAGATGATCATAAAAAAAAAAATTAAAACATATTAAAAACCCAAATATGTCTAAAGATCATAAAAATGAATCAAATATTTTTTTTTTTTTAAATATATAACAATTATAAGAGGAAAGGGAACTTAAAAAGCACAGGTGAGGAAGATCCCAATAAAGAAAACAGTGGATATACGGTTATTCCACAAAATATATTAATATCTAAGAGTAAAATGAGAAATAAATAATTGTTAGGGCGTAAATGGAAAGTTCCAAACCTTCTTGTTTTATTGAAAATAATCACCTGTGAAAGAAAAGTTTTATTTTTTTAATTTAAATCATCCATTACTTGTGAATGCTTTTGCATACCCTTCTTTTACATATTAAAGCATTATTTATTTTAATTTATTAATATATACTATAATACTATATGTATAATACTATACTATATGTATACTATATTTTCAGGAAGTTTCATTTCATATTTAACTGAAGAATTGATCTGTTTAACTTACAGATAGATTTTTTTGTAAAGTTTTGCTTTATTTTACAAAGAAGCTTTTCATTCCGTGTTATTTTAGTGATCAGAAATAAATTGAATTTAATTAATTGCATACTCGAAACACTTCTTTGTTGGGGCAACCTACTTCCACCATACTTTTTGGCAAAGCAGTTCAATCCCAAACTAACTTCGACTTCATTTATACGAAATTAAAGATTAATAAAATTAAAAGTATTCCTAGAAAATGGGTATATGTATCCTAGAAGGTGGCAGAGAAAAAAATATTAGCAACTAAAGTGTGATTTATAAAAATAAAACTTTACGATGGTGCAATTGGAACGTAATTATTTTAATAGTTTTTAAGTTATTACTTCCTATTCAATAAAAAACGTGGCATAATTTTTAAAAAATACAAAAGTTAAATTTCCTGCTTTTATGTTTGGAATCGGACCGTGGGTCAATATTAACTTTTTGTTGCACTTGAGATCTACTATCACCTCTTTCAATATTTCCCGTAGCTTACGGAAATCTCGGTACATTTCAACTAGCAGCATTTGATGGCAGTACCTTTCAATTTCAAGGCAACGAACCCTTGATGAATCTTAGGCAGATATAAACCAGTGCCATGCGCAGAGATAGACAAGGCAGCAAATTTAAAGTTTCTATAATTTTTTTTTTTTAGTCAAACGTGAACAATAGATAATAAAGCTCAAAATCAATAACTCTGCTACTTAGAACAAGTTTAAAGGAAAAAAAAAACATTTTTTAAATAACTATAACCACTGAAGCACATTTTGCCTTGTAAAATGTCCGAATAACATCTGTTTTAAAGATTTGTTCCAATAATGTCAGAATAAGTTGTAATAATGTATACATAATATATTATTGTAATACTAGAGGGCGGACCCATCCCAATGACTGTAATCTCTGGGAAAAATACGAAACATAATATTTACTTATTTAGTCTTAATTTATCCTCCGAAATACTGTTGTCTACAGGTATTTTCTATATTCACTATCAGATCTCTACAAATTTTCTATTACCATAACTTAGAAACAGAGACGGGGCAGGCTCAGTACCCACAATACTGAATGGTTGTGATGGTTTAACGTGTCTAAACGACGGACTCAAGCGGACGCACCAAATAGTTTTATTATACAATATCTATAGATTGTTTGTTTTAATAATGAATATTGTTCTAAATAAGTTTTTTTTTAATTTGTCCTAATATTCTATAATTTTTTGTCCTGATGTTTTATAAGTTGCTGAACTAATAATGTATATTCCAATAATGTAAGTTGTAATAATAAAAAAAATGTATTTTAACAGCTAACAAAATGGTGTACAGCACTACCGTGCTGGTCCAAAATGAATATATTTTTTTTTTTAATGTTTACCTGCCACGTTCACAGTCATAGTCAATTCGGCCCTTCTTTAGACAAGGGGATCTATTGTAGGCCAGAGAGGATGTTCAGTGGATAAGACCCAGTATAGAAGGAAACCAATCAGAAAATTAGTGCCCTTTAGCATTAAGGGAGACGAGGTGGCTGATTGGTCCCTCTCTCTCATAGATCTGTTTCATTGAGAATCGGTTCCCGATATAATAGAAGTTTGTGGTTACACCAAATATATCCATTTTTCCGGCACTGTCTTAAAACAGCGAGAATCATTTTTTCGTTTCAGAAATTCTCATTAATAAATACTATTGCAAATGAAATTCATAGACGAACGAGTCACTAAATAAAAATTAAAAAAGGCCTGCCAAGTAAGTATGTTCTTCACCATTTCCATTTGGTATGAAAGGATAAACAAATTAAAAAAAAAAAATTAAATAAACAATTTGCAAGGAAAAAGAAATGTTTTGCAAAATGTCACACAAAAAAAAATAATAATTCAAAATACGCAAGCTCGATTAATACTCCGCTTAAAAAAAAAACCTAGAATACCTCATAAACTCTTTCTATATCGATGAAAACTTTAATAATAACAGTAAATCAAAATGCGCATGCGCTATCGAAAATCCGATTTAAAAATGGAATCAGAACCCTCGAATACTGAATAAAACGTTTCCCATATCGAAGAAAACTTCAATGACAGTAAATAAATATTAGGGATTGATAAATTATTTGTCACTTCTATAAATATTTTTTATTGAAAAATAGTTTCGAATGTTATACATTCATCCTCAGTTCTAAAACACACAAACAATTCAAAAATAAGCAATTCAAAATATAGTTTGTTATTATTATACATATTAAAATAAATGTAATATAAATCAGTAGTGTACAAAATAAAATAAAGTAATAAATGTTTTTAAAAAATAAAACCTTATAACTAATTAAAATTAAAACGTATAACCAATCATGTAATAAACGATAAAAAAAAAATCAGAAGAATATGCCAACAAATTATTTCAAAAGTCATTATTGAACTTAAAAATAATTATTTTTAAATAAATAATACAACATAAAATTTATGTTTAATAAAAAATATAGTATTTATGAATTAATTCAAGCCCAATTTCATTAATTTTGTTAAGTGAAATTTGATGAAATTGATACTGGATAGTTAGCTCACTAGTCCTAAACTTTCCTCCACCTTCGAGAAAAATCGGACTAGGCTTTTTTGAAATGTAGGAGTGTCAAGAAAAATAAGTTTGCGCATGCGTAAGCGAGAGTAATACAAGAAATTTAATGAAATTGAAATGGGACCATCCAGGTACCAACCCGCACAATTCCTGAAAATTTCGTTAAAGTTGTATTAACGGTATTACCTAGATGTTATGCCCGTAACATGAATTTGACTAAAGACAGACACGGGACTAAATTTATTCCTGGATGTCTAAAACGTAAAATGCGAGTAGAAATTTTCGATTCTGAGGATATATACTTTAACATTTCTTACACAAATACAAGACTTCCCAATCATCGGTAGTGAGGAAGCAAAATAAATGCAACCGTATAAATTATATAAACAGAAGGGATATAAAAGAATTTAATATGTGAAATCTAAAATACATCCAGGCACAATGATTTATTAAACAAAGTATTATAATTACTCATAACTTTTACGAACAAATACCTAGGATTATTACAAATTAGGAGGATTATTGCGTGTAGAACGGAGACAAGACATCCCATATATGAGGCAGTTTATACGAGCGGATCCTTGACATATTAAACCATAGTTCATACCAGAGCATTCTAACAGATGTGATCTTGTCTCAATATTGTCTAGGACAACGGAATCCGTGTACAGTAGATCACTGTAAGAACTAAACATTTATTCACTAATTTATAATACCTAATTAATAACAAAAAATTATTATTATTTTAGATGTATTTATACAATACTCGTATTATCCTTCAAAGAAGAATACGACAAATTTGTAAGCAAAAGCGTACATACCACTCTCGTTATCTCTCTCTCTCCCTCTCTCTCTCTCTCTCTCTCTCTCTCTCTCTCTCTCTCTCTCTATATATATATATATATATATATATATATATATATATATATATATATATATATATATATATATATATATATAGTACGGTGTACATTAGGTATAGTCCACATTCAACTGAGTCATGCATTAACCGCAGCGCAGGGCATGGAAGTACGAGAAACAAACTGTGTGGCACAGTCGTCAAGCATTTTAGATAGCAGTTCAGTGCCGCAGTTTGACGAAGGTAGAGGGTTAACTTAATGCTCATAAGTTGGCGGAATACTTAGATTTGAGCTATGAGTTGAATTCGGATGGCGAGCATTTGCCAGAAATCAATCACTAAAGCTGAGAAATAGTGATAATGGTTGTTCTCGTCGGTTCCCTACTACTTGCGGCAACGGTCGGTAATCTTCGTAGATCTGCTTCAACTTGTTATTGCTAGGAACTCTGGACCAGGAGTAGCGCCAGGCTTCTTTGCATAGGTTCAAAACTGTCGTATAAAAATCTTGCAGCACCGTGTTGATATTAGATGTAGGATTCATGGTACTTACTTGCTTCTTTGGCGCTTGTGTCAGCCAGTTCGTTACCTATTATACCTACATGGCTCGGGACCCAAAGGAACTTTATTATTTTGTCAGTTTTGTTAATTAGTGTTTTAATGGAGAATACTAAGCTATTTCTGGAAAATTGAAAATTTTGAATCGCCTTAAGGGCTGAATATGAATCACTACAAATAAAGATTTGCCTATTGATTATTTCACTAATTAAAAGTACAGACAAGTAAAAGGCAAAGAGCTCGGAGGAGAATACGGAGTAGACGGGAGGAAGACTGTACCGGATAGTCTCCGTAGGTAACACTATGGAACAGCCAACATGATCTTGTTGTTTTGACCCGTCCGTGTAAATACAAGATTTGTCTTGATAACTAGAAAGGAGAGTTAAAAAGCTTTGTTTTAATAATTCTGGAGGACTTGTCGGTTCAGAAAAGAATTTTAGAGAGAAATCATAGGTTGCTTTATTGCTTATCCAAGGAGGTAGTGGGTTGTAAGAAGATATGTAAAGATTTGGTAGTGAATATGTGTCGGATAGTGGAGGATGGCTTGAGAGGCGAGTAGGTAATTGATAGTGTGATAAATTAAAAAAATCGGGAGTTGATTTGAGGCGGCCTAGAAATTTTAATAAAAGATAGTGCCTCCGAAGTTCTAGTGGCCACTCTTCAGCATCCCAGAGTAGGCTGTTGATAGGACTAGTCCTAAACGCCCCTATTGCCCTACGAATCATTGCATTGTGTATGGGGTCTAACCTGCGTAAATTTTTCTTTGAGGCGTCCCCATAAACTTCGCAGCCGTAGTCAAAGACCGGCCTAATCAGATGCCTATATAATCTCTGCAAACAGATTCTGTCGCAGTCATAAGATGAATGGGAGAGTACTTTCATTGCATTGCATTTTTTTAGACAACTTGGACAGCAGCGCGTCAACGTGCAATTTCCTAGATAGCCTTGAATGAAAGGTGACTCCTAGGTATCGAACTGAATCAAGTTTATTTATGCGTCGATTGCCAAGATGTACTGAAAATGGTTTGGTGCATTTCCGAATTCGACAAAAATGAACTACGGCTGATTTGGAAAGGCTAAAAGTAAAGCCACTATTTGAAGCCCATTTTTCCAAATTGTCAAGAGTTTCTTGCATTACGGACTGACCAAAGTGAACGTCGGTGGAACTGTAGTAAATCAGCACATCATCTGCATATAGTGCAATACCAACAGGTTTTGGTATGAAATTTGTAATATCATTGATAGCAATGCTAAATAGTGTAGGGCTTAAAACAGATCCCTGAGGAACACCATTATGTAAATCAAAATTGTCAGAAAAAACTGACCCAGCGCGAACTTTGAAATCTCTTATGGTGAGGAACTTATGTTGCCAGAAAAGCCCCACATCTGCAAGGAATCTAAAATTTTAGTTCTCCGACATGAGTCGAACGCGCTCTCTAGGTCTAAAAAAACTGCAAAAACGTGTTGGTTCTTAATAAATGATGATTTTAAGAATGAAATAAATTTGAAAAGGAGATGGATGGTTGATTTGTTTTGCCGAAATCCGCATTGATCTGGATCAAGTAATTTCCGACTTTCTAATTCCCATAAGAGGCGACGATTAACTATTTTTTCAGCGATTTTGCAGATGACCGAGGTGAGAGCAATGGGCCTATAACTTTGAAGTAATTTGGGGTCTTTATTGGATTTAAGCAAAGGAATTATGGTTGCCGATGTCCCTGGAGATTTGGAACGAAAAGTTGTTATACTTTGTAGAAGTTCTGCCATTGTGAAGGGTAAATTGTATGGTTTGGAATCATGGTATAGAGCAATTGAACACTGGTTATGGTAAGGCGACATAGAAAGTGTGGAAATATGAGATAGGTATTGTCCAAAAGCATTCGCGATGTCTTTGGGCACGGTAAGTGGGTTATCGTTGTATGTTATTAAACGCGGAATTTTATGAATTGACCTACCCTTTATAGCTCTTATCTTGTTCCAAACAATTTTCGTTGAGACGGCTAACGAAATAGAGGAAATGAATTTAGCCCAAGAATCTTTTTTCGTCTGGTTAATGACCCATCGCGCTTCTGCTTTGGCCTTATGGTAATTAATATGGTTACATAGTGAGGACCTCGATTATAACAATTTTAGAGCCTTGTGTCTGTTTGTCAGCGCGGCCCGACACTCAGGTGAACACCAAGAGACCTTTCTCAGAAATTTATTTGATTAAGTTTTAGGAACAAATTCGTTGACGATTTGAATAATCAGTGATGAGAAGTCTTCAAGATTTGCTCCGTGACATGGGGAAATTTTAAAGTTTTTGAAACGGACATTGCACGCTTGTGTGTATTTATCCCAGTCGGCTTTGTCAATCCTCCATTTTCCCTCAAAGTGGGGGAGAAAAGGGTCTATTTGCAGAGATAATAAAAGCGGCATATGATCACTTCCAGCAAGATCACAGTGGAAATATGACTGTGGGATGGTGGGAAATGCGCGCGAGGCAACACAGAGATCAATGGAGCTCCAAGTTTGGTGGGCTTGGCTGTAGAACGATGGCTCACAGGGACTGCACAGTATGAGGGAAAACTCATCCATTATAGATTCTATTATTTTTCCCCTGGCATCTGTTCGATGATTGATACCCCAAGTTGGGCTGTGAGCATTAATATCTCCCATTAGAAGAAACGGCGGAGGAAGTTCGGGCAAGAGGTCTCGAATATCGTTGGACGTAATATCGTCAGAAGGGTGTAGATAAATTGAACAGATTGTGAACTGTACCAGAAGGTGAACAACGGCGGCTACTGCTTCTAGTTTAGAGAACAAATTAATATCAGTACAACCGATACCTTTTTGACTTTGAGAGTGACCCCCCCCGCTTGCCTGAGTTGTACGAGAGACTGTTTTATTAATGCAGTTATAAGTGAATTTCTGAAGAGAAACTATTGAAGGTTTGTAGCTAGAAATTAAAAACTGTAAATCATTATAGTGACGGAATATACCATCACAGTTCCAATTTAGAATTAACATATTTTTAATTAGTAAAGAAATAAACATGAATGATTCGTAAGGTTTGTTCTATACGTTATCATTGTTATCTACAACAGAAGTGTTCCTAATATAACTCTGCAAACCTTTTATGATTTTAGTGAATCTGCTTTTTAGACTTTTTGTAGGAAGGGAAGGGTATAATTCAGAGAGCATATTTATGATAGGTCCAAGGTCATTTGTAATTTCCAAGGTTGCTGATACTGGGTCTTTAGTTATGATAGCAGTTTCTAGGAGTGTGAGTAACTGAATGAACGTAAGAGGATAGTTTTTTTTCCGGCGAATCTATATGTTATTTTAAGGGGAGTAAGGTATCGGCCAAGGTATGTTTATCAGAATTAGTTTGATTGTTAAAAGTTGTTGACTTGTCTGTCATAGTTGTCTGATTCTGTACGTCTCGGGCTCCCTCTAAAGTAACCTTTTCTGCAGAGACTATCGTGTGGTTTTCGTTTGAAATATCATGGTTTGATTCACGATTGGTAATTTCTATTTCGGTAGAAACTGGAACATCTCCGGTAAAACTGTTTTTCAATTCATTATCTAGCTTTGGAACAGAATTAATTTTTTCTCGCGTTACATCAACGGCGGTGGAACTAACCTTAGTTAGGGATGTTGTCTGATTTATAATGGGTGTTATGGTTTCATTTAATTTCGGGAATTCCACAAGTCCCGGTGGGTTGGCAAGTGTATTTTCAGAACGGAGGGTGGGACATTGCGAGCTGAAATGCCCCTCTTTTTTACACCTATAACATGCCCCAGTGTCTTCGTTGAAAAAAACGCGAAAAGAACCTTCTTCGGTTTTGATAACTAGGCATTCTGGGAGATATACACAACTTTCAGGGGTGATATAAACTTGTCTCCTCCAGCCTAAAATATGGGAGAAAATCGATTTTTGAACCCCAACGGACAAAAACTGAACTGGTGACACAGGCATAACCTTCGATAGTTTCAGAGCCTCTTTTATTGCACTGTGAGGAATACTGGGCTCAACATTAGATATTAAGACTCTTTTTGCTGGGTTGATTAATCTTCGAATTTGTATTATGTTGCCCTCTATTTTTAAGGAAGCATTGGACTCGATTAATTTATCTAGGTCTTTGGAACTTAAATGAAAACATACGCGATTATTGGGAAATCCGGAAGCGAACCATATATTCCTAGGAGCGACAATTTCAAACTAACAAGTTTCTCCAAGTACTCCACTAGTTTAACTCCATTTATACTATTAAAAACAATAGCTTGGTCACGTTTGGGAAAAGTTTCTTGTTTAGTAGAGGTTACCCTCGCGAATGTCTTACCTTCTGCTTCGGGACTTCGGGCCGGTCCAATTACTGTTTCTGCATTTGCGCCAGTGCTAAGGTTCTGGAAATTCATTGTTTCTAGAAGAAACGAGCAATAGGTTCTTGAGTGAAACTAATTTTCAAAGTAAGAGAAATTTGAAGCTATGTGTAAAAACAAAACCTCCAGCTGTTCTCCAATACATAATGTAAAAAGTAAATAATTTGAATTAAAACGTTTTACCTCGAAATAAAATACAGTATCATTCATGCTTTAATTGGAATCATTATTTTTATCTAAAATATAAATTTAAAAAGAAAATTAAAAAGAAAATATATTAAATAAAATTAAAAATTATCATTATATTTAAAAGATTATCGAGCAAGAACAGTTTTCATACCCATCTGGGATGGTACTGTAAACACCAAGTTCGAAGTTAATCTTCTGTCAATGATTTGATTATGCTGACAACTCATGGCTTCATCTACCCTCTCCCCTCCCCCTTAAAAAAACAGTCAATTTTGTAAAAGGGAAATCACATATGTTTATTTAAACTAAAATACCTCCTAGATACGAACATAGATTAACAAATGGCACAACTTGCATAAGCCCTTTGCGGCTAGCAGTTAGAAAAGTTCAATAAAGTACCAAACTCTAATTAAAGTAAGGAAGGATATAGATTGGTCAGACACGGGATTAGAGCCCTCAGTGTAGGTTTCCACTCCGGGCCGGCAAAACATCCCTTCTCTAATAATCCCTAAAACTCATTAGAAGAATGCCTCCGTCCTGCTGAATATAGAATATAGCTTACGTTATTTTCAGCAATGTATATGAGTGTTGAAACATATGTATACAAAAAAGACGGATGAAATATTGAAAACGGTCTGTTTAAGAAAAAAAGTAGAATTTAGTACTAATTAGTCAAGTGCTAATCCATTAGGTATTAATATATTTTATATCTGAAGTCCATCTTAACACAAAAAGCAATTCATAAAACAGGTTTTTCATTTTGTTTTTTCGATTACGGTTCTAGTTTTTTATTATATGCTAAAATTTGACATTTATGTTTATTAAATCTTTTTCAAATTTAATCGCGTGCACTAATTTGTCAGTTGGATCCGTCCGTCAAGTGATCCAGAAAAAAAGTAATTTGTTGCTTGACCATTTTATAATAAAATTATGTTTCGTTTGTGGATTCCTACATTATTGCAGAGTACAAAAATATTAATATCAATATTTACCCGACTACGGCGAAGCCATAAGGAAGGTAATGTGTTTAGTTCGGCCGTTCGTAAGGTATCTAACGATTTTTTGAGCGATCGGCTCACGGTTCAAATCGCTCCTGATCCCATGAATGTTTTAAAACGTTTTGTGCTCAAAATATTAAAGAAATGTAGCAGATAATGCAAATCTGTCCGTTTGAGGGTATGAAACTTTTTTTTTGAGCAAACGGATCGATTTCACTTTGATGGCTCAAATCGCTTAGTGGATTTCATTGAATGTTTTCTAAATAATTTGAGCTCAAAATACTGAAAACATATTTTTGTTTAAATTATAAAATAAAAACTAAAAACATTAAAATAAACTTTAATTTAATAAAAAATAAAAGCCCCGGTTACGAACATAACTTATATCTTACAATCTCATTCGTCCTTAGGGACGGAATGTATTTGCATATCTACTTAAGCGCATTATGGGTTGTTAGCGAAGTTGACGTCCATGAATATTGAACCTAGGTATAGTAGTAAGGTGCCTACCACTGTGCATTACGGTCCCGTGCAAGTATGTTCCGTCCCATTCATCTGTGAATGACAAAATACAGAGAACTCTTTGCATCTCTGCATGTAAACATACATAAAGTAAATTAATGTAATGACTAAAGAAGAGTCTTAATTTTCATCTGGGTGAGGAAGGCATCCGACTACAAAACCAAGTTTCAATATTCATGGGCGCCAACTTCATTAACAACCCAACAATGTTCTGAAGTAGATATGCATGTGCATTACGTTCCTTAGGACGAACGGGATTGGAAGTCACAAGTTATTGCCGTAATCGGGGTGTTTATTTTTTATTAAATTAAATTTTATTTTATATTTTTTCTAGCTCCAAAGGCAGCTAATTTTGTTTCGCATATACATGCTATTTGCAGGGGTTTAAGTTAACTTATAATACTCAGAACTTAGATAAATGAAACAAAATACATTTAATTCAGAAAATAACGGCCTAAATATTATGTATGCCACGTACGTGTTTAAGAAAATTTTGATTCAAATTGTCAAAATCAACTTCAAAAATGAAAATTTATCGGTTTAGATGTCACATCTTGAGGTGAATTTTAGCTAATTTTGATCAAAATTTGATTAAACATGTAGGTACTGAACATAATATTTAGGCCGTTTATTCCTGAATAAAATGATATTTGTTTCATCAACCTAAGTTACACCAGAGCCCTATTTAATAAAAAAAGTACAAGTACAAGTGGGAAAAGTACAAGTGGAAAGATTCGTTTTCAGAGTCTACACGTTGCTTATCATCATTAGGTAATAATAACTAATTCAATTTTTTTAATGTATTGTTTTTTAATAAAACAAATAGGGCCTGGTTTGGAGTAATATAAGTTAAACCGTAAATCCCTACAAACGCAAGAAATAGCTGGTTATGTAAAATAAAAATGGCTGCCATTGTAGCTAGAAAAAAGATAAAACCAAAATTATTATTTTTGGACATTGAAATTCCACAAACAAAAAATCATTTGATTATAAAATGGTCAAGCAACATCACTTGGATCACTAGAAATAGTTAGACCTAGTTGATTGTTATTTCAATAAAAAAAACAGCTTAAAAATTATAAATTCGTTTTGCTCTTAATTCATTGTTATCAAAGCATTGTAAACAATCAAATATTTATATTTTTTATTTCTTATTTCAGGAAGCGAAGTGTATAAATCAGTTTTATAATTAAATTCTTAGATTAATTGAATTCTAAACCAAAACTGTCGGTAGAAATTGTTTAAAAAAGAAAACAAATAAAACTGGAAAAATGGTTAACATGAATAAAAAAAAAATAATAAATTGGAAAAATTGTTAAACTAACAACAAAATTGAAAATTTATCATACCAAAAAGTATTCTTACAGTAATTTTTTTGATGAAAATAACTTGGTAGTTTGTCCTCAGCTCATGGTTTTCACTTAATACAATACCTCTTGTTCAAATACAAACCAAAAATGAGCCAAAATGGATCCTAAATAAAAATGATTAAGTTCTACCAGCAAGGATGAATTGTTTAATTTTTGCTGTTAATTAGGTTGTACGGATTTTTAATTTCCTTCACCTATGAGAATTAATGCGGAATGTTATTTTTATTATATCCATCAGTCAATTTATGTTAAACATATTTTTACCCGAAAAAAAAACTAAGTGTAGGAATATTAATTTTGACCACTGTATATTAAATTAAATTTTCTATTCAATGAATATTATTGGATATTCCACGGTGGAAACAGTGATTTCAAAGACACGCAGTAAAATTTCTGAGATGGAAAAGTACACGCTAAAAAACTAAATTTCACAATAACCCATCAACGAACCTAATTACTGATCGAAAATTATTCTTTTACTGATTTGTCATATAAATATTTTTCTACTTTTAGTGAAAATGCCCACATGTCACAAAAAAATGAATAGAAACTATAATAATACCGAGATCAATTATTTTTTCTTTCTACAAGTTCAACAAAGGTAAACCCAATTATTAGTAACGAAAACAATATATATCTTATGTTATTGAATTATTGAGTAAAAAATAACATTATATACTTAATAAATTGTTTATAAGAATATCCTATTACGATGACAAACTGTTATATTTTCGGTTCAACACATCTTACATTAAAGATGTATCAGGTCAACTGAAAACTTTCCTAACAAATTTACATAAAGAAAAGTTTCTACTTCAGAGGACAAAGTTTATCTACAGCATAAAAAGAGGCGAATAAAGTCAAGCTTAAAAGAAGAGGAGAAAAATATCCAAAATAATCAAACTACAATTAATAATTTTTAAAAGCTATCCTTATTTTTCAACTCATAAAGACAAAATTAAAAAGTATTTTAAACACATAACATCAGAGAAATATTCATCAGAGAAATATTTATGAAGAAAAGAGAAGAGCAGAGAAATATTTATAAAATAAAAACTAAAATAGATCTCCATTTTACTTTCTCAACTGCCTAATATAAAATTTTTCGAGATTTATTTAATTCATATGTTTTTTAGAGAAATGTTCTAGAAAATACCGTTCTGTCGTTGTCACCGTCAACCATCTTAAGTATATACCTCTCATTCCAAAAGAACACATGTCGATAAAACTTTAAAATTAAATTGCAAAATAACGACGAAAGTTATAAAAGTTATCTCTTTTGAAAAGCTTGAAGTTTTGAATGCAGTATCAATACAACGATAAACATTTAAGCTAAGGTCTGATGTAATGATTCTGGTATTACTTTTTTTAGTACAATTTTAAGCTCTTTTAAAAGTTAATAAGTAATACTAGAAGAGGAGTGATTAACTCTAAAAGCTTTGTTACACGGAAAGTGCCACTTTGAAAGCAATTAAGTTAAAGCGAACTCTTAAAGAGCACAGACTAAAAATTCTTCAAGGAAAGAGTACTTCAATGTCACTCGGCACTTCAATTATTTGTCCACATTACTCCGCAATAAAAGAACCTTTGAAATCAAAGATAAAATGTTATGTGAATTCTTTATATGCTTCGAGTTGCTTTAAGTATACAATATAACTTCTAAATACGGTTCTTATTCCAAAACAGTATAAAATCAATTTAAGAGAGTAAGCACTGGGCTACAGATTGTGCACGGATATCGAAGATAATTAATTAATTTAGTCTGCAATATCAACCGTGGATCGAACCTGTAGGTGGAAGACCCTCCTGGGGCACACCCTCTATAAACCACCACCAAGCACCAGCCTCTATAAAGTTGGTACCCATAATACGATAGGATGTGACTTTTGACGGCGTTTAAGCATACATTTGAAAAAAATAAATCGATAGTAAAAAAAAACTAATTCAAAGTTAGGGTTCAAAGAAATGAATCGAACATATTTTATTCATTTAAAGTTGAATTTGAAGTATGAACAGTTTGCGATTAAATAATAACAAACGTCAAAATCATCAAATCTTAATTGATATCAAATCGAAATAGGGAACGAAAACGGTTACTTCCTCAACTCAACACTCAAAATGGGTTAAATGTACTCACTGCCTTAAGTCCAAATCCAAAAATTCTTTTTTTAATTTCTAATGGCACATCTGTCAAATGATGCCAATTCTTGTTTTATAGCATTTATAGAAGCGGAACTATGACACAAAAAGCGACTTAATAATTTTCTTAGGAACGTAATTCAATGTTAAAAACTGCTTATTGTCCAATAAAGATATATAAAAAACAATGCTTAGTAGGGTTGATTTAATATAATCAACTTTCTTAGAAGATGAAAAATATAAAAATGAAGTGTATAACTGAAGACTTTTAATTTTTGTAAAATTATTGTGCGGAAACGTGGTATTTTTCTAAATAAAATCGAAGGGTAAGATTAAAAAAAACGTATGAAACGTAAAACTTTATTGCCGTATATTTAGACAAATTTATTTATAACCCAATCAGTTTAAAATGTTTTCAAGAAATGGGACTAAACATTTTATAGGTTATAGTTTTAAAGGTCATTTTATATTTTAGGTTAACCTTAATACCGGATTATTATTATCTGTATCTACCGTCATAAGCTAATAGACCCTAACTCCAAATCATTTTTTTAAATACATTTTTGCATTGCACCCGATTCGTTCTAAAATCATAAATTCAAAAACTGATAAATTAATAAGGCAATTATTTTACTATCAGGAAAAAAACGGTTTTTCGAAATTTCATTAATAACTGGGAAAAAAAAAATTCAAAACGTTCAAAAGTTTTTAAAAAATTCAACTGATTTCAGAGCAATAAGATCAAGCTCAAACATCATTCTCATAAAACAATTACTACTTTTTCTTGAAAACTTACAGGTAAGCCGTTTGCCAAAATTTAAAAGCTGGCTCTATAAACAAAAATATAATATAATAACGATTCGTCGATGTTGAAGTATTAGCTTTACTGGAAATAATAAATAAAACAATATAATCAAAATTATTTAAAAGAGAGAAACAAAATTAAGCAATAAATCATACGTTAATTTAACAAGCAGTACACATTATTTAATAACATATTAAATAATATAAAATAACGTTATAAATAATAAATGAATTAAACCTAATAAATTAAATAATGAAATTTAATTAAGTTAGTTAACACATTGGTTGTATATAAGTTGGTAACATATTGGCAAGTTACTCTAGAAATAATGAAAAATTAAAGCTTAGCATTTATAATATTTAATTAATACTTTTGTAGAACATACCTTCTCTTAATCGAATAAAAGTTAAACTGACTCACCTGAAAAATAATAAAAAAATACTTAATAATAAAATATTAACAAATACCGTTAGAATCAATTTTATTTGTGATTTTATTTATGTTATTTGTGAAGTTTAGGCTTTATATAGCTTTTATCTATTTTAATTTTAATAGGCATAAAAAGTAAACCTGAAATGAATTAAAAGAGGAAACAAATAATGAAATATAAAACCGCTAAACACTTTTTTGTCGGAAAAATCAAATTTCACAACACCCTTTTTGGCAAATCAGAAGCCAATTCTAGAGTAACCACAAAACAAGGTTCTACTTCATTTGTACGAAATGAAAGCTCAATAAAAGTAGAAGTAAGGTATCCGTAGCCCAACTAGACTGAGAAAAACATTGACAACCGCTACGAAAAGCCGCTGTTTTTAACAATCTCCGAGTTCATACCCGTTGAAGCTATTAGGCCCGGAAACCTATTAGAAATCGCCTAAGGAAGGGTGGGTCGCGTAAGGGGGAGGAGGAGGGGTAAATCTATACATATATTGTAACGCTCTACAAATGATACTAGTTTTGGCGAGGATATAGGTCCTTCGAGAGGTCCTTATTTCAAAAAACAGAGTGATTTAAAAAAATAAAACTTTTCGCTACTGTAAGCGAAAGCTTGGCTTACCTTATAGGTAAGCCAACGATATTTCTTAAAGAGAAATTTACTACTTCACGATGATGCGATTGGAACTTTTGGAATCACCTTGAATATTGTTTGAGTGATCGCTTCCTATTCAATAAAAAATGTGATTTACTTAAAAAAATACTAAACTTAAATTTCCGATTTTTTAGAGTGGTATCGGATCTTGGACCCTGTATGAGCTTGTTTGTTGCTCTTCAGGTCTACTGTCACCTCTTTAAATATTTTTCGTAATGTACGAATTATCAGACGACTATTATATTTAACAATTTTTATAACTATAATTTTAAACATTAGTTTAATATCAGTTAACTGTCTTTCTCAGGGTTCTCTAACGTCTTAGACCATACATATGGGAATCCTTAGCATGTGGTAACACCTTGTCACTGTCAGTGTCGACTGACCATTCACAAAAGATATTTTGTCTCCTACCGGAAAGCCTGTCAAGCTCTCTCTTATATTCAACAGTTTATTGCTACCATATTCTAGTTCAGATGTCAATTGTATACTTTAACTGAACCTTCAGAACAGCCTTCACAAGAAGTTCACATGAGCTTCCAAGAATTGTTCCTAAATAGGCCACCCAGAATTTAGGTGTAGAGGAAATTATCTCCCTCCCTCTGCTCCTTGCAACTTCATCCCCTCTCCCTTTCTCATCCCTATAAAGCCTTCTCTAAATTTACTATAGACACATTCCATATCAGAGTAAGCTATGATGTAAGATAGCTAAGATATTGTAACTTAGTTTGTAAGAAGCATTCAAAATGTCATTGTAACATTTTGTTTAGACAATAAAAGTATATCTTAAAGTCTTCACTGTTGTGTGTTCGTTAATTGGCGTCCAAAGAAGGAACAGTAAGCATCGGGAACTCACTAATCCTAGGTATTCTCGTGTAATCTTCACTGTCCGAACCGAAATCTGAAGAACTTTGGCTGGCAGACCCACTCTTACGAGGTATCTGTTTGTCATCGATTGGCTCACTCACCCGAGGTACCAAGATTCTTCAGCTACATCCAGTTTAAGAAAATCACTCATCCGAGGTATTCTAAACTGACGTCTTCTGTTGGCCCACTGATCCCAGGTACTAACAAAGAAGACACCGATCTACTTCAGTAAGCTTAAGATTTTACTTTTATTTATGATTATTTTATAATTTTACATTTTATTATTACATACTGTAAAATTTATTAATTTATATAATTGAATTTTTGTGAAAGAACTATAATTGTTAAGTATGGCATCATTCCAATTAAATAGTATGGATTTAGATCATATACCAAACTATGATGGTAATCCGGATAAACTTTTAAGATTTTTAAATATAATAAGACGAGAAAAAAAAATCGTATGCGAAAACAATAATATATTTAGACAGATTAATGAAAAAACATTATTAATAGAAATCTTAGATCGTCTCACTGCAAAAGCAGAATTTATAAAATCAACATATAATTTCGAAACAATTGAAGATTTATTAAATTGTCTCGAAAATACATTTAAGGATAACCGGTCAATAGAACAATTGACGTTTGAATTATTTGAAACAAAAATTAAAAATAATGAACACCCCTTAGATTTTCTTCAACGGTTGAATAAAATTCGCAATTTATTAATATCCCGATATTATTTTGATAAAATAATTAATAGAGAAACTGTGATAGTTAAATTAGATCGCCGATTGCTCTATCATTTTTTCTCAAACTTACCAAAGCAAATTAGTATGAAATTGATGTCGAAATCTGATCAATTAAGAAGTTTGGATGATTTGAGGATTTTATTAAAATATGAAAATGATCTAATTTATTCAAAACCTGTACTAAGGGTACAAAAGAACGATAAAGATCGGAAAATTCGAGAACTAGAGGAAAAAATAAATTGGTTCTATCAATTAGAACATTTTCTCGGTGAAGATTTTGAAGAAGAGCCGGAAATAGAACAATCGGAAATAGAAAATAATGATTTTGTACAATTTTCAGACATCAAACATAAGGAAACTAACATTGATGTTGAAGACGATATAATAATTAATGACAATAAAGCAATTCCGTTAAAACCCAATGAAAATAAGATTATAGAAACGTTAATATCAGATGAAGAACCGGATAAAATTACTAATGAAATTAATGAAGAGGAGACAAATATTAAAAAACATATGGAAGTTGATATTGAACCCGAAACAATAAAACATAAAGTAAAAGCCGAAGCAGCCCAAAATAAAAATTTAGATAGTAAACTATTTATAAATGTACAAAACAAACAAATCAAAGAGTTAGAAGCCGAAAATATTGAATTAAACTCTAAAGAAATTTTAATAAAAAAGAATAATATAAAACCGCGAAATTTTAAAACATTAATAGATGATCATAATTGTTTCCGAAAAGTTGTAAAAACCGTGGAAAAAGGCATAATAAATGAACATACTGATTACACAAATCAGGTTAAACTGGACGTAACGTTTAATAAGAAAAAAGATCTAAAAGATAAAGAAATAAAACCGCCGACTAAATTAAATACTTTAAAATCAATTAATATAGAAGATGATTTGAAGAAAGCGGTGTCTATTGAATCTTTACATGAGAAAGATTTAAAGAAGCCGTTAAAAACAAATCAAGAATGTTTAATTTCGAATAAAGATTTACAAGTAAATTGTAAAATTAAACATGAGAATTTTACTATAATTCATAATTTCTCAAAACAAAACCTTGAATTAAATAATTTTTCAATGTTTCATGAAATAATATCTCAAGATTCTCCAGCAATTACTGGAGGTAATGATATAAAAAAAAGTGGTAACATTCAAGATTTATTAACATTTAGCTCAAAGGTAACTAAAAAATATGCAGAAATTAAAAGAAAGCGGTTAACAGATTATTGTAAATTTAATAAAAGGATTAAACGAATAGGAAATAAAGCTGGCGTAGGAGATATATTAAACAAATTAAAAACAAGAATAAAAAATAAAATTCGCTATTTGAGTAAATGGCCTACTGGCAAGAATAAAATTTATCTGTGGATGCTAAAACCGGACCAAAACTTAATAACAGGCGCTGTGTATTGAGATATCCATTATTATACAATTTCAAAGTCCATATTAGCCCGTAAATTAACATAAAAAAAATCTTAAATACAATTTGAAATTTTTATTTAAATCATTCAAAACAAAATAAATAAAAAAAAAAAAAGGAAAAAAAAAGAAGGAAATAAATAAATAAATAATAATAATAATAATAAAATAGACAAACACACTAGTAATTGTAAAAACCATTTAAACACACAATAAAAAGTGTATTTATGTATATTCCGCATTAAAATTGGTTAAATCATATATTATTTTATTCAGTTTCCGTTAAGCGTTACAAGATTTTTATATTATTATGATGATATATACAAATATTACTAAAGAGCATATGATAAATAATAAAGTCAGTTTTACGTGCAAATAAAAAAAATAATTATTGAAAATAAGATCCTAGCAATAGCGTATAGGTATCGAATATTTTTAAACAAGAATTTTTAGTAGAGGGTACAATAAACACATCTATATATAGTGGAATAGATAAATGTATGAATTTATTAACTACAAAAATTAAATTAAAAAATTGTAAAAAATACTGCACTTGGTGAAAATGTATAAAAGTAAAGCTAAATATGAATAAAATCATAATTGTTTAAAATAACTATATAACAATCCTACTTTGGTAATGTATACATTTTGGCAATCATTTTGTTGAACAATTAGAAAAAATAAAATAAAAGTATTAATATATTAACTTCTAAAACGCAAAAATTTGTATCAAGATATTCAGTTATTTCCAAAAGATACATCTGACGTTTATAAGTGTCACAAGGAATTATATATAAACAAAACTTGAGTGGTTGATACAATTAAATTCTCAATTTGAAAAACCGTTTGATATAAGTTTTAACTCCTTAAAAACAAAACAAAGTAGCCCATAGCCTCAAAATTCTGAATCAAATCGGTTAAAGTGCTAAAATAATTTTCTTTATATTAAAGAACGTTAATAGATCCTATCATTTATCATTTATTCAGGTATATTCATTAAATATAACAGGAATGATGACGTATTTCAACATTTCACACCAATATGTAAATAGTAACCAATATTTTATTTTATTGATGTTTTCCATCAACATTTAGCCAATTACGTCATATTATGACAGAATAAAATTTTAATGCTTAAAATTGCATTTATTGCTGTATTACTGAAAAAAAAGGAAAACATTGTTACTTCCTGATTCCGATAGTTATATGAATATAATGTATTTTCTCTTATTGTGTTAGAAAAAATTAATATTGTATTTAAAATTTATCAATATTGATTTTATTTTCGAAAATGAAGAAACAATTATAGTTTGATACTTTATAAATTGTATAATTATATGATTGGTTTACCTAAGAAATTATATCAACATATATTTAGTAATATGATTAATTGATTAAGGAGAAATATGTATGAAAAAGAATAAAATATTATTTAGCGATTAATCACTATTGCATTTAAAATAAAAGATATTAATAAAAGAAAAATATTAACTATACGTATAAATAAAAAAGAAAATCATAAGTGAAAAAACGTAAGGTTTGATTAAATAATGTATTATTGTTTATTTTCTGATAAGTAATACAAGTATCTTTATAGAAATATCGTTACTAAACTATATTATTTAACTTTGTACCAAGTATAGGTATTATTATTATTAAATGCAATGAAAATTAAAAATGAGAAAGTTAGATTAAATTATTTATTGATAATGATTACTAAATAAGCTATAAAAGTGTTATTTAGTATAGAATATCGTTTCAAAACGAGTGTACAGTTTGTACAATTTGAATAATAATCTGTGTAAAACAAAAAAGGCATTATTATTCATATTATATTAGGCAATAAGCAACTTACTTAAAAATATAAACTAGGATTATAACTTTATAGTACTTCTCTAGGTATAAAAATTATGACTGATTGTTTGGGATTATAATATTAAACTATATCATCTTAATATGCTAAAAGCTTCGTAAAAAAAACAAACAAAAAATTTATGAATAATAAAAAAGGGAACTAGATACTATTTTTCCGATTAATTAACAAACTTAGAAATGAAACTAAGTTAATACATATTATGTATTAATAGTGTATAAACATATGTTAAATATTAGAATAATAAGTTAATAAGAAGGTATAATTGTTTACTGTATGTATATATTTATTGTATTAAGTTATCCTAATTCATTTGTGTTTATTTACCACTCGTATGTTATAATAATGTCGAAGTTAAGATTAACCACTATAAAAGATGATAAAGTTAAACAATTAATATCCTCTAGAATAATTATAAATATAAGTAAATTATTATTTGTATAGTATATAAAACATAATAATAATATATAAAACATCAGTATGTTAGTAAAATACTACTATACCTGTATCATAAAATAGAAACTAATGACTGTAACTTATAAAGAAAGGATTCATGGATGTAAAGAGTAACCATTATTGTAATCTATCTTTAAGGAATTCTATTTCACAAAAGTTATAATTTATAACCAATGTAAGCACAGCTATAGACAAAAATGTCTGCATACCCGATCCTAACCTCAGGAACCTGATTGATATTTCCTCACATTTTGATAGTAGAGCTTAAGAAACTCTATCCAAAGATGAATTAATGTCTCGGGATCTAATATATTATTAATAGCTTCGGAGGACCTTGCTTTTGAGGGGAGGGACGAATTATCAGACGACTATTATATTTAACAATTTTTATAACTATAATTTTAAACATTAGTTTAATATCAGTTAACTGTCTTTCTCAGGGTTCTCTAACGTCTTAGACCATACATATGGGAATCCTTAGTATGTGGTAACACCTTGTCACTGTCAGTGTCGACTGACCATTCACAAAAGATATTTTGTCTCCTACCGGAAAGCCTGTCAAGCTCTCTCTTATATTCAACAGTTTATTGCTACCATATTCTAGTTCAGATGTCAATTGTATACTTTAACTGAACCTTCAGAACAGCCTTCACAAGAAGTTCACATGAGCTTCCAAGAATTGTTCCTAAATAGGCCACCCAGAATTTAGGTGTAGAGGAAATTATCTCCCTCCCTCTGCTCCTTGCAACTTCATCCCCTCTCCCTTTCTCATCCCTATAAAGCCTTCTCTAAATTTACTATAGACACATTCCATATCAGAGTAAGCTATGATGTAAGATAGCTAAGATATTGTAACTTAGTTTATAAGAAGCATTCAAAATGTCATTGTAACATTTTGTTTAGACAATAAAAGTATATCTTAAAGTCTTCACTGTTGTGTGTTCGTTAATTTACGGGACACCTTGCACCCGTAGCTGAGCCGTAAAATGTGATTTTTCTGTATTTTTTACTAAAAACAAGTAATAAATTCTAAATTATCGACTGTATCGTGATGGGAGCGCACTCATTCGATTCAGAAACGAATATACTATACAAAAAACATTACACTTGACTTAATTTGTGCAAATTATTTTGCGAATATCTCTCCCTCTATTTCGATCCTTCCAGAGGGAGTTTTTTTTGCCACCGAAATTTGGGCTGACTCAGCAGATCTCGAGTCCTACTATCATTTGATTATTTGTTCGATTTGGACTTATCTTCCCTTTACTAATGTAATGGTGTATGGAGGCAATTTTTACTGAAAGTGGAAATCCCATAACTTCTATCGCTGTACTATCTCGGTGACCATTGATTTTAGAAAACATAGTACTGAATCATTTTTATAGAGAATTCAAAGTACTTTTTTATTGTTCAGGTTAATGTTTGCAATAAACCTCATAATTTTTGAAATATTAAAAAAAATACGAAAATAATCAGTATACTTTACTCTCTCTTCCCTGTCAAAACCCGATGTAGGAAACCACCGGAAGAGTAACATTTATGACCACTTTCAGCTTTTTTTTTTGGATGTTCGGTTTAATCTCTAACTTTACTCCAAGAGGGAGAACGGACGGTAATCATTTTTTTCGTTTAAAATAATATATGTATTTATTATTATATTTATGAACAAATATAAAATTAGTTGACACCCGCATGATGGTATAGAAGGATCAATCTAATTAGGGATTGTTAAATTATTAGCCACTTCTATAAATTTATTTTATTGAAAACTACTTTCGAATGTAATACATTTATCCTCAGTTCTAAAACACAAAAAATTTAAAAATAAGCAATTCAAAATATAGTTGGTATTATTATACATATTAAATTATATAAATCAGTATCATAAAAGATTTATGAATTATGAATTTAATTAAGACAATAAATCAAATACAAGTTGGTACTCACCAAGGTTTAAATGGATTATATCAAACAGAAAAGTTTGTACTGGTTTCTTCTCGCATTGTACTGGCAATGAACGAGAGATAGACAGGATGTTTTTAGGTAAACGGTTTAAGGGTCAGGGTTTTCCCAGTAAGGCCGGTGAGTAATTGTTTTTTATAGATCGGAATAAATTTAAGATTGGACTATTGGAGATATTTATTTGGTCATTTAAGCAAAAATTTGGATTGGATTTGAAGGATTTTATTATTTCAAGTGCTTCATATATATTTAATTGGAGACTGTTTTCAACGCGATGTATTAATTTAACTCCTGAGTCTTTGATGAATTTATGATTATTTTCATTTAAATGAATTGCAAAGTTGGAATTATCTGTCTTATTATTATATGCACGTATATGTTCCTTTAATCTCTGATTTTGCGATCTTCCAGTTTTTCCCGTGTATTTGGCTGCACAATCATTATAATTTAGTTAGTATACTCCGCTTTTTTGGAAAGGGTCTATTTTGTCTTTAGGAGAAGAGAAATATGAGGATAGGGTTTTTCTATTTTAAATGCAAGGTTTAATCCTAGTTTTTTCAATTCATTTCCGACTTAGGGGGATATAAGGCCGTAATATGGAATCAAAACATAATGTTTCGGGATGGGCCTATCTTCGGGGATTGTTGAATAGATATCAGTAATTGTCTTTTTTTGTAATTTATTTTTTAAATATGATTGATAGTGGTTTTATTATACCCGTTATTTTTGCTATAGAATATATTATTTCAATTTCTTTATTATAGTTCTCTTTATTTAATGGTATGTTCAAAAAACGGCAAATCATGCTATTAAAGGTTGCGAGTTTATGTGCTATCGGTCTCCTAGCATCATTGTTTATAACGACATCCGTCTGGGTGGATTTCCGGTACATTCCAAATTCATGATTTTTGTTTTTCACTGAGATTTCTAAATCTAAAAAGTTTATGGTTTTGTTTTTTACAGTTCTACAGTGAATTGAATTTTGTTTATTTCCTTTAAAAAATTATTTATTTGTCTTGTCACATTCAATCCTTGAACTGAGGATGAATGTATAACATTCGAAACTAGTTTTCAATAAAACAAATTCATAGAAGTGGCAAAAAATTTATCAAGCCCTAATTAAATATAAAATTATTTACAATACAAAATTATATGTTAAGAGAGTCACTGACTGCAGAATAGGGGAGGAGGACCTAAGTGGTACCACCAGGATTCGTTTCCTGACACCTCGGATACAACACGCAATCCACTTTTTCATCCTATATTTAGGCACCTTGCTTGATCGGCTGTCTAACCGGAGGGCTGGCAAATGTTACCGCTTTATCGCTAAACAGATCTTTAAATAATTCAGCCAAAACATGCAAGCCATAAATATTGCCGCATTAACTCCTCTGTAATTTGCTTTTCGTGAGCCTCTAATTTGTCGTTAGAGGATGATATTGGTTGGCCCTTGTACGATAACTAAGCAATAATGACGGTCTGTCAAGAACGCATTTCTTTACGCGAATCAACAGAACAAATGTTCCTTGACGATCTTGGTATTGAACTATTTAAATATATTTCAGGTAGATAGCTTTTATCTGAAATTATTCTACCAAGACGTGACCATAAAACAAATATTCGAAATATTTCTTTACACATATATTCATCCTATGAGTAAATATTATCTGGAGGGATCTTGCAAGCTTATCGCTATGAAGATGGTAATGAAAATTCTTCTTCTTCTAATCAATGAACAACAAGAAACATGAAGTATGTATCTTAATATAAACGTTAAAAACATAACGAAAAAATCTTTTTTTTTTTTTTTTTTTTTAAATTAGTTTTTCCTTTCCTACTACTATTAAGGCAAACAGGACAGGCAAACAGGTTGCCAAGTTATTCTAACCAGAGGGGGAAGTTCGAGATGGGTCCCCATGGGAAATAAATTGCAACCTGGTCAAGCCGGATTCGAACCGGCATTCACACCCCCGGTTGTTAAGGTGACGCCTCAACACTCTGGGCCACCACGGTTTTTTTAACTATTAAAACTCCAATCCTTAAATCCATAATCTTTTAAAAAATGCTCGATGATTTTCAGTATCAAACAAACAAAATCACCATCCCCAATAATGAAGAAAGGCAGAAAAATATGTTATTTTATAATATTAGAAACTGCAGAAACAGTTATAAATTAAAAAAAAAATGACAAAGAAAATACAATAACAAAAGAGAAAAGGCTTACCTAAGTTATTTTCACCATCGTAAAACAAAAAAAAATTATCATAACCCAACCCAAAAAAATACAATAAATTCCCGAGAATCAAAACAAGTGTCATCAAAATTCATGTTAAGCATGCTAACCTTGAAGAAAGTAGGATTATTATAGCAAAAATTTCAATAATAATTTAGAATTTTACAAAATTTTCTTATAGGCATTTAAATAATAGTGATGCTCTCTCCCCTCCCCCAGGGAAAACAAACATTATCTTAACTAAATATACAATCTCTTGTAAATTTCAATGTTATTGGAATAGTTCAATTATATTTATTTATTGCGAGTTACTTTGCAGTAGCATAGTTTAAATAATAATAATAATAAAATCCATAAAATAATTTTAACGGTTTGTTTTGTGAAATTGAATTTTGGTTGTTTTAAAGTTATTCTTAATTGAATAAATTCAAGTAATAATAATAATAAACCGAAAACTTTGTGCTGGAAAAGCTATTGTGACGTTTACGGAAAGGCTCCTTGGAATCTAAATGGAATTTCAGGAATTCCTTAATAAGACGCACTCACCTTCCAGAGAATTTAAGAGTATATTTCACAGAATCCAGCACCTGTGGAAGGCCTGGATAGCACGGAAAATTAAATAAATCCAAGAAGTTTATCTATGTTGTAACTTCTTGATACAGATAATTTATTTTCCAGTCAATATTAAAAGTTAGACGGGATAGAATTACAAACGTATTTCCATTACAAGAAGATCACTAACAGTATACAAATGGGGATTAATAATATCGAATAATTTTTATTTTCTAGAATTAAAAGTAATGTGAAATTAGATCAGGCATAAATTACAATTTTGAACCTACAGGATCTTTGGCTAAACTAAATTAAAAGTAAAATAGCTGGGAAAGCAGCTATTTATCCTAATCCATGCTTCTTCTTCTTCCATGGCTCTACAGCCCTTGTAGGGCCTTGGCCTCCGCAACAACGCCTCTCCAGTCTTCCCTGTCAGCAGCTCGACCTCTCCATTGTCCGATTCCCATCCTCTGCAGATCGTTCTCCACATCACCCAGCCATCGCAGCCTGGGCCTTCCTCTTCTCCTTTTGCCTCCTGGTTTGCCATATAATAGTTTCTTCGGGTACCTATCTTCTCCCATTCTTTCTACGTGCCCAAGCCATCTTATACGGGCTGATTTGACATAGGTGACTAGGTCTGGTTCATTGTATAGGTCCCGAAGCTCTCTATTATTTCTTGACCTCCATTGGCCTTCATAACATACTGGCCCAAATATCTGCCGAAGCACTTTCCTCTCCCAGATCTGCAGCATCTTTTCGTATTCCTGGGTCAGGACCCATGTTTCACCAGCGTACGTGACAATTGGTCTTAAGATTGTTTAATAAATCAATAATTTTGCTTTACGTGACAAGTTCCGAAATCTTAATGCTTTTCGCAATGCAAAGAGAATTCTGTTGCCTGCTGAAATTCTTGCTTTAATTTCTGCAGTGATGTCATTCTTTCGTGTCACTAAAGCTTCCAAATACTTGAAGCTGTCCACTTTCTTAATTGTGTGGTGGAGCAGTTGCACATGACTCTGCTCTTCCTGCCCATCATTTTTTGTGGAAATCATGTATTGGGTTTTTCCTTATTTATCACCAGACCCAATTTTTTTTATAATCCACGCTAATTATATATTATATATTTTATACATGTAACAATTAATATGGAGGAAAAGAAGAAAAATTACTAATTATCAATATCATAAAAATAAAGACAATCATTGTCGGTTGGGAAGATGATTATTATTTACTAATAAACTTTGAACTCCTTTTATTATTTTAGTCAATATAAGATTTTTCCATTCATATTCGATTCTATCTACTTAGAAGTACATACTTTATAACTTCATTGTTATGTGAAAATTGTAAAAGAAACTTGATTTGAATTTTTTTATTCTAAATTCGCGATTTGACCCATTGTGGGATGGTTTGTTTCTTTTTTTTTTTAATAATTGCATAAATTTAAATGCTATTTTTTACCATTGATTGTGAGTAAAAGTAAAATAAAAACAAGAAAATGCTAAATTAATTCATGTTATTTTTTAAAAATAAATACAGTCTAGAACTCGATCCCAGTCCTTTAATAAAATTGAGTAGCTTCTTTAATAAGTAGAAACAAATACTGACGGCATTGGTCTTTAAGTCATTGAATAAACTTCTTTATATTATAGGCGTAAGTCTTATAGTGGCAAGCCCAAGACCCGCTAAAAGCTTATTGTACAATATTTTATTTCATAAAAAATTATTTAAAAATTTGAACAATATATATATATATATATATATATATATATATATATATATATATATATATAAAGTCGGTGATGAAGCTATATTTTAAATAAACTTGCTTTAATATTAATAATAATTAATGAATAATTCAGTTCACCTAGAGTAAAGGCAACCTTACAATATTCTTAGAAGGTAGTGTGATAAGTATTATGCTCCGTCGACCATATTTCTGAACCGACTGACCTTAGGAACATATTTTGGACTTGAATGAACACGAAAGTAAAACAATCACGTATGTGTTCTTAAATATAAACTGAAATTAATCTAAAAATAAAATATTCGAGCTGAAAGAAAATATGTTTAATGATGAACACGTCACATGTTTTGGCTTAATAATAATAAATAATAATAACTACCCACTTAGTACACAACTCGAGACCTTTCAATATAATTTTCTTCAAGGACAATGAAAAACTGTTTAATTACAACTAGAAAACTATTAATTAATTACAACCTAATATCTTGACATTTTTTGTCCTTTATAATTAGTAAAAACAGCGATAAAAACTGTATTTTCACAAAGAATCAAATAAAACTATTTTACTCCCTGTATTAAAACTTTAAGACTATACAAAGATTTTTTTCTTATATATATATTTAATAAATTTTTTTAATAACAAAAGATATGCAAGCAGACAATCAGAAAATAAAAATATAATTCTATCTTACAACATTGAAAACCAGCTGCTAGTATAAACAGAACCAGTCAAGGAAATTTATAAAACTTTTTTCCTTACATAAACGCGACAAGAGAAGAAAAGCGAAGTTTTCGCAAAAGCACATTCTGCCTTGTCAGCAGAATCTGGCCTCTACTTCAAGCAGTATCTTTCCAAGTCCTGACTAAGCTCAAGTCAAGTTTGACGAAAAAATTCTCAGGTAGTTTAAAACTTCAAGATAATTTATATTTTCAAATGCTGTGAATTAGTATAAATTTTAAATAAAATATTTAAAAGTCTCCTGATAACATCGTGAAGGAACGTTATAAAAACAATAGGCACAAGTAATTCTATGGTGTTTGGGTAAAGGGATACAAGCCATTTTTTTGCGTCAATGAGTTTGTTATATTTTGCTATTTTTAATGAACTTTGCCATTAAGAAAAAGGCTATTAGTCACTGAAACAGTGACCTCGGGGAATATGAAAGCTGTTCCAGTGATTTGTTTCCTTTTTCTCAAAGGTAAAGTTCATTAACAAAAAAAAAAATATAAGTTAACCCCAGTGATGCAAAAATAAATGACTTGTACCCCTTTACCTGAACACCCCAGAATTATTAAAATATATTATTGGAGGGAAAAACCTATTACACCAAATATTAAATAATTAATTTTAAAAAACGGTGCAATCCAATAAATTTTACCAGACACAAAAAAGACATGTTTATATCGTATTTGACTATTTGTATACTGGATTGGGATAATTTTGGTAAATATGACATTATTAGGTGATGTGGTGCATTGTGAGATCTTGTGAAAAATTAAAAAAAAACGTTTTGAGAAAAAAGTAGATTGAGCCGGTTATGAAACAAATTACCTTATATAGATAGTATACACCCGTCCCAACATACCATAAGCAACTTGTCAGGATTTTTCCTGAGAGCATTGTGCAGTGTGTATAAAATTGAACAATAGGCAACCGTTGGCTGGTTAATGGATGAAACCACTACTTTCGATTATTGTGCTTTTTCCTTTTACCATGCACGAATAGTGCCATATTAGAAAAATAACATCTATTTCCAACAGTTCACTGACTCAGTAACTGAGGGGTTTAAATATAAAATTGGAAGGGAATCGGAAACTTGTGCGTTGAGTCGGTGGAAGCCTGCAAAACTCGGGAAAATGACGCCACAGCATACTATTAAGTCAGTCGTGTTCGCCTAGCCTGCAAAATATGGAATATAAATTGAAACATATCAAATTCCAACATATTATGATTAAGAATAGCTAGGCGTGAAATTTATTTATTAGATATTACATTTATAATTAGATGTGAAACATTCCCTCCATTGTATACTTTGTTGACACATCATTATTGCAAACTGATAAAATAAAATACTTGAAATAAACCTGTGATATCGATTAATCCAGAAGACACGCATAAAGAATAAGCAAAATACCTAAATTAAAATGATCTACCTGCATATTTCCCAGATCGCAATAAAAAAAATAAATAAATAAATCAAAAACTGCTAATTCGCAAAGTTTAGTTGTTTCATCTTAATGACCGCATAATGGATGCCAAGATAATTTTCGCTCTCAAAGAAAATTAAATCTCTTTCAAAGTAAACCCTAAAAGCGCGGCTATTGAGGCCCTCTGAAGAACGTTTTTAGTGGAATCATAGTGCATCATTGTCAAGTACCGGGCCACTTACATTTTAGCATTGTTTTTGTAGGTAAAAATTTTGCTCGCTGACGAAAAGACCTTTCAATCGAATACGAGCACAATCAGATATATCTGACATACACCCTGCTACTTCAAAACCGGGATCCCTCATTCACAGCTATGAACTGTTGTCACTTCTGCAGATTTTATGTGAATCACGAGGTGGAATAGTTCGTACCCACTAATATAAGTAAAATATTAAACGTTGATGACTTAGATATCAGGAAAACGGTTCAGTTCACAAGCTATTTTCCAAGAATTGAGGAGACGGAGAGGTTAGACCATTCATTCAGCTCAGAGAATCATACCACTGAACCCTTAGTCACCGATCATTCGCTCTTTTAATCAGTTTCTGAGCGTATCACCTATGTCAAACTAATGCACTAAAAGAATCGATGTTCACTAACCACATTTCTTGAAACAGAAAGGCATTGAAGATAACATAAAATCAAATCTATTTTTGTAATATCTTCGTCTAAAACAATGCCAAAGAAGATATGTCACTGGTAATTGTGTTTTTCTGAATACGTTAGTTCTTCTAAATTCATCGCTGTTATAATTCATTATTTCATTGTAAAAATAAATAAAAGTATGATTTTTTTTAATTATATATAATATGATCCAGACTTTCCAACCATAGAAATTCCTTTACCCTTGAAATTTCAGTGGCGGTTTGAAATTTTCAGCAATTGCTATGTAGTAGTAAAAAGAAATAGAAAATACATAGTTAAAATAGAGTAAATCAACAGAACGGAACTCCTTCGTTCTGATAAACGCAACCAGCACAGCTTGATCAGTGCTCCCCCTATATTAGGCTAAGGAGGAGAAAGGCTGGATTTCGCGTTGGAGGGGTTATCGCCTGCAAAGATCGCAATATGTGCACACAAAATTTATGAAGCAACCAGCTAGGCTTTCGGTTAAAAAATACACATTTTTCAACCAAAATACACTGAGACTTACAATATACTCATTCTAGTGCTTCAGCAACAAAACATTACACATACATTTATATATCTATTGTTCATGACCATGTTCATACTTCATACAAAAATGTTACGTCAAACTCCATTAAAATTACAAAAAGCTTCGACAGAATATGACGTTAACGAAATTACTCGAATAAGATAGAAAATGAGCTGTCAAATGGATCTGCATGTAATAACTCCGGTATAATTTCACTTAAGAAAAGTATTTGCCGACCTACCAGTTAAATAATATTCATTTCGCATCAGCTTATTGTCGCGATGTAAGTAACAGGTGTACATATAAAATAAAAAATAAAATAAATTCATAAATAAAAAAATAAAACACTAATGAAGTCTTCTCCTTCTTTATTACTTAATTTCATTTATTTGCAATTAAGCTGCTTAATGAAGTTTTTCAAATAAGAAAATAACAGAAATATTTTTTATTTTATAATGCGTTTTTATTATAATTTCAAAGTTGGTAACAATTACTCTAAGTCGTGAGACACATTGCATTAACCGAACTAGGAACTAGAAACTGGCGAACAATCGTACGTCATTTCTCAATAAAAACAGACATAAATCTTATAAATTAGGAAAATTATAATTAAGAATAATTTTTAATATAAATCAACTTTTCGAAAATAGTTGAATTATAAAACCGATATAAGTAGCGAGTATTTCAGCTATAAATCCCTTCCTAACTAGTCCAGTTTGGGACCATTACAGCCGCTCAGCCATTCATTATCTGAAGATATTAATGAGCAGAGAGTTTGGTGGTAGTACCAATTGTGCAATCATGTCCATTTAAGGGACTAATACTGATCATCATTAGTTCCACGATTCATATTAATTGAAAGCAATAGATATATAAAATGACAGTAAAATTCAAATTAGTTACGAAAAATTCCTCATGGCCACAATATATGTATATAAGAAACAAATATAGAAATAATGAACATAATAATCATAATCATACGATAGTATTGAAAGATTTTTGAAATCATTATTTGAAATCATTCAAACAACAAAAATAACTAAACAATCAATGGTTCAGCAATTCGAAAACAAAATATTCTAACTTTTTTTGTAAAGTTTTATTTAATTAATGATAATAAGATAAAAGAAAATGGTATAGAATCATAACAATAAAATTTATTTATCAATCTATATTTAATTTAGATGAAGATAAATTTTAATAAGCATGAAACAAAGTAACGAAAGTAATATTTTTATTTTCGCTAGCATAAATTTAAAAATACTGTTTATTACTTTATGTATTCACTATTATTATGTTTAATTAGTTTTCCAGATTTTATTTTTTTATTTTTAATAATGAACCTTTGCAATCAACCAAGAAAAAAACAAAACAATTTAAAACCTCTCAAAATATGAGAAAGATGCGTCGAATCCAAAAAAAAAAAAAAAAAAAAAAAAAAAAAAAAAAAAAAAAAAAAAAAAAATTCGCGGCTTTGCTCGCGAATCTTTAATTTATGCCATTCCGTTTTAATTTGCATATCATAATTTACATATTAGTTCTAAGGATAACATAATGCATAAAATGATTGTGTTATTCGTTGTGTAGGCATGAGGCAAGCCCCGCATCCGCCACTCCACAGTCATCTATCTATTTAGTTACTAGTTCAGTAACATCTATTTGAACCTTAAATAGAACCTTAAAACACACCTTATTTAACTTTTAAATCAAACGCTCGAGGTATTTATTATATTGTCTCTGCCACGAGGCTTTTGTCTGTATTTTAAGGCATCTAATCTCAAAATATGAGGAAGATGCGTCGAATCCAAAAAAAAAAAAAAAAAAAAAAAAAAAAAAAAAAAAAAAAAAAAAAAAAAAAAAAAAAAAAAACCGTCTGTGGCTTTTTTCTGAAACTACAGAACCAAATTTGGCACCAAAGTGACAAGTAACCTCTGGATAATCCTTAGAACTCGGCATTACCATCAGACGTTTTGTCTCGTATTGGCGGTCGATTAGAGGTTTCATAGGTCTATATATATCATCCATTTATGAAGATAGAGGAAAAATGCTCTAAAACCTTTTAAAAATTAACAATAAAATAAATAAAAAATATTCAATTCAAATATTAACAATAAAATAAATAAAAAATATTCAATTCAAATAAGTTTTCAATTTTATTTTTTAGGCATATAATTATTTAAAAATAATAAACCATAGTGTAATAATTTTCACTAATATATAGTTTAATAATATATAGTTTTTTTTTATATGATTTTCTTGTATATCTTCAATGTTTCTATAAACAATGCTTTCCTTGTAATTTTCTTTTGATATTAATACATTCATTACTTCGTACCGTACACATCATTATTCTTTTTCATGCATATTTATTTTTATATGTTTGTAGTATTTACATCTACTTATTATCGTCATTTAAGAATTATTATTATTATTATTTTGATTATGTTTTGTTTAATATTTATGCTGAATCCTTGAAATTGGCTGGAAGAAATGGCCAAGGTTCGAATTTCTAATAAATAAAACTTCTCAATTTTCTGTATATTACTATAATTTTTTAATATTTATTCCAAACATAATTAAATTTTCTTTAAATCTTCATTAAATATATAATTAGATTATTTTGGTAAAATTTCTAAACTAAAATCTCAAGTCCCAGGGTATTATTAAAGTGTCAACTTTAAGCCGAATTCAGGGATCTTCTGGAATAAACCCTTGCGGATACTTCTCAGTCCTGAATATAGTCAAAAGCAAGTAATGTCAATTAATTAATATTATAAATACATTAATATTACATTACATATTGCTATGTAATAATAATATTGCTGCATTAATATTACATTCCATGCAAATGGTAACATATATAATACCATTCAGGCTAAATGCCCAGGGATCAAAACAGCTCGCGTCCCACGGTATATTTTAATGTGCGTTATTTGAAGGTTAATAAGTAACATGAATAAATAATAGGCATTAATGCTACAGCAGTAATGAAAGTTAAAGATTACATGTTCGAAAATTAATTTTACTACTCGGTCGAATTAAAATTATTGCAATCGCATAATTTACTTTGGTAAATTTTTTTTTTTTTTTTTTAAATTTGTTTTAATTTAAATTTTCAAAATTTACATATATATTATTTTGCTGTTTCCAGTAATTTTAGTTGCTTCAAATAGTAGTTTTAGAAATATAATCATCCAATAGCTTTGCTCGAGTAAATCAATGCATGATGGGCCGGGTTTAATAGGTTTATTAGACACAGTTATTATCAAACCGATTTTACAATTAGACTCAGCGAGTGTTTCAGAAACTACACCAACCGAGTCCGCATCGCAGGTGTCGTACTAGGATAGTAAATAGTGCTGTAATTAAGTTGGACCTTGAAGGCAAGGAATAAGTTTAAAGTAAATGGAAGCCATTCCCTTTAGTTAGGGAGGCGAGAGTATCTTTTAATAGCATTAGCTCTTGACAAAGTCCATTAAAAAATATTTTCAATTTACATTAAATACCTCGGAGCCATATTGCGATTATTAAAACAGTAATTGTATTTTAAAACAGTAAAAACTTTACCTAAATACCAAATCATTAAAACATAAAAACTAAAGTTGCGGGACTAAAAAAACATTCCAAACTAATAGTGAGAAGGAAATGAAAAAAACCCTGTCATAATTCTTTAACTTTCAAACAGAACTGCCTAGAATCTTAAACTTTTGTACATATGTCAGTCTTTCTCTGCCAATTCAGCCCTGTTAATAATAATAAAAAAATTATATAAATTATACAATGAATTAAAACTAAAATTAAAAAAAAAAATAATAATAATCTATGTCTGTATAACACCAAAGAGGCGAAAATACTTGCATTTTATACATTTGAAAATGCGCATAGTGAAAAATAAATTGTTGATTTGTATCTACAAAATTAAAAAAAAAAATAACAGAACTTATTAGGATAATTTAAAAAAAAATTATTATTAAAAAAAATTATTTAAATTCTTTTTTTTTTTTACAAAGAACAAATTTCATTTTCCCAACTAAAAATATTTAAACAATAAATTTAACAAATAGGTAAAGTAAACACACTATTTTCTCATATCAATTACCTAACTACTTACTACTCGTGAACTAATCAAAAATCATAAGATTCTCAGTGTTCCTATTTCTTCAGTGTCCTAGGTCTTTCATTCTCTCCAAAAAAAAGTTTTTTAGAGGCTTTTAAAGGTACCATAGATGTCTTTTTTTACTGAAAACGTTTGCCTGAAATGCTCGCGGAAGCGAGTTACTGAAGAAAAACTGAAACAAGTGCTTTTTCAAGATGAAGGAAAACGTACAAGAGCAGGGAGAACGAAAACTTGGATTTTTCATGAGGTTAAATACAAGAGACCTAAAAATCAAAATTACTCCTCCTTTTGCAATTTAAAAAGATATCTCTACTGGGCTAAATAGGAGAATATTTACAAAAATATTTTATAGTAGAGCTGTTACCCGCGGCTTTGCTCGCGAATCTTTAATTTATGCCATTCCGTTTTAATTTGCATATCATAATTTACATATTAGTTCTAAGGATAACATAATGCATAAAATGATTGTGTTATTCGTTGTGTAGGCATGAGGCAAGCCCCGCATCCGCCACTCCACAGTCATCTATCTATTTAGTTACTAGTTCAGTAACATCTATTTGAACCTTAAATAGAACCTTAAAACACACCTTATTTAACTTTTAAATCAAACGCTCGAGGTATTTATTATATTGTCTCTGCCACGAGGCTTTTGTCTGTATTTTAAGGCATCTCAAATTTCGGTCCATTTCGGATTACTTGTAAACGTGATAAACAACAGGACGACTATAGTAACGAACATATGTGTAGCATCCAGAGTTCTCGTGCATAACGGGATCCATTGGTAAAATAGAAAGGTAACACAACCACCATCTTTAGAATATCCGAAACGTTACTATCTCCCTTGCAAATGGCGTCTTCAAGATGAGAATAATTTTTCGCTAGCAGCTTACTCTGGTTGAATCCTATAGAGTTGAGCCATTCTGTTTCTATCTTGGCGTACACATCAACCAAAAACTGTTTTAAAAGACAATGACATTATACAGCAAGGTATTAAGCTAGCGTTTTAGTTTCTAAACATAACCGTCGTAACACGTTTGTAACCTAAATGCGATTTTATCCAATCCTTAGGGTGAAACCTTCCGCCTGTAAACAGTGAAAACCCCGAGTTTTTTATGTTTATAAATAATTATTTTTAACCCCTTAGAGAACGATTTTTTTTTAAATCCAATCTTATTCCACATCTACAACATAATTACAAATTTCAGGTTCATAGGCATTGTCGTTTTTGAGGTACAGTGATTACTAAATCAGCCAGTGAGTGAGTATGTTTCTATTATACTGTAGACAATTAAATCACTTTTCAAATGAACATCTGTGTGTATATGTGAAATGTAAAGTTTTCGAATTATTTAAAAAAAAAAAAATTAAAACAGATTTCCATAGAAACCTCCGCAGAAACCTGTATACAAAGTCTTATATTTTTTAATATAGTTTTTATAAATCTAGTATCTTTGCTAATACTGGCCCAGTTTAGATGGTTTTGTATTTGTATTATAGAGAATTTAATTATTTTTCAATAATATCAGAACTAACAAATAAATATCAGCATTATTACAACGTATGTAATAGAAAAGTGTCCTTTGAATTGGATTTTTAATAAAAATTGTAATGATAATAATACATCAATCATTGTAATTGATCTCAATATCTAGTATACATATTCTTTTGATAAACATAATATTTTCGTAACATCATAATATGCCCTAGGAATATATCAAAAGTCTATCAGAGAAGAGAGGATTAACTGAATGGAGGCAAAAAACAAATTTAAACAAAATAATTTAAAATAAAAATTGATATGAAAGTCGTAAGGTAGAAACGAACTTCCAGTTTCCCGGCTTAAATAAAAATCTAGTGTCACTCAAGAAGTTCCTACAACCAGCTTTCTTTCAGCTTCCTGTTGTCTTGAGTTTCTTTACGAACTTTTATTAGGGATAATAAGAAATTTAAAAAAAAAACTTTCATCGCAATGTCGAAAACGGAATAGCAATCAAAAGACGATTTCCATTTACGACTTCACACAAAAGAATGAATTCATCCCTTCATAGTTGTTGACAGGAAATTCAAATCTAAAGTGCATGCAGAAATCTCTAACAAGAACTAGATCTGCGGTCGACAGCCAATTCAGGACATTACAATGGCAGCGAGGAAAGTAAGAAAATTACAGAGAAACTTTTGAGGATAAAGGAAAAATTGTTAAAATAAAAATATATAGAAATCTTAAGCTCAATTGCCGAATCTGGTCAATGATCGAAATTTTTAGCCAAAAATATGACGTTATTTTATTTTTAACAAGAGTGTATATTATTTATTTATTTTTTAATGTTTCAACTTCCATTACAGCACACCTTAAATTTTAAATTAACATAATAGAAATTAAAAGTCAGTTTTTTAAAATCAGAAAAATACATTCCCTTAAAGAAACAACAAAATAATAGGAAACTTTTTTTTTTTTAAAGGCGTTGTGTGAGATGTGATCTAATTAGTTTTTATGACTCAAACGGTCACTAATTACATCTTAGCTCAATTAATGGTATTCCTGTAACTTAAACCCAAGGTGCATAATAATGCAAGATAAAGCATTTAAAAAAAAAAAAAATAAGTTCATGTCATTAATGACGTCGCGCGTTTTGGATGAAAATCTCGGTCGTAGAAACATCGGCGATTGACTGAACCATATATATATATTTTTTTTTTTAAGGGTAGAGAAAAAATCTTTCATAAGGCAATGTGTGACTAAACGTCCACAACAATGCGAAATTTCTACTCACTAAAAAATCACCTCCCTATTCATCGTTACCACCCTGCGGAACTGCTGTCACGCATTACTAAGAGGAGGGCAGGATGGCCATACGCTTACTTCTTCATTGGAACATGTGTGTGTGCGTGTAAAATGAGTCCAATACGTTAACAATTGACCAAGATTGAAAGAAAGGGAGAATGAGGACAAGCAATGGGCATATGTGAAAAAGGGGGATTGATCTGAAAAAAAAATCTGGATAGAATAGAACCACTCTGGTTCAGAAGTAAGTGAGTATAGTTATATAGGAAATTGTCCAGGTAAGTCAGAATAAATTTAAATTAAAGGTGAGCGGTTAAGAAGTAATATTATTTAATAAGCTTTAGATCCAGGACATGAAGACACCTCACAACAGTTCGTGATAGGCTCATTAGATAAAGAAAAAAACGATGATTAATGTTTATGCCCCCTTACAAAGAACAGTCTGGCGAGAATTGATTATTAACATTACCTTATGTCATGATAAACACTAATACATAAGGTTATCAGGAAAAATTCTGTTACAAAACCGTTTGGTCAATATATATAAAACTGAAATGCTACTACGAAATCGAGAATGATGGAAAGCTCTACCGAAGCACTAGGTTCATGGAGGAGCAGAAAGACATTGATTGATTTATTGAAACTGGAAACCGAATCTTCCTTACTAGGTTCTTCTCTAAAGTTTGATCTATTTGAGGGTCAAAACTTTTTAACACAAATCTTATAAAGATATATAGCATAGACAGTATTTTATTGTTTATAAAAACCAAGCAATGATATAAACTGAAACAAATGAATATTATAATTCAATTGCCTAATGTTAATGTGATACGAAAAAAATCATAAAGATCAAAATAAATTAAATTAAAATAAACTTTATAAATAAAATATGTAAAATATATAAAAATAAACTGGTGGGATAGAGAGAAGTGGAAAAACATTCCAGCTTTTATTTTATGCAGTTGCATAAAAACTGGTCTATGATAATAGAATAATGTACTTCATATGAGGCCAGGAGATACAAAAGAGGACAAATCCAAATTTGAAAATTATTTAGGAAACCCAAAACTCTACATATTTCAGGGGTTTTTTTCCTTCTGAAACTCAACCAAAACTTTGAACGTAAATTTAGATTGGATTTAGTTCTTTTGGAAGCCTTAAGCATGTGCCTACCACAGAGGAAGCTAAGTAGTGGGAAAAACATTAATAATATCAAAAATAATATAAAATGGGTTTATTCCCTTTTGCATCTCCATTAGTAATCCTTACTAATATATTAGTAATATAACAAACATCATTAAAAAAATAAACGTAATAAATTGTGTTTTAATGATATTATCATTGATCGCTCATTGAAAGTTCAATTATTCATGAAAATTTTCCTTTCCAGAATAACTGAGGACGAAGGCTATAGAACTAAGCTTCATTGAAAGGCGGAAAAGGACTGGGCGAAAACATCCATTCATGTCCTTTAATGGTAGTTGTTCCTCGAAGAAGTTTAATGTCCTTTAATCTCCCTTGTTCTGGGAAGTTGGCTATCCCACAATTCGGTTGAATAAATACCGAGTAAATTATACCTCTAATAATGACTTTAGCAACCTAATTATAACGCATATGTTTTTTTTTTTGCAGTCCTTCAGAGCCGTGGTCTTGTAAAACTCGAATGCGAACGAATTTGCAATGGATTTTAAGTTGAAACTTTCGTAATCGATTTAATCTATAATTAGCAGGCAGTATAGATAAATCTTCGAAATAGGAAGAGTAATTGACATAAGGTAACAAAATCTACTGAAAAATATTTAGGTAACTGTACTTAACTACATAGCTCTACAGCCCGAGTTGGCTTCCCTGACAACATTGCTCCAGTCTACTCTGCACAGCGCTCTCGTTTTTCAATTCCTCACACCGAGAACTGCTAGGTCCTTTTCCACATCCTGAATCCAATGTCTCCGAGGTCTTCCTCTCCTCCTGGTGCCACACATAGTTCCAAGCAGAGTCCATTTTTGTATTCTGGAGTCGTCCATTCATACAACGTGACCTAACCATTCAATTCTTCTCGCTCGTATAAAGCGGACAATATCACAGGATCCATATAACTCATAAAATAGGCTGTTCTTCCGTACTCTCCATCCACCCCCTTCCATTACTGGTCTATAAATTTTCCAAAGAATCTTTCTCTCGAAAATTTTCAAAGCATTTATTGTGGAGGTGCTAAGGGTCTATGTTTCGGCCGAGTATGTCACAACTGGTCTTACTAAGGTTTTGTATAGTCTTATACTTGTTGCTCGTGACAACAGCGATGACCGGAAGTTTTAAGTTCGCGAAGTAGGCTCGGTTGCCTACAAGTTGGTTGATTGGATTCTGGTATTCAAAGAGAGCACATAAGAAAGCTGGATGAACAAATTAAGAATCGAAAGATTTTCTTGAGCTTTAAGAGGTTTTGAAAAGAAACACACGCATCATATATTTTCTTCGTGAAACTGGATAAAACCATCTCAATCCGGCCTACGAACTAGAGACATGGAGTGCCTACGAACTCCGAAGATGCATCTAATGAAGCAATTCACTAGCCTCTTCAGTTTCATCCGACGCTTACCAGATGGTCAACCATTTACCAAGCACCTCTATCTAATAAAAATGGGAAAGATAAACTTCAAGACCTGTAACACTCTCAGTGTAAAAAAACAAGAGATGTCAACAGGAAAGAATGATAGGTAGAAGACATCGAAAGATTAGAGACTTATGAAAAAAAGAACGGTTAAGCTAAAATAAAATAAAAGATAGTAGTCATAGGCGTGCGCAGGGGAGGTGGCCACAGGTGGACAGGCATCTGCTAATAAGTTATAGTATTATTAATTATAACCCTGGAGTGATAAATTATTGGTTTAATTTTAACACAAACATTTTAAAATACGTTTTAGACAAATTCTTCTTTTAAAAAATTGCGCACAATATTTATTCCACTTATTGAGAGGTCTTTTGTAAATTAAATGATAAAAGTGATGAGTCTAACCAATGTTAATAAACTAGCTTCGGCGGTACATGTAATAAAATTAATAAACGGTAACTTTATGTTTGTCAAGGGAACTTAATTACAGAGACCTACTTTTGTAGTCACGCAATCTTTTCATTTTATGGATGTTGTGTTTGTATAGAAAAGAAAATTATTGATGTCAAATGTAAACATTCGCAACATATAACTGAAAAGTTCAAATCCAAAAGAGTTTAAAAACATTAATAAATTTAATATTGTTGCGAAATTTTGTCCAACCCCCAATAAATTATTGAAGCAAAGTCCCTGACGAGGTGATCCTATTTATTCTTCAACAGCGTTCTAGAAAGGTTATAAGAGATACCAGAATCAAGAGAGATGATACCAATTATTCCAGCTCAGTCCCATTTTTGGTCGTAGATTACATTAATTATATAATTAGGCGATCACTTAAAGTCATAGGGGAAGTTTTCAAACGTCTAGTCGCAGTGGAAATGAAAGCTGGACTAGAGAGAGAGAAAAGCACTTTATCATCAAAGAGGTGTTACTCTCTTTATAAGCAACTGTATTGCGTCTCTCTACACAAAAAATACTTATCCAATATAGATACATGTTTTTATTTTTTATTTCAACGGTTCTCATTTAATATTATTTATTTAATTTTATTTTCATTATTTATTTTATCTTATTTTTTTACTAAATGTATTCTATTTGTAAATTAAATTAAGATATAATTTATTATCAATTACAATAAAAAAAAAATATGGCCATGGATTGTTAGAATAATGTATACCAAGGGAGGATCGGTGACCAATACTGCTAAAGGGTACCCACTTCTCTTACATCAGATCTTCATAATTCTCATGGAGCTAATGTTGAGACTTCTGACAACAAAGAGGTAACATCAAGGTCTACAAACACATCTTAGGAACAGATGACTCCAGCGAGAAACTAAAAGATTCTGGCATATGCATCATGGTCAATTTGTTTAATAAAGAGAAACTGAAGTCTTGGATTTAACCTATTCCAGAACTTGGCCATTCCCAACCTTACAAAATGCATTGTCGGTTCAACGATAATTTTATTCCTGGCCTAAAATTATCCCAAGACTAAGGGATAGGTTAGGGTATGCTTAGTTCAAAACTAAGTCTAACAACAGAACAAGCAACTGCTCTAGTTGTGTAAACATTGCAGTCTCAAAATGTAAACGATGCAATAGATTTTTGAAGCTTTAATTATTAATTTGATTAAGATTGTAGCGCAGGATAATAAACGCATCACTAAATTGGTAATAAACGTTGGATATATGGTAAACCTAGACATAGGTAGAACATTACTGTAATTAACTGATTAAATAATCCTTTCATGAATTAATAAAGGATCTTGTAAATTATAATACTAATCAAATCAAGGTAACGACTCCTACGTGACATTGAATAACATTAACGGTATCACATATATATTCAAAGAGCAAATTTAATAATTAAACATAGGGCCTCGCAACTGCACCACTGCTGATGGTAGCGATAAGCACAGACTGTAACGAAGCGAACTGTCAACGCTATCTAGAAGCACAATAAAGACTCCCAGATAGTTTAATTCACGCTTGTTGTTATGAATTCTTAATAATCCATCATCAGCAATGCCCTAGATATTTTTTAACTGGTGAATAATATACATATCTATGTTTAACGATTAATATTGCACAATGGACTATCTACTATCCGGTTCTGCAGAATATTCTTGCCTCCACTTTTCTTAAAGTTTTTAAACAATAAAAAGGTAATTATCTCCGAACCGACTAGCAAACATCCTAGGGATAGAACGAGGAGTAGATGGGAGGATTGTATTAAGGCTGAAACCGCGGATTTGGGTTTAAGGGAATCGGTGAAAGTAGGTATGTTGGCATCGAGCATTCCGGCTCGCTAAGCCTATCATTAGTAATATTAGTATTATAAAGATAAAAATGTCGCATTTAAAAAACTTAGCGGTTGAGAAGTAAAAGTCAGCAAATGGAGCCAAATCCATCAATTAACGACTTACTATTATACGAGACTAGCGTAATGGCAGTCAGCTAAGGGATAACAATTATAAGCATTATCATTTTAATTATCTTTAAACAATGCATTCTCTGTTATGGCATTTATACTCTTGCCTAAGCATGAATCACTTAATATCGCATTAAGACTAGACATTTTTTGTTTTAAGACGAAAAAAATAAAATATCAGCTTTGACCGGTGTTACCCTGATTCCGGGGTAATGGCAGTCGGTGGTGTCAGTGATTATTTATTGGCAATACAACAAGGAATAATATAACCGCGAATAATTGAAAAATAATATTTTTGTTTATATTACACTCTTTCTTTGTAGGCTTTCTCATCGATGAACCTTCAGCAACAACTTGTCTTCCTTATTTCAAATAATCTGCAGTTGTTTAGCATTTAGCTTTGTCTGTCTTCCTCATATATTTTTCTAACCTTCTAAAACACAAATAAACATAGACGTTATTACCCCGAATGCATGGTGTTATTCACCAAGTAATAAATAAAAAAAAAAGTAATAAGTCCGAACTCGGTGACGCCGTCTCCTATTAAATACGCGATACGGATTCGGTTCAGGACTCCAGTCAAGCCAAGTCCTGTTTCGGTGTAGCCGCACCTTCATAATGTCAGTAGAAATCAGTGAAACAGGCGATTAATTGCTATCTGCACTATGAATTTGCTGATAACAACAACGGAAAAAGACTTTATCTCGCTCAACATACAAACAACAACTGCCAGCAGAGTCAGCACCAATCAGGTCAAACATATGTTAAAACTTCACAAGAAATCATAGGGACCACGATTGCCTTTGATTAATGTAAATTAGTCTCTCCTAGAATGTTTCAAGATGGCACAGGTTCAAATTAGAAATTAGAAGGGAGAAATCAAAAATTTATCTTTGGAAGAAACATACATTAGTCTTATTATCGAATGATTAATTTACATCATGATTTTTTTTATTAATAGGTAATGAATGCATTTAAATAATCAAAAGTATTATATTTCAAGATAAGACTAAGTACCGATGGGTGCTGAATCTCCTCATGCATGACAGACATGATAATATAAACGCACATTATACTCAAATATGCATCCGCTTATAGCCGCGATATCAGTGACAGGTTTAGATATATGATAAATATATGAATACAAATAAACCAATAAAATCATTGAGAAAAATTACAATATATACAAAATTTAATCATAATAAAATAAAACCAAGTCTAATTCAATCAGAATCCTCCAAAATCTCACAATTATCTGATTCATATATATAAACTTATTTGGTTCATGAAATAGACTTTCAGCATTAGAAAGAGAAAAAGATTGCACTTTCTCTTCAAAGTGTGGAGTAAATGGGATCATTATGTTGCCCTTTATGAGATTAATTTTCAAAGGACTTGCCTGAATTTGTTACCCTATTCATTTCTTCAAATAAGACTACCTAATGAAGTCTAATAAGCCCAATTACATTTTATCTCGTTATACCTGTCTCGTAACGCGTGACGTCCTCACAATTCAGAAATAGTATCTTCGTCATTCCAGACTGTGTGCAGAGCCAGAAATGATTTCTAGATCAGAAAATACTCGAACATGAATAGAATCAATATTTTTTTAGTTTTTTTTAGGTGAAACCAACGTTTCGTTAAAAATAAAATTATGGTTAACGCAAAACATGGGATTAAAAAAAACAATTAACTTAAAAAACTTAACTGTTAATATAGCATAATTAAATTGTATATTATAGAAATACAACAGTTAGCTATATCTGTTAAAGATACAGTTATAACTAGATTACCTTGAGAATTAAAAATCATACTTTTTATTATATATTTCTTAATTAAACACGCATCATTAAAATGAATCAATATAATTTTAATTAATCAAAAATATTTTATTTACAAAAACAAACCAGTTTTAATTTTTTTCTAAATGAATTCGCTACATTATATATAAAATGAAAAAAAGGAAAAACAAAAAAGACTAATTCATTGTATAAGAACTTTATTGATTTTATTATTACAAAATAAATATAAAGATTAATTTATAACAATACATTCATATTCCAAAGAGAATGAAGAAGAATGGTGGACAGAGGTCGAGAGAAGGAAAAGAGAGACCGCATTCAACAGCCCCACAAAATTGATAGATTGGATTGATGAATATAGGGGGGGACATAGGAAGCTATAAAATCCGACGAGTACGGACCATAAAGTGTGTTCAAATAGAGAAGAAACTGAATAGAAGGCCCTCAACAGCAAATAGAGTTGGACATACAACCAAGCTTTTCATTGCGGTCATTACAGCGTATCGAGTTCTACCATCGATGTTATCAATGAAACCTACTTAGGATCTTTTGCGCCATTACGTCGGTATAAATGGCAAAAACCACTCAGATTCAAAAAGGGATCCATCGAAAATTCTCCGAGACGGGGGGCATCATTGATTGTACAGCGGAACCTACATTACACAGGTTCGATTCAAAGGAATCCCAATTACCCGTATTTTTCACATTCTACTTTCGAAAATTTCGGCGGCTAGGCCACAAACAGAAAACAGAAATATTCAATGAACAATGATATATTCCAATAAAAAAAAAGAAGTTAAAATAAAGGTAAGGACGCACTGGATCTTGATTACTTATGTTATACGTAGGTGATGATATGTAATTAAATTTTCTGCCTACAGGCGGAATCGAGCTCTGCCATCTCCGAGCCGTGCCAAATAGAATAATTCATTTTTTTTTTTAAGATGCCTATATTTTAAGAAAATTATATGAATAGTTATGCATACCGTGCCAATATTTAATTATATTAATCATAAAACTAATTTAGTTTTAGATTGTTTTTTGTATATGTAGAGAAGTATAAATCTAAACGGGTGGTACTATACGATTCGTTCTTGAGTTCCAAGTAGTTTAGGTAACCCCTCTTAAGTTATATAACAGTACTTTTAGTTTTATAAATTATAATATTAATAATATATATGAAGAGTTCACGGGAGAAAGGAGGATAGTTATTAGGGATAGTAAATATGATCATATCGTTTAGTTGAATAAGATGGTAAAAAGAAACAGGCGTTAGAAGCTTTAGAAGAATTCCCATAGGCTGAAGAAATAGAAGCTTCTACGTTAAAATTTGATTTTCTCGAAATGAATATCGGCTGACATTTCCCCTTTCTTCCGTGTACTGTTCATATGTATTTAAAAATAATTTAAATATTTAACTTTTTTATGTTAAATTATTCATTAAAATTATTTTCGTTAAATGCCGTTCGTAGTTAAGGATGGTAGCATGCATGTACTAAATGCTTTGAAAGTAGCATTCCTTGTTCTGTGTTGATCATCGTCGAAAAATTTCGGATCTATTCTTCATTAAAATAATTTGGAAGGTCGAAGAGGACCGCTAAACAGTAAAACTGAGTTAGCGGTTCGGCAGATAAAAAAAACTAATTCAACAAAAAAAAATTCAACAGCCAGAACTTCGTGATTTTACCGATCCGAGTAAAACCCATAAACACGTTGTATGGAATTTGAATTTTAAACCAATTGAATATTTACTTTTGAGAAACAATCACTTGAACCTTTGTCGTTAGAACAAAGGAATTGCAAAAAATAAATTTAATTAATTTGGCATCTTTCCAAGATGGGCTTCCTCGATAGGAGATGGAAAAAAGATACTTCTTTTAAACCGAATTAATTCTCCGACAGGTGAAAATTAAAAACTATAGGAACGCCTTTCAATTATTTTCTTTTTAAATCAAATATACGTTGGATGAGTGAAAAACCTATGATTTGAAAGAAATAAAGGATTTTGTTTTTATAAATACGCTAACATCCACACATTATTTAAACTGCCTAAACATATTTCAAAGTTTAAAAACATTTTTAGAAACCGATTACCAAACAATAATGACAGCTGAATATATTTTAAAGTCATTCTCTTAAAAAAAAACTTATTACTATTGAGATTAATAAGCCCTTGGTAAATATATAAATATGCATTTATATTTGAATCCATTTTATCTTTTTTTCTACATTATTTTTTATTCAGTGTTTTCCTAACGTAGCTTAGGTGTATTAAAGGATTCTGTAGTTTTTTAAGAGAGTTCAATGTTGTTAGTTTATTTTCTTTGAACGAGATGCATTGCATAATAGCGCCAGATTAGTTTATTAAGTAACTAGTCCTACCTTCCTAATGACAGTTTTACAACAGTAGGAAAAATGCAATATTTATTTATTTAGTCTTAATTTATTGATTTATTATTTATTTATGCCCCTCCACAATAAAGTTGTTTACAGGTCTTTCTATAAGGTCTCCACACATTTGATAATCATTATAACTTAGAAAAAGACACGGGGCAGGCTATGCAGTACCCGCAATAGTAAACGATTGTGAGGATTTAGCGGTTCTGAACAAAGGGCACGGTAAGACATATCTAAGGGTTACATTATTATATAGAATATTGAAATAAATATCATTCCGATGATTCTCGTTACATCAAAAATAATATTCCGAATTTCATCAGAACTTTGCTCGTCATCCTGATCCTTTAGCAGAATCTCAATCTAGTGTAATCGACTCCATTACTACTCCTCCACGAAGGACGAATATGTGTATAATATAGAAAATACATTAACAATCCTTAACCGTGTCATCAATACGATTCCCCTTATTTAATGTATATATTATTTCAGCGAAATTGATAATAGCGGTTTGATGTGCCGTCAATAATTCGGGAAGGAAAAGATTTTACGTCGGATTGAAATGAGAGGACAAAGCAGGAAGCTAGCTGCCGGATCTGTCATTTCGACAGGGCCCATTGGAGGGAAATAGCCGACACCCCCTCTGCCCATTATTATCCTTTGGTTACAAAGCCGCCTTTTCAGCTGTCAACTACGTAACGGGATCGTTTAGAAATTTATTAGCACAATTGGGGAAAAAAAGCTTTTCATGCGGAATAAGAACAGATACTTTTAATCGTTAAAAACCTATAACGGTAATCAACGATTTCAGAAAAAGCGGTAAAGCTTTTTTGGAATGAATACATAATCGGATTTCATCCATATTCACGAAAAATATAACTTCTTATCACAATCAAGTTATTTATCTATGTCAAACTATTCGAATCAATGCATCAAGGTCAGAATTGAATGTCGGTGTAGGTGATAAATTGCTAAATGTTTGAAGCCTTTATGATTGATTCGTTCATTTTTTAGCGTCCTGTACAGGCTGGAAAAAAAAGAAATTAACATACCGAACTATTTATCATTTAAAATCTTTTTCACCTCCAATGTAGTCGTAGATATCTAACTGAATGTGAATTTATTTATTTATTAACAACTATAATATTATTTATTTATTTTATATCATTTATGTTTATTTTATTATGCTTTTATCATAATACAATTAAATTCATATTATATACGATGCTACTATATATTATATACCATAGTATAAACTGTTATATATCATGTTACCATATTATATATACTATATTACATTACTGAATGCATAAAATATATCATTACCATAATACGTACATAAGCTATACTTATTTATTATAATTTTATATTATATTTATTTATTATAATTTTATATTATAGTTATTTATTTTATATTATAATTGTTTTATTATTTATTTATTAACAACTATTTGGACTCTACAACCACTTGGGTCATTTTTGCCCTAAACTAAGTTTACAAACATCTGAAAATTACAACAATAAAAATTGATGTACAATTAAGTTTAAAACAGCAAATTTTCTAAAGTTGGAGGGTCTCGACTAGGGTTGGAACATCGAAAGAAAAATATCGATATTCGATATTTTGATATATCGCGAATCCAAATATCGATATCCATCGATAATCGGTAGAAAAATATCGGTGTATCGAAAGGAATTGGACCAAAAAGCAAAGAAACCATGCATTAAATGAGTATAACGTTATGAAATTTATGAGAAGTTTATGAAATAATATAATTATTATTAATAGAACAATATTTTTATTATCCTTGAATCATTATAAATATATATAAGATAGAAAAGAATAATAATTTGGTAACAAAAATAAGTATTATAATATATTTTTATCTTGAAGGTTTTTTGCCATATTTCATATATATTATATTATTCTACAAATTTAAAAAAAAAAAAAAAACCTTGTTTACAAAAAACCATGCATACATTGAGCATTCTCAAAACATTTATCTAAAAATATGTAATTCATGTGATATATATTTCAGTACAATCACCATTTATATTATTACCTGTTTGTCTTTACGTAGGATTAATTAACAGTATAGGTGTTTCAATCTTATATACTAATTATTGCTTGAAAACTAAATATTGTTTATTCTCATATTTATTGCATTATATTTATAAATTAACACGTGCTATATTTTAACTAATGATTATATTCAACAATTTATTTATATTTATAGTATTGTCTATTTTATTTCAAGTTTGCGAATGATTGGTCGATATTATTTTTCGTTTTGGTAATCTTAAAATCTTAAGTTTATTTGAAGGGTAAGGAGGAAAAACCTGGACCCATTTCATAATTAAGTACGAAAGTACAATTACGAGTAGATCTATGATTTACTATGCATATGACACACAGTGAAATGTTGAAACACAATAAAATTTAAAACTAGTTGTTAGCATCTACCTAATGTGCCTCGATTCCTATTCTTGAATATTCTGACCTGTGTCTTCACTATCTAGCAATACTTATGGTAGTGTTCTCTTTTCTTTTTGTAATTCTTCTAGACCTTATTTTTATTTTAAATTTACTATTTTCATTACAGTTATTAGTTCTTTCATTATATATCTATTTTATTTATTAAGTCTATGTAATGATTATCAATTTCATATCGATTTTGAAATTGAGAACTTATTTTATACAACTTTATTCCTATTAGAATTTTTGGAATTTGTCTTATGTTGCTTTAATCTTGTTTTCAAATTTTGGGACATTTCTCCTATATAATATTTTTCATTGTATTCTTTCCAGTTTAGAAAGGCTGAGTATTCTTGCAGATAAAATATAAAATAGCATCATTAATTTTTCTTCGTCGTTCGCCTCCCTCTTCAAATGATGCGATATATTGGAAACTACATCTTATGTCAGAAGCTTTTGACGGAGGAACTGTTTCATTTGCTTCTGATTTAGAAGTAGATAGTGTTGCGTGATTTAGAAGTGTAGATAGACGAAAAAAACGTGTGAATGGGAAGCTTTGAGGTGTGACCGTAGGTTTTTCCGATGTCCGAAATATTTTGTGACAATATTTGCACTCCGCACTTTTACTTTCTCTCGATTTAAAGTGTTTCCATACTTCACTTTTTGGCGGCGACATTTTAGTTTCTATTTTCACTTTAATCACCACACTAACAACAACAACAACAATGAAAAACAAGTAACTGATCGTTAGTGACGCCTATGAGTTATAACATTAAGGAAGTTACAACAGCTCAAAGACAGCGTCCTATATTGATTAAATAATTAAGCTATAATGTAAAGTACAGCTCACGGATAAAATCAAAAATATGATAAAGAATAAAGGAAATTTCTAATTAAAATAAAATAATAAAGTTTAAAATATTAATATCAGCCATATATCGGTGTAAAATATCGATATATCGGGTATTAGGATATCGATATAATATTTCGGTTTTTCAAATCCGATATATCGCGTTTCGATATTCCAACCCTAGTCCCGACCATCTTTGATTCGCTAAGCCTGTTTCCTCGCCTCGTCCAAAACAGTACAATGTCCATTCGTGTCTACGAACATAAGAGGCGAAACCTCGGTCTTTCTTTACTGTCGATCCGAACAACACTCAAACACTTTTCGCGTCTCTGTCTTTACCCATTCCCATAACAAGGCTGAACTGTTATTTTATTCTTATGGTATTTATTAGCGGTAATATTCTTTCATCTTCTCCAATCCCATCATTTCAGATGCGATCTCATTTAGTTCAGCCAGCACTCTCCTCAGATATTTCGTCACAGCTACTGTGATTCTCCTTACATCCTCTATACTAGAGGAACTCAACTCTGGCTTCTATATTGTAAAGTGGGAAGGTATGGGGGGAGGTATTCGCAGTTTGAATTTATGAACTACCTGCTTTTCTAGAGATACTCACGCACAATGACAACTATATCACATTTCTTACCGATAAAACGTACTAAGATAATTCCGACGCCCTCAAACAGATCTTTGACTTATGTTTATGTTTACCGATTAGCTCTTTGATGCTGTTTATGTCAAATGTTGATCTCCTAAAATATATATTTTTTTAAACAAGCACTTGACAAATTAAAAATATATCTAATCTAATGAAATAGAGCTGCATGATTATACAGTATTTTTAAAGGGAATGGTCTTTACAATGGGACCATTCTCAACTCCTTGAGCATTAACGAGATGCTATAAATTCAAAGCCAAGTGGAGGAAGAATTTGACTGTATAATATTACAATCCGCTTTTTCTTAGCCTCTTCTCAACAAAACAAATTCATGAATCTTAGAGTATAATGGAGCCGCTGAATCTTAAAAAACTAACTTTGACTTCATGAAAACTGAAAAAATTCAAGGAAACTATTTGGACTCAGGACATACATGGCTTTCCTGACTTCAGGGCCAATCCGTGGTTAATAAAACAGAAAATAGTACATAATGTGCTTACGTCAAAAATTAATAGAATGTTCAAAGGGAAAAAGTTTTTATACAATTTTATCATATAAATTGGTTCAACATTAGAGTGACTCTCTAGTCATTCTAAAGTTGAACCAATTTGATATATTTGAGCTCAATTACAATTTGAACATTTGAATTATTAAAGAAACCCACATGGAAATAGTCTCAATCGCCTGTCTGGTCTCAGTTGCCATGAAAATAGTTGAAAATCTTTATTACTGGATGATTTAATTAATTAATTATTTATTAATTAATTATTATTTGATTTGGTGGAAATCAATCTTATTTTCTTCTTGAGGGAGAGAAGTATGCGTTCATCAGCTCTTTAAAACAACATATTTTGATTATAGTTGGACCACATGTTTGGTTCAGGAGTAAATATTTAGTAGGGGAGTGGTCATTAGCACTTTTCTTCGGCTGTAGTTAAATTTCTAGCATTATCAATAAATGAAAAACGTTTTTTAAGAAAAAATATACTTCATATGTTATTGGTTTTTGTTACTTTCACTTGCCTGTACATGAAACATATCGATAGTAAGGGGTAGTATTGCGATTGTGAAAATTTTCAAATACGACTTTTCAATGTTAATACACATTTGAAGGTCCCAATAACCAGGTCTTGCAAAATGGTGTGGTGTGTGTGTGTGTGTGTGTGTGTGTGTGTGTGTGTGTGTGTGTGTGCGCGCGCGCGCCTGTGCGTGTGCTTGTGTGGTGGACGAAACTGAAATTACATATTTAAGACGGGTGAATGCCTAGGATGTTACAGCATCTTTTTCGCCAAAATCGGCTTGCCGGAAGTGCTACTTTATATTATTGATTTTGTATTTTTTGCAAAAGATTCTAACGGTCTTGAACAAACTCATTATAATATTGTAAAATTAAATTATATTAATTTTATTACTGAGAAATGTAATAAGAAAACATGAACAGATGTTTTCATATTACAAAACTGTAAATTATTTTATTTTTATTTATCATATAAGCTCCGGTAAGGGACATATGATAATCAATTGTGTTTAAATACTTTAATTAATTTTTACTCAAAGCAGGATGGTAAATGAAAGATATGTGATACAACACAAAACAGAAATGTAAGAATAAAACTTTTTTAAATAAAAATCAAAGCAGCTATTTTAAATTAACAAATTTGCATATGAGATACAGATTTAGTATTCGAATTTCAATTATCATCATTCAATCCGTAATCCGAATCAGAATCATTGGGAAAATTCGGATATCCGAAATCGAGATGTCGGTAATTCAAAATTCGGGTATTGGGAATACATTTGGATACATAGATATATACAGTTCCATTCCGCACTTGTTAAGCATTCAAAAATGCCAGAGAGTAATAAAAATTGCATAATGTAAGAAAATTTTGATCATAATTTAATATCGTTAAAAAACTTTTAATTTTTAAAAATCATTTCGTGTTGAACAATTTTTCGTTACTAATTTATTTATTTATTGGATTTTAAGCATTTCATAAATTTTATGATATAATAATAATCACATTATTATTTAGCAATATTTGCCAAGGGAAGAAACAGTTGATGAACTTTTTCAAAATGTTTTAGTTTAACTGTTTTACAATTAAAGTATTGGCATAAATGAACTGTACAAAAAGAACCTTCTGATAAAAAGTTCCTTTTGAATTAATATCATCGAAAGTTTTTGATAAAACTTCTGATAATATAAGTTCTGACCAAAACTTTTTATAAAAGTTCTGTTAACAGAAGCTCCTACTAGCACATTTTAAATATAAGTTTTCACATACTTATTGGGCAAATCTTGAGAGATCTTCCGGAGATGGAGCAAACCTCGGGAGACAGCAATATTTTTGAAAAAATTAAGAAATCTTTTAATAAAAAACATGGATAATAAATAAAATTCGAAATAAAAACCAAACAGATAAGAATTACCTTTTTATTTATTATATTTAACATTTAATTTTTAATTCCAATAGAAAAATTGGTTTTATTTTAATAAAATCACCTACAGAATGTTTATTTAAAGAAATAACATTTCCAGATAAGAAAACCTTTCAAGACACAATTCCACAAGAATTGCTCACATTTAATTGAGAACTTTTATTATAATCTCACTAAAAGGTTCTAACGAGAACTTTTGTAATACAGAACTTTTATTATAAAATAACTTTTTATAAGATTAAGAAAGCTCAAAGAACTTTTACAATATAATTTCTGAGTATACATAAAGTTCTTGTAAAAACTTATAATAAAAGTTTTAGAATAAAAGTTCTTGCATAAACTGCTTCAAAAAAGTTCCTAAGAAAAAGTTTAATTTAGAACTAGAAATTTTTCAAAATAAAAGTGCACAGTTATTTTGGAGCTCTGGGACTTACTCATCGTGTACCCAATACAGAATCCTTTATAAATTGTAAAAGTACAGGTTCTTAATTGTTTATTGTTTAACTTGAATGATCTGAGATTTAATTAAACAGCGACAAATTGCAACACATCACGTTCACGTTCCGGCACGACACCGCCACTCCAGTTAACCAAAACAATATCCCTATCCCTATTCAACCAGCTCCTCACTGAGGTCTCAGCTTCCACAAAAGGATGACATGTGAAACAGTCCCTAATCCTAAACAAGATATTAAAGCTATTATACTCAGACCTGAGTATAGATGGCTTAAATTGAAACTCAGAAAATGGCTCAATAGTTACAAGAACTTAATTATTGAAACTTTAATACCTAGTTCTGCCATACATAATGTTACAAAAGTTGAACTTTGTTTACATCCTTGGGTATTAGATAATCCTTACCTCTATCAGGTTATTTTCTTTACATGTCAGAATAGTCTCAATTAGTTTGTATTTTTCTTTCACTCGGTTAACATGGAGTAGGGTGATAAAGAAAACCGAATAGCTGTGATCGCCTTACACAAAGTTGGAAAATGTAGGTTAGAGATTTTCAACACTTAGAAACCTTTCAGTATAAGCCGTATGTTCGTGTACCGCACTATAAATAGATATAATGAGACCCTAACTGTATGTGACAGACCTCGACCGGGCCGTCCCCGAACTGTGAGAACGGCAAATGCAGTGAAAGCAGTGGCTGCTCGAATCAGAAGAAATCCCATTCGAAAACAACAAATCATGTTTCGGGAAATAGGAATCTCTGTCATATCAATGTCTCGCATAATAAAAAGTGATCTTAGGGTGGGTGCATTTCGAAGAATGACAGGACAAAGGATTACCACTTCCCTAATAAAAATTAATTGTTTTAATAAGATAAAACAGCCTCTAAAAACTATCAGGACAATATTTTGAAACCTGTTGTCAAGCCTCTAAATGATACTCTGTTTGCTGGAAGTCATTGGGTTTTCCAGCATGATTCCGCTCCAGCTCACAAGACCAGGTCAACTCAGCAGTGGCTGCAAAAGAACATTCCAGAATTCATCTCTGCCTCGGATAGGCCCTCAGGAAGCCCTGATCTCAACCCCCAAGATAACCGGCTTTGGTCCGAACTGGAGAGGATGGCATGCCACAGAGCACACCCTAACTTGGGAAGCCTCAAAAAATCTCTGGTCCGAGCAGTTGAGCGCTTTCTTCAAGAAGTGCTGCGTGCTGATATTGATGACTGGCCACGGAGATTACATGCCTCTGTCAAGGCAAAAGGGGGGCATTTTGAGTAATTTCTTTTTTGTTTACTCTCTATAGATATACATTTTATTTTCTAATAAAGTTTTTGAAAGAAATAATTTTTCTGTTGAAATCTGTACATATTTCCTTGTAACAATGTTTATGACAGGACTATGTAGTGCAGGAACAAAACAAACATTTCCAGGTTTCCAAACTTTTGGTAAACGAAAAAAAAATATCTTACTCTCCTGTTTTCCCTCCTTATTGACATTCTGTTTAGTCAAAAAAACAAGATAAATATACTCTTCCATATTTGCATAGTTTCGTACGTACATTTTGAGAAAAAAAATTCGGTAAATTAAAGATATTTATATGGAGATTGTATGTTGCGATTCAAAAACTTAAATATTGTCGGTTTCGATCCTAAAAAAATGGAGATTTTATGATTTGATCATGAATTTTTCATAAATAGACAAAAATAAGCTTTAATAAATAACTAAAAATAGATAAATCTTAAAAGCAAAGTACATAACCATGAATACAGAAATACACTGTAAATTTAAAAACTGATAAAAAGAACCTTACTTGCCATCATGCATATTATAAACAGAACAAAAAAAGACTAATTTAATAAAACTAACAAGACAGATAACCCTTTATGACATACTAAGACAATAAAAAAAAACATACATCAAGGTAATAAATAAATGGGGATTTGTGGCATAACCAGTCAATTGATAAATAAGATCAAAGAGAAATCAGTGCTGCAGGAATGCAGTAATGAGAAAGGAATGATTTATTATTCAACAAAAATTGTAAATTAAATTGATATCTAATATTATGACATGAGGAATAATGATATATCCTTGTAAATAAATCAATTTAAGGTAAATTTAATTAAATGATTATATTGTTTCATAATTTAATTTGCATATTATAACAAAAAATTGTTTAATGTAATAAAAAAAATATTGATTTTAGTTCTGAAGATGGAGATGTAATAACTAATGTATAAAATTTGATAATAAAAGTTACCATTTTGGAAACATAATAAAGCATAAGCAAAATTTATTGAACCAAAAATATATAAAAAAAAATAAGAAAAATAACGATAAGTTGGTCTACTACCAAATAGTAGTTTATTATGTTAATTAATCTATTAAATTTGAGGATTCATCTATATTTTTTTCACAACAGAACTCGTTACTGCTGCTCTCAGCCAAAGTAACATTAGGAAGTCCAGATGGATTCACTTAGTGGTAATAGCTCATGGAATTAATATTAAGCCGATCACATCCAAAATGTTTGACTAACAGATTTTCCACATCCCTTATTTTTAAATTACTAAAAGAAACTTACTCATGAAGTATAGTCTGAAATAATCAACTGAACCTTACCAACCCAAAAGGATTGATGGTTTTGATCCTAAACCTAACGATTAACCCTGTTTTTTAAATGTTTTTTTGGTAGGATATTTCAGGTTTTGATCAAAATAAACTACACCATTAAAAATGGCAGGAAAAATCCATTAAAATAGCCATGTTTTCTAGATTTCGTTAAATAGTAGATATTGTTTGTTTTCATCCGAAGCTACTCAATTACACGTCACAGTTATATGAAAAAGATAAAGAGACCATAAAACATTCGAAATGAATAACAAGATCGCCCTGGTAAGTTAGTAATTAGTGACAAAATATTACGAAGTATAGCATTATATCCCGATAAAAAAATCATGAAAACCCACAGAAATTACAAAAAACATTTACAGAATATGGCAACGACACATACAAGAAATGAATGAAAAGAATCCTTGGATTTTTTATTAAAAAAACATGAACTGACTCCATGATAGGTACTGACCTCCAACTGTATCCGTCCATCGACTATGCAATTAACACCATTTCAATCCGCGCCTTATTCCGCCGATGTCGTGGATTAATTCAATAATAATTAAAAAAAATACAATAATATTTCTTGTAAGCAATCGTGGCATGTCTCAATATAAATAAGGTAAATGCTTAAAGATAACTGGTATCTACATTAAGGAATCAATTAATGAGATTCAACTAAAATTCCTTGGAAATGAATATGCCTAAAAAAAAAAAAAAAAAACGAAATCAGGCAATTTCTTTTCAATGTTTTTTTAGTCTTCTCTTTTCAAATGAAGCGCCCTTTTAAAAACACCTAGCCCTTTGGGCCTTTGAAATCCGGCGTGAGCTATATTTTTAGTGGGCTGCTCAAGGAGTCCACGAGATTAACCTAGGTAGATTATTCACGAGTGGGCACCTTTTTATGACATCCTTACAACAAGTGTCTTCAGGAAAATTACGATGGGTGGGATTCCAATTCACACTAATTGGAGGAATCATCAATAAAGCACAAGATAGGTTTCCTTGAATTTCCAATTTATATAATATTTCTTTTTTTTAAATCCTAGAATCGCTTGTTGCTACGTGCATGTGATCCTTTTATTTTTATTGGTTACGGCACAATAACAAAATATTTTTACCAACAAACGATAAGGTTAAAAAATACAATGCAATACAAGGCCTTACTGCTGTCGGTGCTGGGAGCAGGAAAACAGAATGACCAGGAAAACCAATATTATTTTATTTGTCAAGATAAAAACCACAAAAAAGGGTGATTTCGAAGCGAATCAGGTTCCCTAGTAGTCGGGAACCAAAGCATATACTCACACTCAGAAGCTACAAAAACAAGAGAAAAACCTGATACCCGCACATTTGAATGCAAAGCATCCGGCCAAACATATAGTATGAACAATTCTAAAATAATGCAAATCACAGAAGTGCTTCGCCATATAGAAAGAACAATGGATTTCATTGCATCTGCGCGACTTTGCAAGTTCCGCCTCCTCCCTTCTCAGGTAGGATACCTCAACGGCAGATTTAAGGCCCACTCCAACAAATAACTTCACTATTCAAAAATTTTCAATTATGAGTATTAAAAAAAGCAAGCAGCTTTGATAAGTAATGTATATGTTAACAATTGAATATCTTTTCAGTTTTATAGCCACTTTTTCAGTATAATCCAACAACTATTATAAGTAAAACAAACATAATCTCTTGATGAGTCATGGTTAGTCAACATAAAAACAAAACAATACGTTTTTGTTAACTGATCTTAAAAAAAAGAAAAAAAAAAGTTATAAATAAAGAGCTATTCATAGCTTCTATTTAATCCTGTCGATTGTAATTTATGTCACGAAATAAGAAAAATCTAAAACGAGCAGGATTCTTGACATCTTCTATAAATAAAGTAAAAAATAAGACTCTTCTTCATATCCATACCACTTTTTTTCCACTTACTAAAACTTTTATGACGACAGGTAAAAATTAAATAAATATTTTTATTTTATAATAAATATTAAACATTTTAATATTTATATTTAAAAAAATATTTGTCATAATAAATAGTGAATTTGTTAAATTTTAAGTCTGCAAAAAATGAGTATAGGAAGGAAAATTTATAAAATGCAAAAAAAATATAACAGTGGCGGGATACTTCATATTAAAGGCTTAACCAGTTAAGCCTTAAATAAATCATAAAAAATAAATAAAGTTTCTTGGGTTTAAGTAATCCGCTTGGCAATTGGACTAATGGAGGTTAATCTTCGGGAACAGTTACCGAGTGCAGATGCACTAATCCATGGAAATATGTTCCTCCAAGCACATAATATCCAAATGCTCTGAAAAGTTAAATTTTGAAATAATATGGTCGAAGATATTTTTAGCACAAATATTTTATATTTTATTTCCTGAATAAATTTGCACGGCTTTCTCCGAGAAAAAAATATTAGTAATGGGTGGTTTACTGTTCTGATTTTTAAATATGATATATTTTTAGAGGTCAGTCAATGGTCAAGAAAATAAAAAATAAACTGTTTTATTTATAAAGCAAAACAGGAGAGCCATCTTCAGGGCTAAAACATAGATAATAGATAAACTGATAAAGAATAAACTACAAGAAAATAACACAAACATTAATATTCATGAAGGAAGAACGAGATAATTCAAAAATACTAACACAAATTAATAATGACAAGAATGGTACAAATAAAGAAAATATATTCATATGGAGAAGAAGAAAAAAATAAAAGAAGATTTAAATTTAAATAATAGCACGATTTTATAAAATTAATCAATGAGACCTGAATAAATAATGTAGAATAAAATTAACAGCTCCCTCCAAAAAGTATATAAATCATCTTTAAGAAACCAATAGATCAGTAATGTCCACAACTAAGAAAATGATTGGATCAAGCAATGAATTATATTTTTCACTATATTAATTATCTACGAAATAGGATTTCATAAGGGACTACCGAAGATACCAATGAGACATAATTTCTTTTAGGATTTATTCGGTAAAAAATCAAAAAATATATATTAAAGAAAATCCTTCGAAAAGGATCTAATGAAAATTGAGACGAAACTGGCACAATGTGGTTCCAATAATAGAGATGATGAGGCTTTTGACAGCACAGGCGGCCATGCTTACATAGATTGGTTTGTCAAGCCGTGTAAACCACCTTTGGTCACGCCAAACTGCCATTCTTCCTTAACAACAACGATTTCCGACACTAGGGATCCGACCTAGACACGAAATAATTACTGCTTTTATTTTTTTAATGTCTGTATAATTTACCAACTTTAAAATGTAGAACGAACCAAATGATAGGTATACTTAAGTATGTTTACTTCAAATATCCATAAATGGGAGCTCTCCCAACCAAAAAAAACAGAAACAGAAAAAAAAAATTAACTCCCGTAAGGTGGGGAAGGTGTTAAAGTATGATTCGTTTACAGCATATGCCATAAGGAGCTATTTAAACTTACCATTTTTGTAATATAGAGGTTAAAATACGTTTGCGTTTTTACTGTGTTAGTGAATAACTATGATATAAAAACACCAATATCTACATAACTCAATCAAATGTAGACTCCCCGGTGAGTGTTATTTTTATTGTGATATTAAAAATTAAATATATTTTATTGATTACGTTTTATTGATTCGTGATTCAAATTAGCATCAATTTTACTTTCAAGAGTGGTAATTTCACGGACAAAAAATTAGCTGCAACAAGTCGCAACTACATCTGACTCCGTGTTCTCAAGCATGCGAAGAAAACTTTCTATTTTGAAATTTCAACTTCTCAACTTTCAAGAAGAGGATTCCACGTGTGTCTCCTAGATATTGATGAGGCCGTGTAAAATATCAAGGGCTAACACGCCCCAAGAGTCCCAGAAAAGATCGGGAAGTTTGCATATGTAAAATATATTTTATTTTATATTTCTGGTTCTAATGAAGGTAAAAGAATTAGTTCAGTACCAAAATGTCCCTATTGCCAAGCGAAAAAAAAATTAGACATCAAAATAGTCAAGTATTATTTTTGGTAAGGATATTAAAAACCATTAAAACGCCTTCAAAACACTGATTTTTAGGGGGAAACATTAGTTTTCTCAGAAACCGAGATCAGATTTAGATTTTCCATTCCAAAAAAACAGTATTTGAAATTATTATGAAAATTGAAAAAAAAAAATTTGTTTCCTGAAATAGCCAAATGGACAGTGCAGGATTTTGAAATTTTGCACAACTTGGCGCCATAAATTTAAGGTGATTAAACTGTTTTTGGAAGCACAGACCATAAGCTTGGTTTTTCATTATGAATGTTTGGTCCAAAAATAAATATTATACATTTGTTTTATTCATTACAGTTTACTTCTTTAAACGTGTGATTAACCAGTCGATTTATTTAGATGTTATTGCTAAAAAGACTTAGCAAGGTTTTCAAGAACGGTCAAGGTTTGTGGCCAAGGATTTACTACCTTCAGGATCAGTATGCAACGTATTCCTCTAGCAACTGTTAAAATAACGAATATGAAAAATGTACATTTTCATATTCGATACTTAACACTCGGAATTATAATGTTATCGGTCAAAACAAGTAATTAGTGTATTGAATATTTTTCTTAATTCTATTTAAAAAAAACTTAAAATGATATAAAAAACATTTATTTTTTTAAAAATTAGTTTCTACTATAGGGCTTCATTTCATATCAATAAGGGAAGATTTAAGTAGAGAAGAAACGATTTAGGTCGAGCGTTATATGATAGTTCATAAAAGATACAGCGTAATAAAAAGGACCCTTTGTCCAAGATCCAATGTTGGTGACAATGAGCCTTTGATAGCCAACATTCCGGCCAGGTCCGACAAGCTCCACCTTAATGAAGTGTACTTCACGACGCCGCAATTTCCTCAAATATGAGCTATCAGCAAACTAATATTCTATGGAATAATATGTCCCTGACTCGAAAACTTTTAAAGCTAAAAATTGTCTAACTGCTTTAAAAGAACAAAAAAAAAAACAGTTATTTTATTGGCTAGAAACAAAATGAATTTAATAAATTTCATACTCAAAAGTAAAAAATACATATAATTGACATAACCTAATTGCTATTTAACTGTAAACCTATTTTAAAACATCTGTATACAAATTTAAATGATACTGCTGATTCATACTACACACATATTCCAATTACTGAACAGAGAAACTTTCACCCATCCTATTATAAATCAAAATTTATTATTTATTTTGAATATTTATTTTAATTAGTTTAATGGGCCTCACAGTATGGTATCTACGATGACGAAAAATCTGATGCTGCTGCTAAGTTCAAGTTCGGCATCAAGATTCTCCATAAGCCACAATTATCGAGAGAATTCCCATAGAAGATTGGACACGCTAGCTTATCTCAATTCATAAGGGAAATGGAATGAAAAATAGGGTATGAGTTCCGCAAAACTTAAGGAAATTAAGAAAGACGACTCTTGGTGGAAACAATCGGGCACTGCAGGTTTTTCCACGGTCAACTACAGCGAGGACCCATTGCCAACTGCCAGAACAGTTAAGCACGCCCTTCTAGAATGCACAACCTTCTCTACTCTGTGGTGTTTTTAGTCGAAATATTATCTTTGAAAAAATCCATCTGTTTTTTACTTCCTTGTACGAAGTAAAGCAAGCATTGTAATCGCGAAAATTTTTAGTTTTCAGATTTCAACGGAAATATCCATTTTGCCTAGTTTCGTCGTGGCATCCGTACGAACCTACGTTCGTATTTCGCATAACTCAAAAACGGTTTTCCGTAGACAGTTGAAATTTTGTATTTAGGATTGTTGTAAAATCTAGTTGTGAAGCTCCCTTTTTGGTCACTACTTGATCACCGGAAGTGGTACTTTACTCATAATTGATTTCCATAAAAAATTATATTAAAATAGTTTGCAAAACTTCTCAAATTTGGTATTTATTACTTATATATTGATTTAAATAACATACTAGATTTTGGTCTAAATTGGAAAACCGGAAGCGGTACTTTACTTGAAGATCATACTAGACTTTCATCAAAAATTATATTAAAATATAATGTAAAACATCTCAAATTTGGTAAATAGGACTTTTATATTGATGTGAATGTATTTACTATATTTTGGTTAAGATTCGTGAGCTGAAAACGGTACTTTACTCTAAGGTCATAATAAGCTTACATCAAAAATTATATTTAAATTAAAAGAGAAATCATACGTTTCGGTAGTAAAGGTTACAAACGCAATTTGGTTTCCAATCCAATTAAATATTTTTATTACTTGTTTTAAGTGTTAAAATTGAATGTAAAATACTGGTTTTCCTCCCCATTTGTGAGATCAACAAGTCTGTTGCAGGAGAGTTTTTCCGCTTAAAATGTCGAAACTGTCGATTTCCAATGCTTTATCTCGTGATATTGACAGTTTTAATGTTGGCACGGAATACCAAGACATCTCTTGGAAACTAATTACCTACTGAAGGAAAACGACTTATAATAACGGAATGAGACCTCCAGAAACAAGAATGTGTCTGTGTGTGTGTCAATAGATGGATGTCGCGACGTCGAGTGTCGTTTTTAATGCAATCTTTGGAAACTAGTAACCAGTACTTTTTGAGCCACCGATTTATGGTTTAATAGGCGTGCAAGGAAGTAATGTGTTGTCCACATCAGATAATTAATTTTTTATTTCGATTTACAGTTAAACTAATATTTTCTAATCATATTTTATATGAAACAACTAGTTCTTTACCGTGTTTCACTAGCTTTCGACGTATTATTTGAGTAAAAAAGTCATAAACCGAACGGATTCATCAGGTACTTTCTATTTCAAATGGATTTTGAGCCACAGATTTATATTTTTCATTAATAAAATAATTTATTTCAGTATCCTTGAATAGTTCTCCGCTTATCACTACTGATCGGATTCGCTACTTAGTACTTCATCCTGGAAAATACACTCCAAACAACCAATTTACTATATAAAACCTCATTAGACAGTACTATCAAATTCCTTGCAATCAGAAGTCTATCGAAGAATCTTTAATACTCTTTATTATTTCACAAATAAAATTATCCATAAAGACCTCAATATTTCATTCATTGCAAATTGGCCCGAAACAGGTATACTTCCTTAAATTACAAACTCCATACCCACACAAACTAACCAGATTGTAACTTTTCATCCCAATCTAGTCTCAACACCCGCTATAGAACCTCCTAACTTAAAATATTAAATGAAGCGTAAAATATACAATTTTTTCACAAGCTATTATCATGTTTTATAATTCAAATATCACATTTACTTAATGTATTTTAATACAGTCGTAAATTCAAATCAAGAGTCATTTAAGTACCTATACTTTTGATTTTAAGATAACGCTAAGAAAGTGGATAAATAATATGATATGATAAGAAGGAAAAAGAGAAGAAATGGGTATGGAGACAACACTATTTCGAAGTTAATAAATCAGGTAATTCAATAACAGAGGTGCAGATGATGCTGTTATAAAGTTAACGTAACGACTACTAAATTACTAGAAGGAAATTAATGTCACCGAGATTAAGCAGGTTGGAATTCCAGACAGTTGAACAATTAACTAACTGGAGAACGAAACCCGTTACTCGAGCAGGTATTCTCAACTAATAAAAACACTGTTAGTTGGAATTTATAATATATTACCAAAATAACTTAGTATTTATATTTTAATTTTTATTAATTTAAATATAAATCAAAGAATAGATGTACGTCTAGTGAATCTGATAAGATCCTCTTATTGCACCTAGTATTTGAAAAAAAAGAAAGTCATATAAAATAAATTATATTAAATAGAAATAAAAGTTAGTTAAATAGGAGGTAAGAATTAACAGTTTGTTCATTGGAATAGCCTGATGTTGGAAACAGGCGTGAAATTTGTCGTATTTAATATTCATATGCAGTTGAACGAATGGACTGTGAAAATTATTATTTATTGTTAAATTTGAAGTGTACCATGGTGCCTGTAGAATCGTTCTGAGAATGTTGTTATGCACTGTACTTGTACTTTATAGAGGCTGGGTGTGCCCGATGAGGGTCTATGCACAGCTTAGAGAACAGAAAATAAAATTTTCGACTATAGCCTGGCTCGAACATATGCCTGGGAGTCGAGGAGTTAGTAGTCTTACCCGCCGAGCTACCCCACATTACGAAATAAGCATGGTAAAATAGAGTTTAGATTACTATTTTATCTTTTAAATGAACATTTAAAAAAAATAAAACCGCATACCAGCGTGAAAAGGTTTGAACAAAAAAGAACAATGAAGCTGAAGTTTACTCGATATAAAGATAGTAAAATCTACGGTCCAACAGCGTCCCTAAAAGTTGATTACCGACCCGGCAGAGAAGTAAAATAAAAACGAGCTCATTTTTTAAGTTTCAAATGAAAAAAATTTCTAGGAAATGAAGTCAAATAATTTCGGAGCAGTTATTACGAAAAGAGGTCGTAAAAGATATATATTTGAAAAGAAAAATTCTTAAATTTATAATTAATTTTGCTAAAGATATTTTCGTTAGCAAAATTAATTAATTAAAGCTGACATTAACTGGAAAGGTGAGATGACGTAAAGAATGAAAGTGAAATATAGAACATATGAAGGAACCGTCAGGCATTGTCTTTACGGAAAAGTGTATGGCTTATTAAATACGCACGATAGAACGCTAAGTTGTGAAAGAAAATACAAAATTTGTACTAAAGATAAATACAACCATTACGATTTTGTTTAGTTTCCAAATATATTTTTTATTTATCTATTTTTCTTTTTTACAATATACTAATTGCCGATTGACCCAACAAGAATAACCAGTCTAAAATCTACTAGAACTAATTTTAAACAGAAAAAAAAAACATGATAAGTTTATCATTAAAGGAAGTATTTAAAATTTCAATTTATAAATAATATGAGAACCAATCTTCCATTTATTGTTAATTTATTTATTTTTCGACGTTGTGAGGCTCTTTACCTCATCTTCAGGATCTTCTAACTCTAGTATAATAGCCAATTACACATTTAATTAGATTGCATTTATATATTAAAAAAAATGTATAATGAGGTCAAATCTAGAGCTACATTTTGCCTGGCCCACCAGTGAATAAATTAAAATATGACTGTGGATTAATATATTAAACAATAAAATGTGTAATCATACTGTATACTGGAGTGAGGTAGAGAGTATTGAAATGTCAAAAAATATATGAATAAGCAATTAAAGGAGGATTAGCTCACATGTTATTTATAAATTTAAAAAAAAAAACATTTTTTACTAAGTTAAAATAGTTTTACGTAACAGAACTTTTGCAATAACCGAGCATAATAATTTTGTATTATAATTTATTTTTTAAATTGTGCATTCTCACCTTTCGATCAACCTTTGACAATAATCGGATGATATATAAATGAACAAATAGATGTAGAAGGAGAACAAGACCTATCAGTAATTACACCTATCCTTAACTTGAACTTCAAAAAGGTTTTATTGAAGAAGATCCCATTATCCCAATTAAATCCTTTTCAGCCTTTTTCAGGAATTTTGTGGGATCCTGGCCAAGTTTTGAACAGTTACGTTTGTTTGTACGTCCGAGGAGTTTGTCATATTTCATATCAAGTCCAAATCTGTACATGTATACTGAATAAGTGTAAGTCTGAATTTAATCTTTGGTTGCCGCAGTACTAGGTAGAAAGAATGAAGAGTATTGATGTATTTAATTCAAAATTCTGTATTTATTTAATTATTCCTAAGGGTCATTGGCGTATTAAATTACCATAATTAAAACTTTTATCATTTAAGAAAAGATAATAGTTTTCTTACTGCATACTCCTTATCTTGGAGGATTCATTGTATTGTTGTAGACATTTGTAGTTTTGCCTTAAAGAAGAAAACGGGCATTCTAGAAGGACATTCTTCACCGGCCTGGAAATTCAAAAGTTGGTGCATTCAGTACTCCCAGTCCAAATCCACAATGTCCTATATAAAGCAACCAGAGGATGATTTCTTCCTGTCTTCGGTTTGGAATTTTCTACAAAGCGCAGACTTTTAATCTTGAGAAGTTTTTCAAAACTCATTCCCTATTCGAGTTTCGTTTTTCCTTTCACGATATCATTAGTTGACCAGCCCTGCATTGTTTGGATTATTGTGGAGCATCTTTATTCCGAGCTAAGTTAGCAACAGCCTCCATAGATACAATAACACGAGTGAACTCATAAGAGGGTTATCTCTTAATTTTCCTGCATTGATTCCAAACATAAATTAATTATTTTCTTTATTAAGAGGTGCTGGAGTCATTGATTTTTTCATTATTTTTAATTATTACAAATTTTTTAATTATATTTTGTATTACTAAAATTATAGTAATAAAAACTTTTATTTTAAACTATATATTTCATATTTCTATTTAGTGATAATATTTCTAAATATTATGATTATTTCTATTTTGCAGGAGATCCGGCATGGTATTGGGTGGGCCTAATCCCCCGCCCGCGATGCGTTACTACCGGCTTTGGATCTACACTTGTAACGCACTTCTCTTCGTCAGCGTCATTGGTTTCGTTACCGTAGCCTGCCGCGTGCTCATTTCAGACCCCCGCAGACTCCTCTTCCCCGGCCTCAGTCTCTGGCAGCCGTCCTTCTTGTACGCCTACCTTGCACTAATTTTCCAAAGCGGATTCCTCCAGGTAATTCATATTCATTTACAATCCAACTTAGGCTAAGTCATTATTGAGCTACTGGCTGGGTAAGGATGAATCCAGAAAGTAACATTATTCATAAATAAATTAAATGAATTTAAATGCCTGCCCATTTCTGTTGAAACTAATTATTTACAACGAGATAACATGGCATATAATGTAAATACTACTCCGCGGGTGTAAGCGATTAGATTTTATATATATTTTTTTTCCGGTTGGCACTATAGACCATGGAGATCTTTGGCCGCGCGATGTGGTATTCATACATACATGCATTGCTTGCAGGAGAACAGACAGCCTGGAGGGGATCACCCAACCTCACGCTGCTGCGAATCATGGTTTCCATGGTGCAGCGGCAGGCTATCCATAGCTCCATAACGGGTCCCTTTGGGGCCAATTCGGCAGTGTCCTTCCCACCGACTCACTTGAGTCCAAGGACAGTGAAAAACCGGTCAAGATCCACGGATTATGGCTGTTTGGAGTCAGCAGGCGCACGAGGAACTATATTTCTTTCCCCGAAGCAGACCGCCCATGGACCAAACCTCAGGGCGGCTATTTTACTCCCCGGAAAACCACAAGGGATAGGGTCATCCCTCCTACGCCCGGCCACTGTGAGTTGCCTTCAGTAGGCTGACGGGCCCCACATACCCAGGAGGGGAGGGGTGATAAATTGCTTGAATTATTAATTAATTAAATTAAAGTAGTGCCGGCACCGGGATTCAAACTCACAACCTTTGGGTTTGTGAGTAGGTGCACTTTTACAAGCGCATTAACCCGCTCCGCCATAATATTTTTTGCCATAAAAAAAATGACAAGATATATATTTTCATGCTATAATTTTTATGTTTTATAGGGGAAAAGACAGGTGTCACTTTTTTTTTTTTTTAAAAAAGGATCAGAATCAATTGCTGTATTCTTTCAGGACGTTAGTATATGAAAAAAGCATTAGAGTCATGAAATATTAGGCGTTGAAGTTTAATCGATACTGTAAAACTAAAAAAATGTTCTTTTCGCACTCTAACGCTTTGTAAAAAGAAACATTTTTATTCTGATATATTTTTTTAAAAAAATGTCCTCTTATTCTACAATTAATTAAATTATTATTTTTTAAAATAAAAAATCAGAAGATATTTAAAGTAATTTAGACCGAATAATTTATAATAAAAGCCAAAAAGAAATGTAATTTATTACACGTTATTAGTAAGTAAAAATGTTTACATTACATCCGAAACATTTAACTGTAGTAATCTAGCATTTGATGATCAAAGGGGCACTAAAAATAAAAAAATAAAATGTGCAAAATTATTTAATGTATTACACTTTCAGACCTTCTATAATGTTATAAAGGACATATTATAAGACCTATTATCTATAAACAAAAAGAAGAATCTCATATACATAAATTAAAAACAGCGACAATATAAGAACAAATGAAACTAATAAAAGGAGAAAAAAAAATTCTGCATAATATAAACGATGCCAAAGGCGTACACACAAATAATGAAATTTTAAACAACAAAATATGGTTAAAATCAGTATAGGCTAATGCTAAATTAAGTGATGTGTGATCATAAATGTGAATTTAAATAGGAAATAAACTATCATATAAATCAATTGTATTAAAAGTGAAATATTAACACCATTCTAATAATCGTAAAATGATAAAAAATATATTTTTTTAAAAATCACTCCCAAGTATGACTTTAATGAAATACCAGGTGAGGGTGGATTGGTGGTGTAAGTGACTAATTTTGTTTTAACCTTTAAAAGATAATTCCTAAACTTTAAATTGTTATAAGTATTTTTAGTAGATCATAAGAACTAAAAATTCACTGTTTCTTTATACACTCAACTTTCCCTTACCACTATATAATAACAATCTTTTTAACACATTTTTAAAGAGTTCGCATAAACTCTACTCGAAATAAACTCAGCAGAATGCACTTCTTCAAATCTTCTATCACTAAATTATAATAAATTAGTTTTTAAATAACTTTAGTACTATAATTCTGCACACTAAATATTTTTGGTTTGTCAAGCTGAAAATTTATTTTAAAAGTTTCGGTTTAGTTTTCATGGAGATTCCATTTAGTTTCCATGGAATCGTTTTGTTTCCATTAAATAATATAATATAAGTAGAAATTATTACAAGAGGCTGAAGGAGGTTCGATCGCATCCGTCTCCTTCCGGACGCGCTAGGCTCACCATCTAGGGTCTTGCAGTCCTCATGAGATGCGCTGTATCTACCAATACAAGCCCGACATTATTTTTTTTTTAGGTAATTTGATTACCTAATATGATTTCATACATAATTTAACATTAAATGCTTACTTTTTGAGTTATGCGCAAATAAAATTTTTATTTTCATCACAACTTTTTCCCCAGCATTTTCTCGTTGATATACTACATACATGAAAAGTTCAAGGGCTTTAAGGAGAAGAATTTTAGCAAGTTTTATCAAAATCGTTAGAGCGGTTTTCTAGAAAATTGTCAACAAGTTTAAAATCGATTATATAAAGTGGCACTTCCGTTTGGTCGATTTTGACGAAAAAGAGTATATAACATCCCATGAATATACCTACCTTAAATACGTAGTTTCAGTTTCGTACAACTTTTTGTTTTCGAGCTATAACAGTTCACACACTCACGTACATACACACAAAGACACAGGAAAAATTGTTATGCCGGAAGAAACAACTAAATATTGGGGAACCTAAAGGAAATAGAAGGTTTCTGGCTACCGTAGCCACTTCAACACTTGTATGCTGCACAATCTGGAAGGATACCATTCTAGTACATTCATACAAGGCTATCAGTGTGTATCGAAGAGGCGCCCTACCTTAGTCGCTGTAATGGTGGCCAGGCAGGAGAACTGGAGCGCTGTTGCAGAATATGCACCGCGCATCAGGAGGCAGCTCAGAAGCTAGAAAGGAGCGGCCAGACAATGGCTTAATAAGAGGTCCAATGAAGAAGTAGGCGCATGGCCATCCTTCCTCCCGCGAATTAATGCGCTAAAGCTATTCCGCAGAGTGATAACGATGAATAGGAAGGTGTTTTTTTAGTGAGTAGGAATCTTCTGGCTTTATGTCATTATCGGAGTTCACTTGCGTTTCAAGGTATAGAAATTCGTCCACCCACTTAAGAGCACTGTCCTCTTCTTTGATCTCTGAGATAAGGGCCCGACCTAAGCTACCTCTTTCTGGATGGTAATATATACTTCTTTTGCCGCAGCAAGGCTTCTTCCAACGAAGTCTAGATCATCAGCGAATCCCAGTATGTGTGCTCCTCTATCCTCGACTTTCTGATGGGACCTTAGGGCCAAGTTAAAAAGACATGCAAGGCATTCCTCCTGTTGTAGTCCCTTATGAGTCTGAAAGTTATCGGACACATCTTCTTGTGCCGGGACTTAGCAATTCACTTCCCTCACTGTCATCCTAGTTAATCTTATTGGGAGGGATGCCCAATTTAAGTTCATTATAAATTCATAAATTCACAATAAATCACAATCACAATAAATTCTTATAAAGTTCATCTCTATAGATGTTATCGTAGGCACCTTATGCCAGCTATCGCAGGAACACTGTGAAAAGGTGGTGTGTTTGTATCTTATGCTCTCTCGCTCTTTCCAATAACGTCTTGATAAAGAAAATTTGGTCCATAGTGGATCTTCTCCTCAAAAAGCCTGCTTGATATGCGCTAATCTCGCGTTCTGTAAAGGGTATCAGCCTTTTGTATAATATCCACGAGAAGATTTTAAACGCGCACGGAAGTAGGAAGATCCCTCCATAGTTTTGACATTCAAGGACATCTTCTTTTTTGTGTATTGGGCATAATACGAGTATACTACCTTTCCACCCATCTGGGATTTCTTCAAGCCCCCACACCTTCATGATAATGTCGCGCAAGTATTTGGTTAGCATGTACCGACATGGTTACCATATTTAAATATCTCAGCTGGTAGTCCGTCGGGATCAGGGGCTTTGTTATTATTTAAGTAAAACAAGGCATCTTGTACTTCTTCAAAATCAGTTGACTCCAGCTATTCTGGTGGAATTTCTTGATAATCCCTATCCTCCGCCTCGTCCCCTCTCAGTAGCGAGCTGAAGTGGTCCTTCCATCTGTTCAGCACCTCCTTTTTTCCATCGGTAGATTCCCATACTGGTCTTTGAAGGGTTTGCGAGCAGCATTCACTTGCTGGAAGAACTTTCTTACCTCATTCAGACTTTTCATGCTCTCTATTTCCCCCAGCTTCTAGTTTTCCCAGGATGTTTTCTTCCGCCTAAACAAGCGTTTTTCCTCATTTCTCTTTGTGCGGTATTCCGCAACCGCTACACTAGTGTGACGTCGTTGGACCTTAAGTCTGTAAGTCCGATTCTTTTCCTCATTGACAACTTGGAATTCTTCATCGAACCATGGCGCGCTCCTTGTAAGTTCTTCTTGTGCTAGTACTTTCTGGGTCACACTCGTCATCATATATTTACATCCATTCCAATGATAATTAAGGTCTTCGGGATCTCCCAGCATCTTTTCTCTCTCTTCCATCCGGAGATTGTCATCCGTATGTCTGGATCCTTCAGCTTGCCAACGTTCGACGTATCCCTCGGAGTTTCTTAACGACGTAGATCCTGGCCTTTATTCTAGCAACAGCAAGAAAGTGGTCCGAATCTGAGTTAGCACTTCGGAAAAAACGATAGTCCATTAGATTCGAGATATGTCCGGCACTCATAAGGACGTTGTCGATTTGATTCCTAGTGACACCGTCATTGGATCACCATGTTATCGGATGGATCTTTTTTTGAGGAAAGAGTGTACTTCTAATAACCAATCCTTTCGATGCAGCAAAGTTGACTACTGGTGTTCCATTGTCATTGTATTCCTCAAGTATGCTGTTCATGTCAATAAACGGTTTAAACTCCGTCTCTTTACCAATTTGGGAATTACAGTTTCCGATAACTATTTTGACATCAAATCTTGGGCACTCATCCAGCCATTGCTCCTCTGAGGATTCTGTTGGGGCATGCACACTAGACGAGGCTAAAATTATGGAATCTTCCAATCATATGTAGGTAGCAAATCCGGGAGTCCACCGCTTTGAGTTAAGTTACCGCTGTTACGAGTTTCTTGCTGATGATGAATCCCGTTCCGTAAGTGTGATCTCTCTCATTGCAGCTGTAGAACATGGTGAGTTGCTTCTTACAAAACGATCCTTAATTGGTCCATCTTACCTCTTGGACAACAGTTATATCAATCGAATATTTGTCTAGTTGGATCAGGAGCTGATCTAAGTATTCTGGTCTATATATAGAAAGAAAGTAACACGTTCCAAGTTTAAAATCCATAAGACAGGCATTTCGTCATCAGTCCGGCAGTTCTCTGTGGCTTGGCTTTAAGGGGAGCGGGTTATCAGTCTGAGTCAGGTGGAGTGTTGCCTCCTTAGAGTACCCTGACGTACCTTCCCCTTTCGGGGCGGCTATCCAGGGATGGTGGCCCTGAGGTATATACTATAAGTGGCATTTATCTGCAGTGTGCTGTATGTAGGGTACCGTGTGTGCGTGTTCGTGTAAGTGTTCCCCCGATCTGGAGGACCAGTGGCTGTTCCAGAAAAGCGTCCTCTCATGGATGTACCAAGGTCTGAGGAATGACACCAATTTAAATAAGCAATTTTCTAACAAGGAATTGATTTTCGGAAACAAATAAAGCGTAAAATAGAAATAGAAGAGTATTTTCATCGAGTTAAAGTTAATGGAGTGAGTAGAAATAAAATAAAAATGGTAATAAATTAACTAAAAGTTCTCTTCTAATGGCAGGCTTTTTTAGAGTTGACTAGGAGACAGGTTGTGATAAAATAACCTTCTTATAGAGGTCATATGAAGTGATATTCAGTTAGCTTGGCTAACAACACAATCCTTATGAACTACTCTATTTGTCCAAAGGATTAGAATAGCAAATAACCTTGCATTACCTATGTAAAAGGTTAGATAATAACCTTACGTTACCTATGTAAACGGTTAGCTAATAACCGTACATTACCTATCTAAAAGGTTAGCTAATAACCTTGCATTACCTATGTCAAAGATTAACTAAATTTGGTATCAACATTTATAACTTGACCAAAAGGGGTTTATAAAAGCTTTAATAATATTAAAAATAAATTCAATAACATTAAAAATAAATAATAAAAAATGTGGTTCTTACAAAAGATATGCGAATGGACTTGTGATAAACAGTTGTTGACTAAAAACTTTCTCTCATTAAATAATGATAATAATAAATTAAATTAAATAGTAAATTAAAACGATATAGAATATTTTTTAGAAATAAAATGAAATCTTTTTTTACAGCATTTAAATTGATTATATTCTCAAAAAATTGACAAAGCTGCAGTTCGGCCGAACCTTTTGAATGTTCAAATATTCTCAGGATAATAAACTTTGGAAGAGAGGTGAAATTTAACAAAAGGATTGGCCTCAGGTCAATAAAGTGCCTACCCTCCTCAAGGAAAGGAGAGGGTGTGTACCCCCAAAGCCCTGGGATTACTGCCAGAATCAAAGGGATCAGACGAAACGGCGGTCCAAGAGGCTGTCTAAAGTATAACCGTGAAAATACAAAGGCAACTAAAATTTATTGCGAACACGTTTAATGTAAAAACTTCTTTCGATACGTACAAAAGTGCAATACAAACACACTTAACAAACAATCTATATCAGGATAACAATATCATATTACCATCATCAAGATTCTACAATAACAATCCAAATTTTCACATAGGAATTTAAAATGGTATAGCACTACATTATTAAGGTAACATTATAATAATATTATTAATGTTATCAAATAACATTATGATATTATACCGCAGGGAGAAGTTTTATTTTTAACTGTGTCAGTCAACGATTCTCCAAAAGCATTTATTAAATCGATAAAAAATAGTTATTGTTTTTTGTTATTTAATGTTATTGTTTGCATTTCAATGTTTAAATATTACAACTAATATTTTTATGTTTCAATTGAACGGGCTTGTATGATAAAATATGAAGTTCTTTCGAAATATTTATACAGAATCAATGAAGCAATACAAAGTAAACTTAACTTCAAGAACTGTGGATCGAGTCAGGAAAACTTGGAGTATTTCACATATTTCTTTAGTACATCTCTAATAATAAACCTTATTTTAAAATAAATGGAAGAAATATTTTATTCAATTCCCAGTCCTTCATTAATAAAACAAATAAGTGTTTTATGGGCAAAATGAAAAATTAGGTATAATGTAATATAGTCAAAAATTATTTTTTTAAAGAAACCTACACAAAATGATTAAAATATTAAAATTTTAGTGGGAACAGTTAAACATACATATATATACATGTGAATCATTCTCACAGAAGTGGGCTCTTTTGTGCCCTTAGATATTTATTTAACTTTGTTATATCTTAGCACTCTGGGACGTAAATGTTACTAAAGTAGGCTTCTTGCAAAAACTAGTCCACGTTTAAAATTGTTTTAAATTATGCATACATGTACATAAAAATAGGCCCGAAGTGATCCAGATTCATTCCTCTGGTTCTGTGGCTGTCTACTTGATCAATTCTAATTTTGTGTTTTAAATTACCCACAGTTTCAGAAGACTGGCCAAACTCATTGCAAAAAAGGACCCTAATAAATAATAGTTTCTAAACTGTCCCATAGATTATAGTTTATCACCCTGGTAAGTTTCGAATTTGTTGATTCAAATATTTGTTGATTCACTCTCAGTAGAAAATCTAGTCTTCCTGAATAAGATGATTCCCAAAAAGGTAATGGTTATGTTTAATGTTATTCATTCCACCGTCTCCTACAGTTTTTACAATTTATTTTTTTGGCTCATATATTCATTAATGAATGTTCAAGTGTGCTATTATGCAAACCCATAGTATTTTTTTCTTTTAACAGTATTTGAAAAAAGCTTTAAAGTTCATTCCCCGGGCAGTTCATTCACCTGTGAATAAAAAATTGCAGAGGGGTGAAAAAACTGACAATGGAACGAAACTTTTGACGAAATTCAGCTTACGATGAAGCATTGATTCATTGTGATTTTAGTGAAAATTACATAATGAAATCTGCCACAGAAAAACAAACTTTTTATTTTGGTGGTAGTCGGTAACAATACACTCTTGATACAGCTGTGGTGAATTGCAGGAAAAACAAATATGGAACCCTCAATCAACAATGTCTCTAAACTTTACCAGGGCATCTTCATCATGGACCTGCCGCTGTTCAGGCAAATTCGATACTTTCATTCGTCAACATCAAAACATTTCTACCCTGAATACTTCAATTTTTGGTCAGGTGTATTTCAAGTCTGGAATATATTGGTGCTCTCCGAGTAACATTGCTTGCTAAAGGAATGTTAAAGGAAAGTTAAAGGATTTTTTTTTGTAAGAATATATTTTTTTTAAATATCCAGTTGAAAGTGTCCACTTCTGTGAGAATAATAATAAAAATAATAAACTCTTTATTTATTCCGGGACAAGTCCCTTTAGAATAACAATTACAGACAGTGATAGGAGCGCTGCAGAGCCTTGGAGTAGATGAAATAGGAACGTATAAGTAAATAAAAAATGAAAATTACAAGTCATAATGCAGTAGCATTTAACATAAGAAATAGGTATTGTTGACCGCAGTGATTAAAAAATGAAGATAGAATAACTAAAAAGGAACAAAATCTATTAGTGCATATATACAAATTTTGATTGAAATGAAAGAAACTCTATTTATAATTTTTTTGTAATTGGATGGAGAAGAAGTGATTGAATAAGCGGGATTTAAAGGTGGGAAGGATATAAATGCGACGGATGGAAGAAGGAATGGAATTTCATAAGGATGAGGATCAGATAAGAAAAGATCTGTCAAAAGCTGCGAATCGGTAGGCCGCTGTATATAAATCTGAATAAGAATGACCCATATATGTGTATATAATTACACAAATTCATCTTACAATTACAGTATTGTTTACCATTGATTTGGGAATCCAGTAATATGAAGTAAATTTCTAATAATCGTAATTGCTCATTTTAACAAGTTTTTGCTCAATAATAATAAGCAGATAACGATGATCTACAATAAAGAATGATAAAAATTGGGTTTTTACATGTTTTGAATGAAAACTGATCTATTGTCCATGGTCATAGTTATTTTCAGCAAAGATAGATAATACATGCAAAGTGATATAAATAAGTGTGAAAGGGTGACCTAAGTCGGATTTAAGCCTTTCAAAACAGTTTTTATCACTTCCAGTAAAGCTGGGTTTTGCATATAGATCAGTTTCATTATAGGCCATCGATAAGCCCTGTTAAACGAAACTGAAAAAAAAAATAGACGGATAACGTTTATAATTCTAATAGTATTCAATAAATTTATTTATTATTGATTTTTGCTTTTAATATGTAATTAGATACATCGCGACAGCAGGGGAAACTAGACTGAGAAAAACGGAGCCCTTGAGGCAAGGGAGCCTTCAAGACAGGGTGTACAAAATGAAGTCCTAATATTTCTTTTTATTATATATTCCTATTATATTTGTATTCATAATCGTCATATTTCCCTCTTTTGTTTTCATACTGTATTTTCAGATGCTACCGCAAGATTTGGTTTTATTTCTTTATTTTGAGATCATATGCCATTACTGATACTAAAGAAATTTACTCTTCTAAGCTCATTGATATTTTCACTGAAAAAATCTAATAAAAAGACATTTAAATAATCTAGTATGGTCCACACGGATATGCAATGTCCAAAGTTTTATAGTTAGTCTACCCAGCAAGGTTCATGTAACCAATTATTCATAAGTAATATTAAATATTCACATTGTCTCTATAAATTTATGGAATAAAATAACTATTAGATTTCTGTTCCTTTGATTATCGTTATAATTTCCATGAATTTATTAGGTATAAGATTGTTCTTCTGATATTTTCCATTTCAAATGTTTATTTCAATTGATATTGCAACTGTTTTAATTGTTATATCGACAGTATAGTAAAAAATGTATAATATCTAATTTGGATAGATGGCAATTTTAATTTACAGCGAATAGAATGCATATATCCGAATATCCTACTATTTAATTGGGAACAAATTTACGAAGCGTGGGAGAGGAGGACCCAAAAGAATATGTTTCATTATTTACCCATAGGACACAATTTGGGTCCTTACCCCGCCATCTCTGCCTCACGGCTGATGGTCTCGGTGTCCAATGTCTATTTGAATTATATAAAATCGTCCTCCTCATTTTAAAACCTTACAACTCCACATAAGAATAACTGGAGTTACGAGGTTTTATCGTAAGCTTGACGATATACTACTATTTATACAATATTAACTCAAGTGACTTTAAAACACTAAAAAGTTTAATAATTAATCATTTTACTATATACCCTAGATATATTTAATGTATAATTTTACATTAACTAGTAGATAAAATATAAAAAACAAATTATTGATTTATTTGTTCCAGATAATTGGTTGCCTTGGCGCATCCAGACTGAACGAACGCCTATTAAACATTTATTGGCTACTGATTCTTGTACTTCTTGTTGGAGACGTTCTTCTAGGAGTGGTCTGGATGTACCGATTTAACGGGCTAACCACAGAGCTTCGATCCCTCCTCAACCACTCCATCCTCACAAGGTACGGACCAGACCCAGAGTGGACGGCACTTTGGGACAGCGTTCAACGGCAGTACAGCTGCTGTGGTGTCTTTGGCTTCCAAGACTTCATTCACAATCTGTCCTCTTCCTATCCAGGTAATATTGCTTGCATGAATCCTTTTTAAAAATATTTCATATACATATCATTTTACTTTATTTATTCAATTCTCAACTTATATATATATATATATATATATATATATATATATATATATATATATATATATATATATATATATATATATATATATATATATATATATCAACCAGTGAATTTGGTGTAGGATCTTTTGTAATTTTCTCCTATTACACAGGCCAACGATGAAAAAACTTTTGTACTGAAAATACCTTATTCCAATAGTTTTTAGGGTGCTAAATCCAAATACGATATTAAAAAGCTGTATCGCCCACAATTGGTGAATAGGATAAATCTTGGGTCCCGCATAAGGTATGTTATGTATTTGTGTGTATATATATATATATATATACAGTATATATATATATATATATATATATATAAACATATATGTGTGTGTGTGTGTGTGAGGCCGGTCAGTCTACTTGGAGGCAACTCACAAAGGCCGGGCTTAGGGGTGATGGTCCTACCCCGTGTATTTAAAGTTGAGAATCGCGGTGTGGTCGGAAGACAATCGTGTATGCCAAGGATCTCCATGGTCTACAGTGCCAACCGAAAATATATATATATATATATATATATATATATATATATATATATATATATATATATATATATATATATACTGTGCTACTGTGCATCTGTTAAGATATACTTGTTCACATCAAGCAATTTTGAAGTTCATCCCCGTTTATTTTTGCATAGTATTTTATTGTAGATCTAATGATTTTTCATGAAAAACTTTAGATACCCTAAGAGCACCATCTCTTTATTTTATTTTTCTGCTATTGCCGCCTATTTCATTATAACCTTGTTCTATGACATTCTATGAGACATGCGAAAAAAAAAAAAAAAAAATTTAAGCATTACTTTATATCAAGTGACACTATTTTTCGCAAATAAAAAAAAGACAGAACGGATATTGATTCTAAACGACTCGAATTTAATACCATTCATTATCATTAAATCAAATAATAAACGAAGGACAAATCACAAAACTTTAAATAAATATACTTACAAGTGATATATCAATGCGAGTCTATAAAAATTTGTGTCGAATACGATAGACGACGAAAAATATTGGGCGTGCGCGAAAATTTTCGTGAATGTGGACGTGACAAAGCACAAAAGAATGTTTAATTTGCGGAAAAAATATTTGTGCTGAACACGTTCGGCGAAAATTCGAGTTCAGCCTAATTTAACCCACAACGCGGCTGCATTACTCTCTATGGCAACGGGACCAAAAAAACAGTCACATTATTTGTCTACTTTTTTTAAATCATCTCTTCAATATTACGCGATTATTAAAGTGCTTATTTATTAATTTTTCTGAAAAAGATAGTATTCAGCCAAAAAAATAAAATAAAACTTTAGTTCAAAAAAACAAAAAAAATTTATTTTACTAAACATTTTTTTAGAGTAAAACACTAAATAACAAAATCAAATCAAATAACTATAAACTCTTAGAGAAAAATAAAGAATAATAAAAAACAAAATAATTATAATCATAATATAAACTTTACATAAAATATGACAAATATTATTTGTATGATTTATAATATTAATCTAGTCTTATTTCAAAAATATAGGTATCAATAATTCAAAATGGCCAATGTCTACTTTGGTTGACTAGAGTTTCATTCAATTTGGAAAACGTTTTGCTCTGTTAGTTTTGTCCACTAAAAAGAATAGAATTTTGGAAAAAATGAGTATTTTATCGTATTATAGGTCAACGTTCCTGCCTCTTCTTTCATATTCCTCGGAGTCATGGACCCTCACCTCCAAAAACAAGCGGCAGATCCAGACAATGGAGATGAGGTACTTGAGTAAGGTTGAAGGGAAGAATAGAAGAGACAGGATCCACAATGCAACAATCAGGTCAGATCTCGAAGTACAGCCAGTGGAAACTACAATAGGGGAGAATATATTACGATGGTTTGGATACCTCCTCAGAATGAATCCAGAAAGAATCGCGAAGATGATCTATGAAACACAAGTGGAGGGAAGAAAACCAAGAGGAAGACCACGGACCACCTGCGAGGAAGGTAAGCGGGAGGCATTCAGGAAACGAGGGCTGGACTGCACCAGGAGGAGAGAGCTGGTACAGAAGAGGGAAATTTGGTCCAAGCTCTACAGAGCGAATCCTCACACTGCACAGTGGTAACAGAGGATCGGAGTATGATGATGATGTATATTTTATCCACATCCTTTCAAATAAAACAATTTCCTTGTCGAGATAAATTGTTACACGGATATTAGTTCATTTAACTTATGCTTTCTTTGCCCACTTTTTGGAATATTCTAGGGACACAGGTTTCTTGCATTGTAAACCCGTATAATCAGCCTTTCTGTCTTTTTTAAATAAACATAAATAACAACCCTGTTTCTTATCCATTATTTCACTAAAGCTGTCACTGGCAGAAGGAGCCTATTTAATTCATTTAGTAATTTCAATACATTATTCGCGAAATGAGATTCTCTTTGAGCGCAATATTATTGAACCATTATCGGTCATCTTGAAGGAAATTGAATAATTTTCAAAAAATATTAATTAGTTGAAATAAAGAAGAGCTAAATAAAATAAATTTATAGCTAACAATGTAAATTGAAATAATCTCGGAAACCTTACAGTCACCCGAAGAATACGCGACTTTCAACGAAGTCGTTTTTGTTTGTTGTTCATAGCAAATCACCTTCATGACAGGTGGATCTGACATTCCAGGTATGTTCCAAAAACGGATTTGGAACCTTGGAAAAAAAGTAGACCAGTGTCCTATTTCTTCGTAAACTATTCAAAGAACTACTAATAAGGAATTAAGAAACCACCGTTTTAACCTCAAAAACACAATGCGGGCAAAGTAAAAAAGATAAATAGACTTATAGGTCTTACGGGCCCACCAGTCGCGTTATGAGTTGAGGTAATATTCACTGCAAACGCATATCAAGGCCCCGGATCAAAAGGAACAAAATGGAGAGTGAATGTAGTCAATCAAATGGAAATCCCGGCTTTCCTAAGAATTATTTCCTCTTCAGGTGACAAATCACCTCACCTATTTCACTAATATACTTCAGATAAATCCAAATCTTTAAGTAGCTACAGTAATTTGTTTGAATCGATCAACAGGCTCAATAACAACAGTAATAATAATGTATTATAGTAATAATAATATTAAATAATTATGTAATATGATTTAACTAAAAAAGATGATATAAAAGTATGGAATATTCCAGTCTTATATAACCAACTAATCGTTATCAAATGATATAAAAACAACCTTTCAAAATTCACTCAGCAGTAACCACATTATTCACATACACATATATAATATATTTTAATTAATTTTACAGGATATCTATATAATGGTATCTGTAAAAAAATAGACTTTAAAATGTTTTCTGTCATTATTTTCGTCTTGATGTTTCGTGGCTTTAATCCCATCTTCAGAACTGAAAGTCCGACTATTTCCTCGAAAAAAGGGAAATCTCAGTCCCATGAAGAAATAGGAATTTTTTTATGCATCTGACATACATTTTTTAATTGTTTTGATAAAGCATGGTCTTAAGTTGTTTTATCAGGGGTTAGCTTACATATAAATAATAATTTTACATACGTAAATATGTTTTAACATCAAAATCCTCACTCCCTCACATGCCCCATTAGTTGAATCGAATTAGTTTAGCTGCCAGAAAAGCTAAACTATCGCTATCATATATCGCTATCAAAATAAACTAGAGGTGAAAACAAGATCACTGTTTAAAGAAAAGAAAAACAAATTCGTCATAGAATAATTACGTTGACCATTATTTAAATTAATTGTTTAATCTCCTGGGCATGTTACTTCACTCTCTCACTTTTTTTTTTTTAAATGAGCTATAAGTAAACTCTCAGCCTTCTACAGCAGAAGAAAACAGTTGGCAAACCTTACCAGTTCCCTCCGAAACAAATTGTAACCAATGTTGAGAGAAGCCTCGATTAGATAGCCTAAAATGTGCCGTGAGTTTGGTGATCCTCGCTCCCTCACCTCCTCAAAGAATAGGGAAGGTAAGTTAAATATGGAAGAATTTATATTTTAATTCATTAGGTTTTATGGGATTTGGTGTGGTGTAAATATCGAGGATCTAAAGTTAAGAAATAATCAGTAAACAATGAAAAGCCTCACTCCCTTTTACCTATTATTTATTATAAAAATTGAAATTTATTCAAGATGTCTCTAATTCAGTTGCTTTATTAATAGGCTAAAATTAATTTATCTCATACGCTTTTTACTAATTTGTATAGGTATAATTTGTAACCTAGATATAAGTTGTATAATTTATAAACTAGGATTGCATAAGTAATAAAATCAAATTTAGAATAGTATTAACCCGGCACTTAAGCCTGAAAACTTCTAAAAAAAAAAAATTGTGATTTCAATTTTGCTAAAAGCACTTCGACCCTTTATCAGGTTATATATCCCGATTTCATCATGGGTCTGAGACGCTTTTTTCGAAGAATGACCTATATACTAAATTCTGAAGATGGGAGTAAAGCCCCGAAATATCAACGCGAAATAAATGCCATAGAAAATATAACAGAAGTCTACTTAGTTATAGATACAATTTACATAGATGTCATCCTGTAAAATTAATTAAAATATATAATATGTGCACATGTGAATAATGCGGTTACTGCTGAATGAATATTGAAAAGTTGTTTTTATACCATTTGGTAACGTTTATTTGTATTTATCCTCTGACTGGCTGGAATATACCCATACTTTTATATTATCTTTTTTATAATAAAAGTCTACTTAGTTACAGATACAATTACATAGATGTCATCCTGTAAAATTAATTAAAATATACAATATGTGTACATGTAAATAATGCGGTTACTGCTGAATGAATATTGAAAAGTTGTTTTTATACCTTTTGGTAACGTTTATTTGTATTTATCCTCTGACTGGCTGGAATATACCCATACTTTTATATTATCTTTTTTTAGTTAAATCATATTACTTAATTATTCAATACTATTATTACTTGATTATTATTACTATAACACATTATTATTATTGTTGTTATTGAGCTTGTTAATCGATTCAAACAAATTACTGTACATAGCTACTTAAAGATTAGGATTTATCTGAAGTAGATTAGTGAAGGTGATTAGTCACTTGAAGGGAAAGTAATTCTTAGGAAAGCCGGGATTTCCATTTGATTAACTGCCTTCACTCTCCATCTTGTTCCCTTTGATCCGGGGCCTTGATATGCGTTAGCAGTGAATATTATCTTTATTTTTCATTTTTTTCTTTATTATATTGCCCGCACCGTGCTTTTAATGTTAAAACGTTGTTTTTGTAATTTCTTATTACTTGTTCCTAGAATAGTTTACCAAGAGATAGGACGCTCACTTATTTTTTTTTTCTACAGTTAGTACCAACGCGTTTTTTTGTAACATACAGGATATGCCAAACCCATATCACGACGGGGTGTTTTTCTATGACTCACCTTCGTTGAAATTCACAATTTCTTTGGGTGACTGTGAGGTTTCATAGATTATTTCCTAGCTATAAATTTATTTTATTTAACTACCATTTCTTTATTACTACTAATTAATATTTTTGAAAATTATTCAATTTTCTTCTTGATGGCCGATAATGGTACAATATATTGCGCTCAACAGAACCTGATATCACGAATAAAGTAAAGTATTGATGTATACTTAACGGTTGTGAGAGTTTAGCGGGTCTAAACGCCGGACGATGTCGGACGCCCCTAAGGGTTTTACTTATATATACTTTTATATATATATATATAAGTATACACAATTTCTCACAGCTCTTCAGGTATCTTCGTGCGATTGAGATTAGATTCAAATCTTTAATAGCTTGACCAAACACTCTTGAATTCCTTCTAAGAACACAAAAATCAATTGCAGTTTTAATGATTCGCAGAGCAGAAAAGTTTAGGGAATAAGAACAATTTTACTGATTCCTGAAAATAATAAAACATGTTCAGAATCGAAGAAAACTTATCAATATTATTTACCTTAGAACAATTAAGGTTTTCTTATTAAATAATCGAATCGTTATAAGAGCCAACATCGCACCCGACAATGAATCTTCCTCAGATAACGTCCGGAGTATGCAAATTATCGGAATCACACAAAGAACAAAAGATACCACCATGTCAAGATAAGTGCACATTGGATGATTAATTTCACTTTGACATGGGAGATGTTGCCGGTAACTAATTATCAAGGAGACACCATGTTAATGAAAGCCTTTATTTTAATTGATTAATTGCTTCAGCTAACGTGAGCCTTTCATAGCTATTGAACCGTATGTAAACTAAAACCCAGCCCCGTCCTCCAAACATTGAAGGTGAAACACATACTTCAATGAGCTGCTGCTATCATCCTTAATTAAAAATCCTCCTATTTCAGATTTTTTTATTTTAAAAACTATGAAAAGTGTTTAATTTTGAACTCAATATATTAATTTTCAATACATATATCTGTCCCATTGATTCATGCAACTTGATTCGTAGAACACAGTTTAGTAAATGATAGAAAAAAAAAGTTTTGGTCTATATATAGCTCATTTGGAAGAAAAGTGCCACAATAGGAAAATTTATGATTGGTTGTTTTGTTTTGTTTTTTTACTTGGAATGCTTCCAGTGACGTGGGTTTCTTTGAAAATAAATGTCAGATTTCCAGTTTCAATATTTACCGCAATAACAAATTATTGTTAGTTTAGCCATTATAAGTTTACTGGCCAATCATAATGGCTTTCTTCAAACTGTTATTAGAAAATAGCTTCATAAAGACTGTATTGATAAAGACAATAATAAATTATATTATTATTATTATTTATAAATTAAATTATTATTATTAATAAATTATGTTATTAATATTATTTATAAATCATATAGTTATTATTTGTTCGTTTATTCTTCTCAGGGTTCTGGTATTAATATATTCTTCCCGGAAAACAATTCAAGGGAATGTAGATGATATAATGCTATTTATTTGTTTAAAAATTTTCTTACAATCCTGCAAGAATCAAGCAGGACTGCTTTTTGAGCTACTTTCAAGCTCTGAAGGTCAAGGCCAAGTTCTTGTAGTGCTTTTTAATATGAAACCATTTGGGAATATAATTATTGGAGTTACTGTTATTTTATCTAAGTGATAAAGTGTTTTCTAAAGTTCTAAGGCAAGCTTCTGGTAATTTCGTACTTTTTTGGTCCTTGTAGTGATAATAATAATGATTATGATAATAATAATATAACTCTTATGCTAGTTGGGAGGCCAAAAAGTATCAATATTTTGTTTCTGTATGAATGATTGAAAATATTATCATTCAACTAAATGGATCTACTACTGGTCCGGACCTATCCCTGGAAGTTGAAAAAACAAAAGACGAAATAGAAGATGAAGAAGTACCTCCAGACCGAGAAGAGATCTTTGAAATCGTAATGGGTCTCAAAAATAATAAAGCAGGCGGCATTGATGGTTTTCCCAGAGAACTCCTGAAGTATGGTGGCGAAGATCTTTGGGAAGAGCTGTACAACATACTATGGGACATTTGGATAGACGAAAAGATGCCAAATGAGTGGTCGGAAGCGATTATATTCCCGATCTATAAGAAGGGAGACAAGCTCCAATGTGGCAATTATAGGCCTACATCACTTCTGAATACAACATACAAAGTGCTGTCAATTGCGTTGTGCCGAAGAGTGAGCAAATGGGCCGAAGAAACGATTGGTGAATACCAAAGTGGATTTAGACCGGGAAGATCCACAACTGATCACCTTTTCTCGCTTAGGCAAATACTAGAAAGAACGTACGAATATAATGTGACTCTGCACCATCTGTTTACAGACTTTAAGCAAGCGTATGACAGCATAGACAGAAAAGGGATGCTAATGGCTCTAGACAAGATGAACATGCCCAAAAAATTAATAAGGCTTATTAAAATGACTCTGAATGAAACTAAATGCAGAGTGAAAGTCAATTCGCAAATGTCTGAAGTATTCAGAGTGGAACGTGGGCTACGTCAAGGAGATCCTCTGTCCCCCGTACTTGTTAACCTAGCCTTAGAATATGTTATTCGAGGAATTAAAACAAGACCCGGAGGAAACATTTATAATAGGTTAACCCAACATATGGCATATGCCGATGATGTAGTGATATCGGCTAGAACATTACCGGCACTAGCCGGGGCACTAGAAAAGTTTGAAACTGTTGAAATGAATTGTGCCTAGTAATAAATAAAGGAAAAACGAAATACCTCAAAACCACCAGGGATGGTATTTTTAAGGAAGAAGGGGTTAACATAGGGGAGCACCACTTCACAGCATGCAGGTCCTTTAAGTATTTAGGTGGAACAGTAACAAGAGAAAATGAAATAACAGAGGAAATAAAGGCTCGGATTGCTGCTGGGAACAGGTGTCTGTATGCATTACGCTCTGCACTAGGTTATAAAACTCTATCGACAAAAGCTAAGGTCTTGCTCTATAAGACTATACTTAGGCCCACAGTAACTTACAGCAGTGAAACCTGGGTTCTGACAGCAGCTAATGAGAAAAGACTAAGAACATGGGAAAGAAGAGTACTAAGAAGGATGTTTGGCCCTGTGCGAGAGGACTATGGGATCAGAGCGAGAACAAACTCCGAGCTGCAAGAAATGTTCTCAGAACCTGACATAATTAAAGTAATTAAAAAAAGAAGATTGGGTTGGCTTGGGCATGTCGAAAGGATGCCTACGTCTTTGGTTCTCAATGGACCGTAACGCCATATTATAAATAAAAATAAAAATAATTTTTTTTTTTAAATGTGTTTTTTTTAGACATTAACTCTAGAGGAGTTTGTAATGTTTTTTTATGAAAAACTTTCACAATTTGATTCATAATTTATGATCAAAAAATGAAGATTAACTTTTTTTTTTTGAACTCATTGTTTTATCAGTGAATTGAGGGACGGCGATAAACCTAAATAGGCAAACATCAAACGCTTCTCCTGTAAATTTCCTCTTCGTCAAAATGAACGATATGTAGTATTATATAATTGTCAAAAGAATAACTTTACAATGGTTAAGGTCTGTATAAAATGAAATATAATTAAGTAAAAAGACTGTTGCAAAATCCCTTAGAAATTCCTACTTCTTGTACCTGCATATAATATATATTATCAACAGAAGACAAATAGTGAATCTTCATATTAAACATATAACTCATGGCAAATTGAAGGTTCTGGAATCCATGAAATCTTGTCATCGGAAACCACATTTCAGGACAAAGTCAAAGAAGGATGGCCTGTCAGGTATATACAGATCCATCAGCATCCTTTCAATTTAGTAGCGGAAAATCGTTCATGGTAGCAGATGGAAATCATATTTAAACTAAGACGAAATCCAGATAGAGTAATATTATACTTTATAGACAAAACTTCACAAGTATAATCATAAAATTATTTATTTATATTTCATATGGTAATATTTATGATAAGATTTGTTTGAGAACAAATGGACGGAAAAAAGTCAAGGAATATGCAAGAAAGGAATAAATTTGAGAAGAACAAACTAGTCAAAACGTCGGAAGATCCACAGGATAGCGTCAAACTTTGGAAAAATGTTATAACTATAACAATATAGCTGTCATAGAAGGTGCTATTCAACCAATAGCAGTGTCTAAGCATAGTAATCTTTTCATTCTGTTTTAACTTTTTTTTTGTCAGGTTATAAATTTTATTTACGTCTGTAGATGGAGGTATTTTGTTGTTTACAATTAAGATGCGTAGCTGAAAAAAAGTATTATTCCTTTTGAAAGGAATGAAAATAGCATCCCTCGAAAACTAGTTTAAAACCAAGGAGACTTCTTCTTTTTTAACTTAGCGCAAAAGCTTCTCTGGAACTCTCCTGTTTTTATTGTCCCAGTCTCAAACTCTGTTGTATTTTCGTTCGCAGCATTGTGAGTTGAGAAATACTCTTGGAAATAAAAGTATTTGTTGAACCATCCCAGAATTGTACTGAGAATATCACTAAATAAAATTTAAACCCATTTTTTTTAATCAAACTTCGTAATTATTTAAAAATTTGTAATTTGTTCCTCAATTAAATCATTCAATTAAAATTATTACCATGCCTAAAATACAACGATATTACGATATTACAACAAGTTACGATATTTTAAACTCTTATGCAAAATATTATGTTAAGTCTTAATAGTATAAATAATTTAAACAAAAGGGGCCTCAGCTCGTAAAATTTAAATCATCTTCTATTTTAACAACAGTATTTAAATTTTCAATAATTTGAAGGAATCTGATTAAAAAAAATTACGAAAGAAGAATAATTCCAGTATTTAGTAAATTTACCAACTTTTAATGATTTTTATATTCTTATTTTACTAAATATATATAACGATTTTTAGTAAAATAAGAATATCGAAATTATCAAAATGATGATTATAATCATCGCCGAATTCACTTCAGTAGTTGTCGAAAAAAAAGAAGGCGTTTTCAGACGATTTATGAACAAAAAGTATTAAAATTGTAAATGAAAATTCCTTTTCGGTAATTAAAAAAAACACAAGAAAAATGGGATAGTATGACATATTCCAAATCTATTTAAAAGTTTAACTTGAATCTTAATCTTATAAATAATTATAACTAAGAGCTTAGGAATTCCATAATGATATAACTCATGCAAATACAATCTTTTTTTCTCCTCAGTAATCCAAATTCCATGGTGACTTTTATATAATAATTTCTTAATATTTATTAGTTTTCCCTAGAAGATTATCTCAGGCTTATTTTAAGGAGTTCTCTGTTGAATTCTTCTTAAGTCGAAAAAAATTGTAACTTTGTATAAATTGTCGGTAAAGTTATTGTTTATTAGGTTTTATAGGACGATATACTCAAAAAATGTCAAATATAATTGTAATTCGAAATATGCATGCTCAATAAAAAATTCAATTCGATAACGGAATCAGATACTTCGAAAACCTGAACGATCGCTATATCATAGAAAACTCCAACAGTAACGGAAATGCAAAATGCGCATGTGCGAAAAAAAAATCCAATTAAAAGTAAGGAATCAGAACCATGGAAAACCTTATAAACGATATACCTTATAAACCTTATACATTTATCAAAAAAAACTCCAACAATAACGGAAATGAAAACGCGCATGTTTAATCCAAAATCGAGCTAAAAAAATGGAATCAGAACCCTCGAAAACCTAATACACAATCCCTTTATCATGGAAGTCTTCAATAACAACGGAAAACGAAATGCGCATGCGCGATCGGAAATACCAATACCGAAGAATTTTGAATACTAATAATTAAGTAGAAATACTCATGTCCGAACAAAATTTCGATAGTAAATTTAGCATTAACAACTTCGAAAACCTAATCAACAATCATCAAATCGATTAAATCCATCCTCCCTCCACTAAATAAATAAAAAATAATAAATATTTATTTTTTTTTTTTAATTTCCGAAATTTAAACTACCTACTTGAATATCAATTATCTAATAAACGAAAAAAAATTGAATGAATACGCCGAAATTATTTCAAAAGTCGTTAATGTAATTAAAATAATTATTTTTCAATAATAAAATGAATAATATTGAATTAATTCATGTCCGGTTGGGTTACAATTGAAATAGAAAAAGCTACATTTGAAATGGAAAAGGTTACATTTGAAATGGAAAAAGTTACAATTGACTTGCTATATCATGCATGAAAGATTTTTTTTTCTCAAAACTCTACAATCTCCACAACTTTTAAAAAAGAACTATAATCTAAAAAAAACAATATAAATTCCTAAAGTTTTTTCAGTAACACAGAAGAACGAGAGGTCCTTTGATATTTACACAACGCCAAAGAAATAACATTTTGTTTTCCAAATTATTTTCTTGGACTCAGAGGACACAAAAATGTGTAAATAATAAGTATTTGAGAACGTAAAAACTGTTCCACTCTCAAACAAACCATAAAAAAAAAATTATAATTGTAAAATTATATTTGTAATAAAATTAAAATAAAATAAGCATGGGGGAGAATAAACTAACTAATACAAACTAAGTCAGATATTTACTTTCAAATCAAACAAATATTTAATATTGGAGGTTCGCACAATGTAATACTCTCTCTCTCATCTTCTATTACCTCTAAACCGACAATATATCAATTTAATTATTTGCCACTTCTATTAATTTGCTTTTTTGAAAACTAGTCTCCGGCATTACTGGAAAAACCCTGACCCTTAAACCGTTTACCTATAAACATGCTACCTACCTTTCGTTTATTGTTAGTTCAATGCGAGAAGAAACCATTACACACTTTTCTGTTTGATATAATCCATTTAAACCTTGGTGAGTACCAACATGTATTTGATTTCTTGTCTTAATTAAATTCATAATTCATAAATGTTTTATAATACTGATTTATATTAATCTAATTTAATATGTATAATAATATCAAACTATATTTTGAATTACTTATTTTTGAATTTTTTGTGTGTTTTTAGAACTGAGGATGAATGTATAACATTCGAAACTAGTTTTCAATAAAACAAATTTATAGAAGTGGCAAATAATTAATCAATCCCTAATTAAATTGATATATCGTCGGTTTAGAGGTAAAAGTAATCAACTGTAATTTCTGGGAAGATGAGATTTGTTTCTTTTTACCTGTTCCTGAACTGAATTTACATTTGTTGGTTTTAAGGCGTAAAATCGCAAGGTTATCAAGTTTGCCTATGCTTATTTTTTTATATTAAGATTTTTTTTTTAATTATATATTGTTTAAGGGTTGGAAGTCAGTCGCATGTTCAGATGAAGTTCTTGGTAGTGGATCTGTTCACAGGGATAAGTGGAAAATTGCTAAAAGATGCTATAAAAGGAGGCCCTAGGTCAGTAAAGGTGAATCAATGGCACGTGTGGCAAAGATGGCACGCGAACCCATTTTGAGTGATACGCATAGCATGAGTCGTCAACGAAGATAAAATATCCGATAATAAAGAACCTGACACTTTTAGTTGCACGAAGAATCAAGTTCCTTTGCCAACTATTGAGAATTTGTTCTCAGTATTAAGTAATATTACTGAAGTAAGATTGCCCAAAAGAAACTGCCAAACAAATGAAATCAGTAACGCTTGCTTGTCTTTGAAGTGCACAAAACATAAATCTTCAATTGTTACGTGGAGATGAATCCATGTTTTGTTATGTTTTCCATACCGTTTAGCATCCTCTTTAAAGTAGTCACATGTACAGCTTTTGCTTAAGCCTTCAAAGCGCACTAATCCAAATTAATTTTATGTTTAAAGTTTCGGTAGATTTACCAGATTTATGCATAGTTTGTATTTACAGTAAAATTTACAAATTTGGATTTATCCCGTTTTGTATCACCACGCCTCAATTGAAGATTTGTTAAACAAACTTCAGCAACAAAAAGTCATTAATTTAAGAAATAATGTTGTACTATTGTAATAAACAAAAAATTGTTTACAAGGTACCATTTGATTATCGGTGTTTTTATTATATTCTATTCAATGCCAATCAAAATATGAATGAAAATATACCTATTTTTACTTAGTATTGCAAATGTCAAAAAGTTATGAACATTTCTATATGTTCATAATAATAATGATATAATAATAATAACAACAATAATATAATATAATTATAATATAATATAATAATAACATAATAATAATAATAATAATAATAAAAAAGATACCTCGATATCAGAGGTAACACAAACATTTTCAGAATTTGACACGCTGAAGTTAAAAGGTTCACTATCACTGTCCTATGTTTACAACGAAGGGTAAAGGTGATTTGATGGTATTATTTGGAATTTATTTTAATTATGACACAGCTCTTTAAGGTATGTGAATTTGGGAAGCAATAAATGGGTCATTAGTTACTAATTAGTAACATGTATCTACGGTACTTTTAATAATAAAGTGTTTTTATCCCTCTTGTTAACAATTGGAAATCATTTTTTTAATCAGAGGACCATTGCACATATGTACTGTTTAGCTTCTGTTCAAATATAATAAATTTATAACGCCAAAATCAATTTTCAAATTTAATACTATCCTTCTCCTTTAAATTTCGAGTTCCAAATTATTGGTCTTGGCCCACTATGGCTTAGGTTTATAAATGTAAATAAGTGCACCAAATTATGTAACTAATAATTATTCTGTGTTAAGCCTCGATTACACTGTGACATTTTTCTGTCGTGGTGAGATAGCCTGGCATTGCGGCAATGTCTTTCCGTAAGTAAACCATGAGACAATTGGAAAAATTAAAGATGCAAAAAAGCTGATTAACACCTGTAATTTGTGGGTCACCATAAAAACTAAATTATATAGCTCTCATTCCTCCACGAGAATTCAAAAACGTTGGATGCAGTAGATTTCAAGTTCAGAAAAAATTGAAACATACACTTCAGAAGTAGGTGAAGTTAATAAGTCTTAGGTTAATATCAAATATTGTGAACTATATTGTCAGGTCCGATAATAAATTCTGTCACGACGACTGTTCTACAGTTACAGCGTGTAAACGGGCCTTAGGATAAAGTATATGTGTGTAATTCTCAATCATACCTTAAACCATATATATATATATATATATATATATATATATATATATATATATATATATATATATATATATATATATATATATATGCAATATATATTTATATATAATTGAATTGGAAAGTTGTTACGGGTATGATTGGGAACTACACACATATATTTAATCAAAAGGCCCGTTTACATGGTAACTGTGGGACAGTCGTCGTGAAAGCATTTACTGTCGTGACAGTACTATCGCACTATCAGACCTGACTTCATAGTTCACAGTATCTGTCACTATCCTAAGTCTAATTAACATAACCTCACCTATTTATCAAGTGTAGGTTTCAATTTTTTCTGAACTTGAAAACGTTTTCGGCGTTATTTAATCATTGTTGAAGCAATAAATATATATATATATATATATATAAATATATATATATATATATATATATATATATATATATATATATATATATATATATATATATATGTGTGTATATAACTCAATTCCAATTGTATAAAATCCAATTCAATTATATAAAACACAGTACATGCTGCTTGATTCAAGAATTGAACTGAATGTTAAAACTAGTTTTTATCTAGAATAGTGTTATAAAGTCTATTTCAACCAAATTAGGATAATTGTTTAAAATCATAGAATAACTCATAACCTCGTATTTTAAACACCTTTCTTTGACAATATTTGTCGAAAGATAGCTAAGCCAATAATAGTTAGGGTTAAACGAAGCTGAAAGGTAATAAATCATGTTCAAATAGAGATAGGAGAAAATAAAGAGTAAGAGGGCACTAACAGAAGTGAGTGGAGAGAGCACACTAGGTGTTCAAATGTGACAAATGGCTCTAGCCCCTTTTCAGCCAGCCGAGTAGTGGATTCTTTTCATTTTCTTTTATATGAACACAACTGACTATCACCATATTATATTCAAATTTATTCATAATTCGATAGAACGATTCGTAAATTAAGTGTGTATGACAAAGTCGGGTTGATTGAAGACTCAGGCATAAAACAGGGGTAAAACAAATATAATGGAGTTTATCTTCTAGTAACTGTTGATAAGACTAGAATGTATGTATCATAATATATATATATATTATGTCTCTGTTTTATATCCATTAAATATTGAGAAATGCTGCTTTTTTGAAAAACATTTTATTTGCATTAACTATCCATAACTTTCTTTGAAAAGAAAAAAAAAATCATTTGTACCCCGTGACTTCTTACCCCCTCATATATGAATGGCATGAGATATAACATAATAATAACTACCCAGAGGCACCTGGGAAGAAATTAGCCTCTGATTTCAACAAAGGTGGTTTACAAGTGGCTTATAATTTTACCCATACAATTTCTATTAAACATATAAGACCTTTCTGGTGATTGTATCTTAAAACATTTTGATTCAATAATAGCATAAATACATATGCTTTTGTAAATAATAACATATATATATATATATATATATATATATATATATATATATATATATATATATATATATATATGTTTTTAGGGTAAGAGTTTAAAATATATATACTAAATCACAAGAAAATCCGAACTTTTAATGGAATTAAAATATCTTTAGAGGCTAAAATCATTTGTCTACGAGTGGAACAATTTGTCTCGACTGGGATAAGATCGTGTTCGAAAACTGATGATAGATATCCAAGCCAACAACAACTTTCAGCAGTTTAATGTGTATATCATTTATTGCAAATCAAATATTCCATGTATTTGTCATGTAAAAATATAATTCTCATTAAGGTTAATTTGAGAACATCAAATGGTAATTCGTTTTTAAATATTAATGAGTATCGATGAGAATCGAATTGTAATCCCAGTAAAACACATTAGGTGAAAATAATAAAACCGAGTACGTGCTAATTCCTCAAAAACCTGGGCGGATCCTCCGGTTAGATGCGAATAAAGAAACGTTATACAATAGAATACTTTGAAGCACGTGCTCCGAATATTTGATAAGGATTACATACTCTCTTTTCTGAGTGAATAAAACTGAGAATGTGCTCCACTATAAGCGTAGATACCAAGTAAAATGCGGAATCTACGAGCAGACCGGCATTTTGCTAAATACCAACTCAAATTGTTGAGCATGTTCTCAGTTGTATTGACTTAGAAAGGTGAAAAAGTACTCCGAAGTAAATATTATCATGCACTCCATACACATACGAGAATTCCACGTGAGTATTTAATAACTTTGTGAAAACGCATTTTAATTCCCATCTAACCAGAGCATTTGCTCTGTCCTTTTTTTTTTTGGAATGAAAAACCTTTCATGAAAAAACCATTTCACCATTTCATTTAATGTACAATTTTTCTCTCAAGTCTTCAACGTCATTCATTACATTCGATAACTGCTAAATCCTTATAATTAAATTTACAACTATCTTCTTATTGTAAAAATGCAAGGAATGCGCTAAAGATTAAAAAAACCTGAGAGAGATGATTGATCCCAACTCTGTACTTGATTTTAGTCTTTTAGTTTCGTAAAGAAATATTTCGTCCCACTCATTTTTAGTCCTCGGTATGTATTTTTATTGTTCGTGATGTCTGTTGCAGTCAGTTATGTATATCAGTGTTCATAATTATATCGCATAATATCTACCATATATAGGCCATAAATCTACACCATATATTTTAAGGTAGTCTCAATTATTTCTTCTTTTCTAAGTAAAATATAAATCTAGCCATCCATCACTTCCAGTTTTTTAAGTATGCCATATTTTTTAAGAGATGCTTCGTCCCACTCCTTTTTAGTCTTCGGTATGAAAGGATTAATCGAAAGATTAAAATTAGGTGTAATCATTAACTTGGATGGGCCCCTGTTTAACAAAGCCATTGAACTAATACCGACACAATTCGACAAAACAGAAACCACTGGCATACATTAGCCTTGTTATTTGATAGATAATAAGGCAAATAGGCATACTAAAGAAAAATAAACCAGAAAAATGAAGTTTATAACGATTTTTTTTTTTTTTTTGGATAAACGCAAATAAAAAAACAACATTAAACTTAAAATATTCCCACAACCAATAAAGATGTTGTCCCAAACACCCTTTATATTTAAGGGCATCCCGAACAACAATCATTCGAAGAAAGATAGATAACACAATTCGAGAGGCATTGAGCCCAAACTGCAAACGGAAGATCACAGTAACCCAATAATCGATACGTTGCAGCCGATTTATATAATTACTTAGTCAACATTGAGAAATTAAATATATTTAACCGAAGTCCGCTCATGACTGTAACAATACATATATATATTCAGAGTACTACTCACCCAAGGCCAGCAACAATATAGATTACTAATAATTATAGTACATACAGCACGTCATTCGCTAATACCGAAATCTAAGAAACTATCTAACAACCAGTTTCGAATGCTATAGTGAATTTTTGGGATGATCTGCACCGAGCAAAAAAATAACCTTTTCGGAAAGTTATAGCTGAATCTATAAGCAGAAATTGTAGTTTGAAACGAAGTATGATAAAGATATTTTAAGTATAGTTTTTCATAAAATGATAATGCGCATTAGTGAGCACCATTTAAATTGCTACCCTATTATTCCACCAGGCCTTTCATTCACTTTCCAAATAGCCAATACTTTCTCTACCCATGGATGAACAACTGGAATAGCTGCCCACTTGAAGGGTGGCTTTAGTCTGGAAAGATCAAGTTTAAGGGATCGGCTAAAGGGTCTTGAGGATTTTGTTCTAAAAAAAAGAAGAAGAAATTATCTTGTTACGTGGCTACCTTCCTTCTCAGCCATGTTCTTCAAAGTTAAAAAAAGAAGGGGAGGCTACAGACGTGACATCACTGATTTCATTTAAACTTATTTGGTGATACAAGGTCGAAAAATATTGGACACGTGCTCTTGTTAATGCGCCCTAGGAGCCAAGAAAAAATTATTTTACATAATTTAAACAATTTTTTAAATAATTATTTCTGTCTTTGCTCTGAATGGATTTCAATGTTTTCATATACAAAAGGACTTGTTTTTTTTTTGTTGTAAAATAAGGAAAAAATATTGCCGATTATATTAAATGAGTATAAATGTACAAACATAAAAAGAAGCTTCCAGTAAAGTAGACCAACAAAAACTATCTTACAAAAAAGCAAGACAGATTCGTTTTTAGAGTCCTTTCAAACCCTTAAATATGAATTTTATAATAATAGAAATCAAAATATAGAAATTTTTGGAATTGATATTTGTGGAGGATTTTGTTTCCTGCCTATGCCCGGCGTTCACTTAAGCGTTCCTAACTGCTCAGGATTTTATCCAAATTTAACGTTATTTGGCTGAATTTCTTATCTCTAACCCATTCCAATAAATTTTGATTTTATCCCTTTATAAGGGTGAAAACTCCTCAAACATTATATTTTATATCTTGATTCTAATGTGTTTACGGATGTAAGATTTGTTCCGTTTCGTGTCGTTTTTAAGGCCCTAAACCGTTCCCAAGTTTCGAATGGATCGGTAGAGTCGTGTTGAAGTTATCAATATTTCAGTGATTTTCGTATAAAAGTAAAAGGCCCTAAATTTTATAAAAAATGTATTCTTCCATTAATATGAAAATTTGTATTTACTGGTTTTTGGGATAAGAAAAAAGAATATCAACTTTGTTTCTCCATAAAAAAATATTTTAACCAACACTATTACGTCGCAGGGAGGTCTGAATTCTCCACGAGTTTAAAAAATGAGTTAAATAAGTACAATTATTATTATTATTATCAGGAGGATTTTTGCCACCATGAGAATTCAGACCACTGTGCGTCGTAACGTTTAGGGAGAAACCAAGTTGATATTCGTTTTTCAAAATATTTCAAGATATTCGGTTTTTTATTAGATTCGGGCATTCGATTTTTATTAAAAAATCGCAGAAATTGCGATACCTTTAACATGATTCTTACCGATCCATTCGAAACTTGGGAGTGGTTTAGGGCCTTATAAACAACACGAAATTGTACAAACCCCATCTCCGTAAACAAATTAGAACCGAAGATATAAAATAAAATGATTGAGGAGTTTTTCTTTATTTTACACTAATTTTTCCCTTATAAAGGGATAAAATCTAAGGGATAAAATCTAAGTTATTGGAATAGGTTAGTGATTCGAAATTCAGCTTTCCTACGATTGCAGTAACGTTCAATTTGGATAATAATCCTGAGTTAGGAATGGTTAAGTGAACACCGGGATCAGCAGGAAAAAAAAACCTCCAGAAAAATCTATAATTCAATTTAGTATTACTTAGGAAACAATTGCCCCTGTCTTAAGGGGTATGTACAAGGTACGAGAAGAAGCGGTTGTGGGATAAGTGCAAAATAGTTCGTTTTAGGAGGATTATTATACTACTATAATCATAAAAAAAAAAAAAGTAAAACCTGTCGGAGATTCAAATTTTACAGTCTCCAGTGACAGTCATGGAAGTGGGATGTGGAGCATAGTTGAATAAAGGTATTGAAAAAAATAACCTTTATTTCAATGTGCTAGTCCGCTGTAAGGGTACGCTGTACGCTGCAAAACATGATAGTAGGGGAAAGTGTACACAACATGCACTTGTCCCTTGCCCTTACTATCATTTCTTTCAGGGGCAACTGCGGAATAGCGCTTAAAAAATAGAAAACTGTCAATAAAAAATGTAAATCACAATGTATTTCGAAGAACAGTTTCTAAAGGTTCCGCTTAACGCAAAAACTAAAAAAACAAAACAAAAAAACAGGCCTTGTGTTGGATAAAATAAGGATTCAATTTGATCAACAAGCTGGAACTGATATCTTTCAAACTCGTTATACTTCACCTTCGCGAACTCTCGTGGCTGATTTCTGATACATCAGTGTTTAGAATTCATGCTCCGTAAAGGGCAGCTCTTATCAATTCAGGGTTTGGATTTAACGATAGGATTAACCACTTACTCCGAAAACGCGTCCACCCCACCATGCCATACACATTTTTTAACAAAGCCAAAATACATTAGGTACAAACGTTAAAAATAATTTGAAATAAATTACCTATTAAGAAATTAAATAACTTCATAATTATTTATGATAAAATGAAAAGTTCCTGATCACCAATTCCTGATATGAAATAAGTAAATACTTAAACCCTCTAGTGTTTTTTTTTTTTTTTTGTTGCTTGCAAAGAAAGAAAATTGCAAAGAAAGAAAATTGCTAACTTATAAGGAGTTTCTATAAGTTTCTAGAAAAGTATTATATATTTATTCCATATTTTTATTTGAAACATCCACAGATTATTTTTATTACAAGATCCTTCGTAAAATCCTTAATGCTCCTTTTCTGTCATGAATAAAATTATCCTTAATGAAATTAATGTCCCATATGTTATAGATCTGGCGCAAACTATAGATACCTTTCCTTCCATTATAAACTCCTTATCCATTTAAATCCACTCTAATCTTGCTTCCAAATCGATCACTTATAACCAACCCTCCCAGGCTTCTAAAAAGAAGACGGACGAAGGATCTGCTAACATATAACTGTCATAGGAGTGCTGTTAATGGATAATTTCTTCACAAACCATTGTAAATTCATATTTACCATTTAGGTTTCATATATTGTACATTTACTTATTTAATTTTTTTTTTATACAGTCGTAAGTTTCAATAGATAAATTAAAATAGCAATGAAAATAACTGTTTATTTACAATAAAACGCAAAGCAATCCTTCAAAGAAGTAAAATAATAAAATCAAGGAAAACTGTTTTGATTTACGTAAGAGATTGATCATTCATGTTACTGACATTTTGGGTTGCCCCAGCAACTGACGTCTCCAATATGGCCCCGCTATTCATTATCCCATCGGTTACATAAACTCTGTTTTTGCTGGAATGATTTTCACTTAAATATGTAAGTAAGTATCTTTCAGGATTATTCAATTTATTCAGCTACATTTCAGAGAGTATGGTTGATTTTCTGCGTTGCATAACGATTATATTATTCATTTATCCAAATAAATAAGTAGCACTTCTTCGAAATTAGGTTTTGATAGTTATAAAAAATAGATTGCCCTCCTATAAGAATAAATAATAAGTCTTAACCAGTTCGTTTATTATTTTCAATATCTATAATTGCCTGTAGTCTCCGTATCGAACAGACTGGATTTTCTCCCGGTCACCTACTGCGAAGATTGGATGGCACTGGACCAATTGCCGAACTGTCAGGGCAGTAACGCATGTCCTAGAGTGCTGTACCTTTTTGTTCTCAAGATGAAAAATACAAATGGCTGCAACACTAGGATACCTGTGAGATGAGGGAGTGGCAGTTAAAAACTTATAATTATAAGGCTTGGCGAACCCAAAAATTCGTTGCCGATAACATCGATAATCTTTGCCTTCTATTCCTATTAAACTAAAAAAATTATAAATTTTTTCGAAATATCGAACATTTATAACAGAATTTTCAAATTTTAAAGAAACACGCCGATGAATCTCAGGGATGTAAGTGAGACAAATATATTCCATATAAAATATAATTGAGGAGCTTTCTATCAAAAGTGGATATCTCCATTTTCACTTTTTCTAGCAAAGTTTAAAAAAACAAAATATTTTTACACCAATCGGGCCTTCGTTTTTGCTTGAAAAAACAAATTTTCCATATACTTTTCTATATGTAAAAAACCGATTTCTTCAAAAGGTCCACCTCAAAACAGAAGTTAACCCTCATAATCTGGAATAGAACCTGCACTCTCTTTTGATCCGGGAGGTCTCATAAAAGCACATCATAAATCCTGTCCAGAAAAGAACAATTCATTAAAATTAATAGTGGCTAATATCATTAAAAAATAATAAAATTGCAGTTTTTTTTTTCTTAAAATATACTTTCTATTCCACAGTCTTTTGACTATAAAACAGAGAGCACCCAATAAAAAACATTGAACTACAAAACAACCCATTTAAAGAAAAATGTAATCTTTTTCATTAGATTAAATATCAAAAAGTTTTCGGATTATGTGCTTAAAACACGTTCCTTCGGTCAGAGGATAGTCTTAAAATTACGAATATTAAGAATGCACTAAACATTTAAGCGACATTGGTGGTACTATTTTAATACCTATGATTCAAGATTATTTTATATCATACTAAAAGATCAGATAGGATCGCTAAACGGAAAAATTCTAAGCTAATGCCATCTCTTTGCCAACATTTTCAGTAATAATAGAATTAAATTGGCTTTTAATAAAAAAAGGAGCATAAATAGTAATTTAGAAAAAAAAATTGAACTAAATATTTTAAGTTTATAACAACTATAAGATAATTCACAACCGGACTGGAGATCTCAGAATCAGTTTCCTCCTCGCGAAAGGCAGGCAAAGTGGAATTCCTGGAAATCCCAGAGATTCTCTCTTAACCACTTTGAGAGCCGGTCGAAGTTAATTTAGGGCACGAGTAGTTAGGACTTCCGTGAATACATGAAACTCAAGGGCAATCATTGCTCTGGCAGCCTTCGGCAATTACAGTAATGGGTGGATTGTGATAAAACGGAAAAATAAAATAAGATGTATTATATTATACATAGAACGACATACAGAACTATTCATTACACAGTATGGTTTGATTTTCTCCTAAAGGTACTTCTTCATCTGAGTGTATTTAACTCTAGAGAACGCCTCGAGAGTTGTACGCGCTACTGGATACTGCTCTGAGAGAACTCGCCAGAAGAGGTCGCCCACTCTCGGAGAGTTAACAGGTTTGGACGTGCTTTATAGTCGACAAGCCCATGCTCCTCTCTCCGAGAGCAACTCGCAGAATGTGGACCGATTTCGTTCTTCTGAGAGCACTCTACAGGTATTCCCCAACTTTCACGTTCATTTTCATAATATTCAGGTAATGAATAGAAGAATCCAGAATGAGAAGATCAAGGATGTAAATAAGGTTATAAACACTTGGAAAATATAGAAACCAACACCAGTGGCGGTTTCTGGGTAGTCGCAACGGTGGTTCACACGAATACTCTTCAGATGAAACAACTCAAAAATACGACATCTAATACCCATCACAAACAGAGACGCCTTCAGTTTTGTACTACTGTGTAAGACAGGCTGCTTCCAAACAACTAGAAGGCGTTAAAAGAGCTCATTTTTCTTTAGGAAACAAAGGATCATTCATTTCTTTTACCAAGTTTATTGAAACAGTGGAAATAAGCAATACATTAATTGGAAATTAAATTAATTTTTGTACGCTAAATTAGCTCTTGTAAAAAAATACTTGCTCCCGAGCGCGAAAAGTGATTGGTTCATAAGTTTTGAGTGCACACATTGCGATCACATCAGTGCGATCCAATGCAAAATCCAGTCACGCCTCCGCCTCTTAGACAAATCTAGAGGGACACTGCCTAAGCTGTTAATTTGTTGCGTCTGTTAGAATGAAGGCGTTCTGTTAATGTTGATTTACTCAATCTTAAATAAAAAAAATCTATTTATTTTAACTAATATAAATTAATCGTATATTTATTTCATAAAGGGAAATATTGCCTCAAGAAAACGGGGTAAGAATAAAGTACAGTTATAAGATTAGTGAAAATAGCAGCTTAGCACATAAGTAGGTCAAACAGGGAGCATTTTGATGAGATTGTAGTTGGAACATGTAACAAAAAAGTATAGATTACTGGCGAGAAACAGCAACATCATGTCACTCGGGCACTAAGCAACTGTTACAAAACTTTTCTAATCTGATGATTACTACGTATTACTATGCGGTACTAGAATAGAATATATTATATATGAATTATTATTATTATTATTATTGTTTCCGAATTTCGCACTCCTCAGTCTATACTGGGAATATTCACCTGCCCGGACTCAAGTTAGTCAAGGGTTAGGCTCGGTTAATGAAATATTTAAAACTTATTATTAATGCTTATTGCATTTTATTTTCAGGTGACTACGGTAGCGATGGGAAGTTGCCGGACAGTTGCTGCGGTGACAGACCGGAGGCTGTGGCCGCTGCCAGGAGAGACTTCCTTTCGAGAGTGAGCTCCAGCACCCCGGCCACAGCGCCCGCCTCCGTGGTGCCAACCCCGCGGCCCACCCAGGAGGCCGTACGTTGTTTCAATGGGGGCATCGCCTTCCAGGAGCGCTGTGAGCTTAAGATACTCGCCTGGCTAACTCAGACTGCCCATCTCCTATTCGTTCTGGGCTACTGCGTCATCGCCTTCATCAAACTATGTTTTCTCGGAATTCTAAGGTATGTCTTTTAAATATTAGTAATAACAAACAGTCTTTAAACCTAGTTCAGTTTCGTTTTACTAACAACTTTTCTTATGATAACGTAAAATATAAAAACTATCATAGAAGCATTAAAGCTTTTCCTTTAAGCTTTACACCAAGGAAGGACTCAGAAAATATATGGAGTAATTTCGGTTGAAATGGGCCACAAGATTTCAGAAACTAAAGCTCGCCCAGAAGAAAATGGCATATTACTTATCGTAAAGTTATTAATAATCTCTCCTTAGTGCCTGAAAGGTATTTTACAGATTATCCAAAATAAAATAGTGAATTCCCATTTATTTATAAATTCATCTTTTCATTCAAATCGTTTCCAAATAATTTTCAAGTTTACGATTTAATGAAAACAAACATGCCTTAAATAGTTCAACAGTTCGTCAGGTCAATGTGCGGAGGAAGAAGAATATCTTCTCGAGGTTTGTTTTCACTTTCCCGTGGACATATTCTTGTGGTCGAGCTATAGATATGGTTTAGAGTCGTCACATAAAAGCTGTCATTATTGAAGTAAATTGTATATTCAGTTGACATCCGCATGATGTTATAGAAGGATCAATCCCTAAATTGTATATTTTCCGAAAGTTTATAAATTTAATAATTTATAAGCGAAATAGAAACCAGGTCAATTTTTTTTTAAGATGTGTTTGTTGAGGTTAATTTTTAAATAGACGTTCCATATACTTAAAAGTAATTTAAGGTATAAACTGTTTCTTTGAGCTCCGAAGACAACAGAAGTCGCCTGACTACGCGGGTTACGTTGTTTTAACTATCCGATACTATCCTGTACTTACGAGTGGGCCATGGACATTAACCAAAGCTGATGAACAATACACCTTGTCCAAGATAGGAAGATCTTTTGTTGTATAAAAAAAGGAATAATGGATGTGCGGGAATATCCAAGGAGGACAAATCATGAACTATAAACTCTATGGGTTGATTATGATGCCTCCTAACTCCAAAGACTGAGATAGACTGGACGACACTTGCCAAGGATGATTTAGGATGAAATACCTAATAAAATCGTACACCAAACAATACCTTGAAAAATAGAAATTGACGGACCTAAGCTGCGATGAAAAAATGGTGTTTCATATTATTCTAGAAATGTGCGGGAATGGAAAGAGGCGGCTTTAAATAGCGATGACTACCGAAAGATAATTACGAAGGTCTTTATGCAAAGATGAGTTGTAGGGACAACAAACAATTAAGTATAAACATTATTAAGTGAGGTTCATTGAGTCTGATTAGAAAGTGAGCAACATGAAGGCATCGCATGGTTTTGAAAGGTCTGTGTTCTAAATGGCATATAAATTATTTTTAATCTCAAATTTATTCACTATCACATTATATCTTGTCAAAAGATATCAGCACTTCACAGTAATTTCTCGGTGTTCTTAGTTTTATAAAAAAAAACTCATTTATATATGTCTGAAATGTATATCTATAGGCAAAAAAACATTTACAATTAATAAAATAATTTCAACAAGTCGGAAGACCAGTATCATCAGAAATAATTTTATGAGAGATTAAATGAAGTACAATTGCACGTGAAACTTAAAAGGAAAATAATATTAAAATGTAAATATTTAAGATACGTTATAATTATTACTTCCAATGCGTTGAAGATTCATATGACGGAATTTAATCGTTCACCGATAGGAAATTGAAGAAAAGTACAATAAAAGGGATTCAGGAAACAATGCTGTTGACTTGATGATGTTGAAAAGATGATTTCTCGATGAAAACAAACTAGAATATCTTGTTAATAAGATAGAACACTAATAGAGGGAAGAAAACATGGCAGTGAGGTGATAGCATAAAACAAGGCGTGATAATCGAGAAGAACGGAACATGAATTAAAAGAGTATGGTGTGATTTAGCAATAGCGGAATCGAACAAAACAATATTACAACTGCGGAGAGTGTTAGCGGTTAAAACCGGGCTGGAAGATAGATCTGCACTAGCAATCGACTGATGACAATTTAGGAATTTTAGTCTATAACCAGAGACAATACAAACTTTGGTTATTCTTATTAATATTATTTATTTATTATTTTATTTATAATATACTTAATATATTATTTGTATTAATATTTATTAATACAATGATATTAATACCAATTAAAAAAAAAAAATGGGCCCATCTCACATGAAATCATTCCCATAAGAGTCCTTCACTGTTTTTAAATGCTTCAACCAGATTAATATGATTAATGTAAAAATTATAAAACAACGCACATTACAAAAAAATTCAATATATATATATATATATATATATATATATATATATATATATATATATATATATATAGTTTCAAATTCATGATTTAAGTGTTATATCGTCTAAGTTATTACTGGGACTCCTTAAAATTTATTAGTTTATAATTTTCTTAGAACCTCTTTTTCACATTCTTATTCTTTCACAACCTGCCGATCAGATTAAGTCCGAGATTTTGTGTCTACGAATGTATGTAATTAACTTATTTATTTGTGTATTTGTATTTTTTAAAAACTTATTTTGTTTTATAGTAATGACGGTTAACAGAAACTGGCGTATAAACGAGCAAAGGTTAATCTATGTTTTGCTGTATTGTAATCATATTAAAAAACGTATTTTTGGCCATTGGTCTATTTGTGTCTTTTTGTGCCACGATTATGTATTGAACGAGTCTTCTATTTATATTTTAAACTTTAATTAATTCGATTTTTTTATTTCAATTTACATTCAAACAATAGCAGAACAAAACGTTTTCTGCTCATGTACGAATTTCGACCACTGGGCGGTCCTAACTATTATTAATGTTATGAACTAAATAAAAAAAGCTGATACCGTAAAAAAAACTTTTGCCAATGGTTACACATGGCTATAAGTGAGTTTCATTCTAATCCGATCTCAGTTTTGCTAATGGTTAACATCGGTCTAGTTACATAAGTGTGAACGGACCTTAAGTCCCTCCGTTCGGTCACCAACTAAGAAGAATCAAGAAAAAAGATACGGAAAAGTCAAGATATATTTTCCAATAAATTGTCCCATTATTATGCCTTGCAAAAAAAAAAGCTCGTGTGTTTCTCATTATTGTTGAATATTCCAAATCTTTATATACAACTACATCCTCTCCCACACGCTTCAGCAATACACAGGAGACGCAATCATCTCCAGCTTATTTTCTCATCTCCCTATTGTTTCAGAGCCAAGCTATTTCTTCAACTCCTTTCTTCTCATGATTATCTGTTTCATAACATTCACAATAATTCAACTCAATAAACATACATTTACACAGCCAAAATTCTATTAAATATAAATTTACTTGAAGATCAAACTATTATTAAGGAGTTAAAATTAATTAAAATACCAATTTTTTTTCTTTAAAAAAAAACAGAGGAAAATCTATCAAGCCGAAATAGATTTTCATAAGACCAAAAAGTAGGTATTAATTTACTAAAAGAATAAGTATACGTTTTTCAGAAGAAAAAAATAGGGAAATCATGTTCATTACTTAATATGAAAGTTTTTAGTTCTTCCAGTAAAGTTTCGTTTTAGACAATTGCCTCCTTAACAATGTCAACGCAGAAATTATTCTCCACATTATTGACAACGAAAACAAACCATTTTTCCTTCGTCGGAAGAAATTTTAAAAAGTTGCTCTAAAAGTTCCTACTGAACAGAAGGATTGTATAAAACTGTTCAATTAGTTTTTACGAACAAATTTTCTCGGGATCAGTATTGATGAGTACGTATCTCAAAACTCATAATTCCTGATGAAAATAAACTGTTTGGTCGATGAAAGAAAACTTTTATTTTTTTAAATAACTAACTTAATGTTTCATTATATAATAGTAAAATTTTGTTTCTTGGTCGATTACAAAGGTCTGTCGTTGAAAATAATAAACCAAAATTATACGCTTTCAACATTAAACCAATTGAATATAATTGGTAAATGTAGTTTTTTTTTTTTTTTTTTTGCAGATCTGCACTAAGCGCTTTAGAATATATTAAAAAATACATACATATCAATTTTGTGTACAGAATTTTGTTCATGGAATTCACTACTGCGATGGAGGATGAATGTGATGATTTTATTGTTTCTTCCAAATTTTTGAAAAATCAATTTATATGATTATAGCAGACCGATGACCGTTTTAAAAAATAAACTTATTAGTAATTAAATAAATAAATACAATAAAAATCAGTTAAATAGGAGTTCACTGGGCGAGATACATTTAAAGGTCGCGATAAAATTGACCGCAAATAGGCCGTACCTCGTCTCGTTCTCAATCAAACCACATTTTGCCGTAGCTCGTCAGAGTGTTGGTCTAATCAAATGTAGCGTAAACTCGAGACTTAAACTTGTTCTTGATTTTAATGCTAAAGATCAATCCAAAAAATGTTCAGCAGGTTTCGGAACAACGATTTGGGAATCATGGCATGAGAACCAAAAAAATATTGGACTCTAATTGATTTATTTTTATTATTTTAAAATTTGAAGTCCATCCATTCTTCAAGTTGAGTGTATCTGAAAATTGCTTATCACAAAACTGACTTCAGATACCTGCTTAACTGGCCAGATAACAATGTAATATATACCTAAGTTACTATTAGTAATTCCCGGAATATGCTTCATTGGAATAAAATTAGAAATCTTGTTTAAATTGATGTTTCTAGGAAGAAAAAACATTCATTGCTTCAGACATTTTTTGCTGGGATTGTTTTCTATAGTGATGGATGTAATTTTTCCAATTCTTCTTCGTAATGGACGCCTGCGACATCGAACATCAGTCATCTCACCGCTGTGCTGCTGCTCTCAAGTTCCAAATGCCCTGGATAGATGACCGATCATCAGCCACAACGCAAGCCCAGCGCAGCCTAGGTCTTCCGACCCGTCTCCGTCCGCACAGCAATTCATTCAGCATTTTCTTAAGGATTTGATCCTCGGCCATTCTCGGCTGATGTCCCGTCCACCGAAGTTGACCAATCTTAATCACGCTGGTAATGTTAGTATCATTGAAAAAGGCCATAAACCTTTTTCCATAAAAAATTGGTGCGTTTACAAATGCAAATATTCACCGCTATTACAGACCGCTCTGTAGAAACTTCGGAGGATTCGACGTTCAAACCTAAAGAGACCCAGTTTCTGGGTTCTAGGAAATGCCCAACATTCCAATCCGTAGGTCAACATAGGTCTGATCAGTGTTATCTATAGACGTACCTTGATAGTCCTGGATAGGTCCCTGTTTTTATGATGCCTCTAAAGTTCATAGTAGCACCCATTTGCAGTCATTATTCAACAATGGGTGTCGGAGATGATGTCGTTTCTGGAGTTTACCTTGGTTTCGACATATGCAAATTCTTCTACTCTCTCAAATGTATACGGACTAATGTATACCTGGCCGTATCGTTGACCTTGTAATTTTTCCCATTACAATAAAATAACTAATTATTATAGAAATTTAACGTTGATAAATCCACTCCATGAGACATTAAAAAAAACGCACGCATGTGTAATTTGTAAATAAATTCGAATACATTATAATTAAAATGAAATAACTTTGAGAATTATTTGCCTACAATAGTAACAAATTTTAAATTTTATTAAGATTTAACTTTCGTTTACAAATTTGTGGATATAATCCTCCAAATATGTTCTTTATGGTCAAACTTCTCTATTTTTCATTAATTTATTCATATAGGACCGGAAACAAAGATTTCCTTGACTAGTTTTTCGATTTCCATTTTGAAAGCAATCCGAAACTGAACCGACACAAAGCTTATAACATGGCAGAGGGAATATTGTAGATCGCACAAATGGGTAGGGATGATGTTGAGAGAGAAGGTAAAATTGTTTTATTTGATAAACTTTAAATGAACATGTACCGTTACACGAATGGTTGTTGCTGTTTATGGTGCAATTTGATATGTGACATGGAAAATGTACAATGATTTTAAGTTGTTTATTTTTGTAGTGTTAAAATTTTTTGAATTTGGGTAGCTTTTGCACAATCCTGAAAGTTCTAGTCTTTTAAATCTATTACGTGTATTCTAATTAAGCCAACTTTCTAGATACAGTTTAAGAAATCCAAAAAATCTGATGTGGACATCACATGACTTCCTTATACATATGATAATATGTATGACTTCCTTTTACGCCTTTGAAACTATAAATCGGTAGCTCAAAAAGTGATTCTGAATCACTATTTGTATTCTAGATTCCGAAGATAGCAGTATCTCAAAAACGACACTCGGCATCGTGACGTCTCTTTGCGTCGAATACTTGTGACGGTACTCATAGTCGTACTTCGGGATGTGTTAAACTCATAATTTCATTTTTTTAACCTTTTATTTGATGCTTTTATTTCTAAAATTGATAAAGAACCATTAAAACACTATTATTAGAATTAAAAATATGGGCACCAAATGACTTTCTTGTACGCCTCTTAAACTATAAATCGGTGTCTCAAAATATGCTCCTGATAGCAGGATCCCAAAAATGGCACTCGGCGTCGCGATGTCCATCTATTGACACACGCACAGAGACGCACAAACACACACATCATTATAAGAATGTTAAAAACGGTTTGTACGGTCCTTGAAACGTGATTATCCATGAAAATCTCGATTTATGATTTAAAGCACGATTCCTATTCCTTCTATTACTTCGAATACCCTCCTAAGAAGGCGCGAATTAAACAAACAAAAACAGTTTCAGATAAAGTACCACTTCCAACATTAAAGTGGTAGCCAATTTTAACGAAAATCTAGAATATTATTTATATTGTTAATGATACTATTTATACATAGTACATACATACATACATATTATTTATACATCATATCATTAATTTTAACCAAAATCTAGTATGTTATTTAATAAATGTATAATTCGTATCTACCAAATTTGAGAAGTTTTGCATTAAATTATAATGCAAATCTATTATGGATTTTTATGAAAATCTATTATGGCCTTCAAGAAAAGTACCACTTCCGGTGATCATGAAGAGACCAACAAGGGAGGTGCACAACTAGATGTTGCGGGAATCCAAAATACAAAATTTTCACTTTATACGGCAAACCGTTTTTGGGTTGTGCGAGATACAAGCGTACATACGACGTAAAAGTACATAGTAACATAAGGCGTCACGACGAAACTAGTCAAAATGGATTCAGAGATGGTCAAAATGGATATTTCCGTTTAAATGTGAAAATCGAAAATTTTCGTAATTACAATACTTTCTTTACTGCGTACAAGCAAGTAAAAACATTATTGGTGCGTACAGACATGATTAACACTATTGGATGAGATTTATTTAAAAATTAATTTTAGGTCGAGTAAAAATAATCAACATAAGTATGCAAATATCTCACATGACAGACTGAAAGTTTTAATAAAAAAAGGCAGTAAAGAGACCACAAGAAGCAGTGTCATAAAAGGTAACAGTTGGTGAAGATGGAAGGACAGGATGGGCGGGGAGCCTTGACCTCCTCCCACAGCCAGCCACCCCCGCAAAGCCTCAACGCTCCTAGCTCAAAGGCCATCTCAAATTAAAGTTGATCACCCCAAAACCGAACTCTAAAAATAACCGACCAAAATCAACAGCCCCAAATCGGCAAAGGTTTGTTAGTTATTTCTAACTCCTTCATAACATTTAAGGGCGGACAAATACCATATATCAATAAATTAAAAATATCTATCAGTATGAAAACATTCAATGCAGGTAAATAACATTCAATACAGAAATTCATTAGCATTTAAAATCATGGGTGAAAAAATACACCGATTAACGTCTTGTTGATTTGAGCCAATTAGGAAAATAGTAAGGGAAAAAAATATCCTTAAGTCCCTCGATAAAATGCATGAAGAGATATTTTAAAAATGAAGCTCATATTCCCTCAACAATCTAACATAGAATTCTGCAAAGCAGTCAAAATCATATCTACGTTATTTCACTTGATTTAACAAATCAGAACCCTCGGAATCGAAAAAGATCCATCTCATTACTGTTGAGACACTATACTGGATATCTTTAAATAACCTCTATACAATTTAGAAACAAGCCCTTCAGTAAAGCGTTCTTCTTGTAATAACTGATTATTATTATGCAGGATTGAATCATGCTTAAACGAATCTTAATTTTATGTAACAATTGAAACTTCAAACAATTATAGTATCACAAAAAAGATTTTATAGCTTGGTATGCACGAGATGAGACGAATCGTTTCATTAGATTCATCTTCGGGAAACATGTTTTCATTAGAACAGCTCCACACGTCTCCAGTTGGTATACCGAGTTAAGGTGGCATTATCCTATTTTCCGAGACAATACTTCTTAAGTGTCTTTGTTTTCTGATCCCTTAGAACTAAAAAGGCTCCGTACATCCTTAATTTGCCTACTCTGTGTTCCTCTGTCCATTCTCTAAATACCAGATCCCAGCCCATAAACCCTTATCACAGTACTGTTTCCTTTAAAAAATCCTTACCCATCTCCATTCGTAAAACGTCATCTCTCACTTCAATTAAAAATCCATTATTTATCCACCTCCTTAATAATCAATCCTCCGCAAGTATGTAAAAATAATGGTGTGTGTATGTCTATTGATGCCAATGTGTATGTGTATATAAGTTAAGCGTTAGCGACTCCAAACGTCAAAAAAAAAAAAAAAGGAAAAGGTTTAAGTAACGACAGGCACAATACCTGAAATAAGACTAGCTTTATTCAACTTCAAATCCTCCTTATATATATTCTGGCTGTTGTTTACAGCCGGATATAGTATTAAGGCTAATTCTTTTGCACTCCGGCCCTTAACTCTTCTCAGCCAGTTTACGAACATTTCGTAAAGGTTACAAATCCATATGAACATAGTGCACCTCAACACCTCACATTACAGACTTACTTGCTAAGCAATGACTCCATTTACACCTTACTGCTCCCTGTGATCAACTTACTCACCCCACATTCTAAATCTTGAAACTATATAACAAAGAAATACAAAATAGAAAATAAAGTAAATATATATATATATATATATATATATATATATATATATATATATATATATATATATATGTGTGTGTGTGTATATATATATATATATATATATATATATATATATATATATATATATAAAAATATATAACCCTTCTCTCAAAATTCAATTCTATAAATTTTTCACTGTTCTGCTTGTTTATATGTACAACTCTCCTGCGCGCCGAGATGAGGACACTCCAGCTCGTTACAGTTGCTTTAGCCCAACTATTGGGAGCTTTAACTGCTCATCGTGAACAGTTCTTCGCCTTTTAGGTTCGCTGGCACTCATTCTCTAATTAGAATGGTGATTCTCATTAGAGAACGAGTGTCATAGAGTGCTAAATGGCCCATCATATCTAAATTTCCCCTATTCGAAAGTTATCTTACGATTTAGGAAACGATGGGCCCGATTCTTATCGCCATTATCACGTCCTTTACTATACGCGCTATCCCACTGCGCTTTTCCTCATCGATTTTTACACGGATCTTCTGCCATTGTTTCCCAAATTCTATCTTGTAATTCAACAGATTTCCCGCCATTTCGTTTTCACCCGCCGGAACTCCATAATCCGAAGCCGCCCACCAAACCCAGAAAGTACCTCGAAAGACGAGAACTATGTCATTGTGTGGATGGCCTTACGCTTCGCGGTGTCCAGCTGTAGCTCTTGTTCTATCTAGTACCACTTCAAATGAAAGCGCAGGGTGCTCTGTAGCCTTTCAATGTTTCCTCTACTCTTGATGTGTCCTGGTGTATTCAGATGCCACACTGCATTATCGAGCTCCTTCCCCCCGTCAGATGAGATTCGCTCCGGTACTTCCGCTTCCGCTGATCGTTCGTGTATCTGGTGTGCCATCGCCGCTTGAGGTCAATAATCGTGACCCACACGAATCTTCTCCAAGTGATCGTAATCCACTTGTAGATTCCCTAACGGCGTATCCGCAGTCGGCGTCTCTTCCTGTCTTCCCCATGGGGGATATCTGTACTGTTTGATGGTGAGACACGGAACATGCCCCGATGGTCTCTGTGATGGATTTGTTAATTCCCCACCAAAATTACTTCCGCCACAATGCCTGCAAAGTTTTGTTCACCCCGCGGCGTTTGGTCTTCCCTTAGTGGCAAGCAAGCACCAGTTCTTTCTGTCGTTCTTGATCTCTCAGGGTCACGACCACAGTTTACAGCAGATGAAGGTCCGGTCCATCCCGATTTGCTCGGACCTCCATAATTTCTTATTCTTCTCCGAGATCGTGGCGTTTCCCACATAGAGAGAGTAAGTTACTCCCGGCTTCGACACGTCCTTAAACGCTCTACAAATTTAGCCCTATCTTGCTCCCGGTTGCGACCAGATGGATGTGATCTTGCTGCGTCCATATCGGGAATATTCCACCTTCATCATGAGGTCCCTCCTCTATGACGGAACAGGACAGCCAGTCTTCGACTACGTTCTCCTTCCTGGGCTTATACACTATCTAAATACAGCACTGGGCCAAGAACTAATTCAATCGCATATCCCTCGCTGAGGATTCCTTCAACTTCACCAGCCATTGCAGAGGTCTGTGATCGGTGTTGACGCGGAACCGAACACATAGGGTCTAAAGTGGTCGACGGCCCACACAATCCCAAATAACTCCCGTTCCAGGGCGCTGTATTTGGGATAGCACTGACCGTGGTAATATGGAATATTTTCGTAAAATCCGAAATGCCAATACTGGCTCTTCCAGCAACCGCTGCATGTTAGCCTCCATCAGCGGCGTCATTATTTACGCTCCTTTTTTAAGAACCCTATTGAGCGGGACAAGGTATTCCGCCATTTCATGCACAAACCGTCTGTAGAAATTAAGGGTTCCCAGTAGCCTGCGGATTCCCTCTACATCACGAGGCACCGACCTTTTCCGAATGGCCTCTAATTTGTCTATGTCAGGTTTGATTGACGAAGAGGTCCAAGCAACGGTGGAAGAACATTCTTTTAACAAAGAAGAAAATAATTTTTTTCATGCTATAGAAATGTTGCCTAAGTGTTGTATTAATTGTGTAGAACTTAGAGGAGAATATATTGAAAAACAATAAAACCAGTTTAATCTTTCACCTTTCCTTCTTCCTCAGGCCGGAAACTTATGGCCCTTACTACGTATATGTATATAATTTCAATATTCTCATTTATTTTACATGTTATTGTCTTTCATTTTTATAATTTAATTATTATGTAGATCATTAATAAGCCAGACAAATGTTACTAGAATTGTACATATTTACTAGTCCAAAGGAACTAGATGTCCCAGAATAAAAATTAATTTCCACTAATTCATTCATTGTAAAAATGTGAACCAAGCCTTGAATCGAGTTATAAATTTGCGTAATAAAACAACTTTTCCATCTTGCGTGTCTGAATAAATGCAGATACTGACTGCAGAAATTGGAAGATTAATCCTTCAAGCGATCTTTAACTCTGCGTCGCACAGCAATACATAATTCCAAATAGCAAGAGAGAAAAACGTAATTGTGATGCAAGGATCAAATTTCAAAAGCATTTGTTTTTGAGGTGCTGAATCGAATGAGACTAAATTCGCCGCAATCAAGCAATCATAAGAAGTCAAATTTTGTGGTCAAAATCATTTGCATCACTAGTGTGAGGCAAATCAATTGTATATTATACCACCAACCATGTATTATACTTTTCAAAGAACTTTTGTTTAATATAGTGAACAGGTATTATTCTCGGTCAAAAAATAAAATAGATTTTTTTTATTAATTTCATTAAAATAACTTCTTCACTCAAGTAAATCTGAAAAAGATAGCTTTCCCAATGTAAACGAATTCCTAATTTTATTTTTGGAAAAGATACTATATGATGTGATGAACAGCTGACAATTACTAAGCTCACTTATTTGATTATTTTCAGACGTCAGAAAATAGTCTGTTAGATATGGCAGACAGCTATGTTGATACCAACAAATGAAACAATTATTACAATATAATATTCATCCATTGATATTAAATAAATAATCCGAAACAATAATATAATTATATCAATAAGTCAGAGAATCTTGACATACCATGCTATATCATCAATGACTGTTAATCCAACAACCCCTCATTCCACTGAATCCCATCCCATGACTCAACATTTAGTCAGTAGATTCATCTTCCTTGCAAATAAAAATTTTCGTGAACTAAATAATTTTTGGACAAATAGATAACAAGAGTTTCCGGCTTTTAGTACATATTTATTTTATTTCTCCTTGTTTTTATTTTTACTTTCCCTTACCTATATAGGAAGCATGCTTAATTAACTTTTCATTTATGTAGTAAATCACCGAAGAATTTCAGGGAAGAAAGTTATGATGAAAAGAATATTTTATTTTCGCATAGCTTAAAAAGTATGCATTTTACGGTAAATTATGTAGAGAATTGTCTAAAAGATAATTAAATTATCTAGAAAACAAAAAAAATAATCATCAAAATCGGACCGGTATTAGCAAAGATACAGCGCATTGGATTAACAGGAAGTGGCAATTATATCTCGGATTTTACAATTTTCTCGTAAACGGCTCAAACGATTTTGATGAAACTTGTCTAATGTCTTCTCCTTACAGCCCCTTAACTTTTCATTTATGTAGTACATCACTGAGGAAATGCAACGAAAAAAGTTATGATGAAAAGAATATTTTATTTCCACTTAATTTAAAAATCATGCAATTTATAGTAAATTATGTACCAAATTGTATGAAAGGTTATTAAATAATCTAAAAAAAAAATCATCAAAATCGGACCAGTATTAGCAAAGATGCAGCGTATTTTATGAGGAGCACAAGACCCTAGAGGGATAACCGAGCGCATCTGAAAGGAGACGGATGCGACCGAACCTTCTCCCATCAATCTGTTATAAGTAATATACTCTGTAATAAAGTAATTTAAGAATACAAAAGCGGAAATTAACTTAATAATTTCTACTTTCATATTATATAATGGAAAGAAAATATTTCCATGAAAACTAAACCGAAACTTTTAAAATATATTTGCAACTTGACGAAATTAAAATATACAGGTAGTGTACAGAATTGTTGTACTATAATTGTTTAAAAAACTGTTTTATTGTACTGAAGTGGGAGAAGATGTGTGCTGAAATGAATGCTGCTGAGTTTATTTCAAGCATTGTTTATGTGAACTCTTTAAAATTATATTAAAAAGATAATTATTACAGGACGGTAAGGGAAAGTTGTGTGATGCGCGCACCGCACCAGATTTTTTTATTATAATCATTCTTACATCCAGACCACTGAAATCAAAAGTCTGTTCAACTAGTAACCATATACTTAATTTTATCCGTACTTATTTCGAGATCTTATTCATAAACTGCATCCATTAGCTTTGTGGTATTGGACTAAATAGCTTTTGTATTATCATTTATCAAAACCAAATCATCAGCATAGCCAAACAATTGTATTTGGTATTTTAGCTCTCCAGAGCTAAAAATTTTCCGAAACGAAGTTAAGGATAGTTTCCGAAGGAGTTTTTCGTTAAATACCTACAGTTGTAATTTTAAAATTCCCTTAAAACTTCGTTGTAAATAAAAGAACAGCAACAAATTAAAAAAAAAAAAATAAGTAGGAGATGCTTGGTTGGTTAGAGGTGCGGTTCATGAAGACAAACAAAATGAGAAAAACTTATTATATTGTGTGCCGACGGTTTGGCCCAAGATTTAGGCCATCAGCAAGCGCCAACTCTATAGGCAGTTGGCGCTTGGCTATAAGCCACAATACGAAAATAGGCCTTAAGTTACATCGAACAAATAAGAAATCGTTTCGGATCAGATCGAACTGAGCCTGAAGGACACGGTTCAGAGATGAACACCTTTTTCCGAGACAACTCACTCAGAAACCTAAGAAAAAGATCATCTCAAGCCATTCTCGTACGATCAGCTTCAATAAAAATTAGGCCTTTTTCTTGTATCCCTGCCATATCAATCACAGTAATGAATCAAATTTCTTATTATCTCTAAGTAAAGAAATTTTGTATCTAAAAGGAAATTAATCTAGCCTAAGTAAAATATTTTTATATATTTATATATTTACTCGATGGCACTACAGGTCAAAGTGACCCTTGGCCTGCAGAACATGATTAGTCCATCTTCCAGTATCCTTGGCAGCCTCTTTCCAGTTTCTAACTCCAAGCACTCTCGTCATCCTTTCTCACCTCGTCCTCCCAACGGCTTCGGGGTCTCCCTCTTCTTCTATATCCTTGTTCATATGTATAACGTGTAACCATCATAATTGGTTTATTTTGCTTTCTTGCTTTTATGCAATTGACTTCGTCATTGCTCTTGATTCCACAAATTCCATCAACGAAATTTGCACCGTATTTTATCCTTACTATTTTCCTTTCGAAAATCATTATTTTGTTGCTATCTGCAGCAAAGATGCACCAAGTCTCTGCGCCATAAATAACAACGGGCCTAATAAGAGTTTCGTAAAATTTCATTTTAGTTTTCCTAGACAACAGTTGTGAACGGAGTAACTTTAGATTTGCAAAGTATGCACGGTTCTCTGATATAATTTATCTTCCAATTTCTAGCATTATTTTATTTTCATTATTTACCGCTGAGGTAAGATATGTGAAATCCGTGTCGCTTTTGAAATTAAAAATTGTAAAGAGAGATATAACAGGAAGCTCTTCTGTTTGAATCCGCCGGCATTATCATATAGTATACTTCGCACTAGATTTTACAAAGTTCAACTTTAAATGATTGCAAAATTATTTTTGAAGCTAGATTTTTCCTCTGTTTATAAAAATATTCTTTAGACGAAATCATAGAAATTTGTTTTTAAAAAATATATGAAAAAAACCCAGAAACGTTGATATTAAAAAAAATAACTCATCTAATTAAGAACGTATTGAAAAAAAAAAATCATTGGGATGAAAATTTAAATGCAACAAAAGAAAACGGATTATAAATATATAAAAAATAAAAACCAAGTAAATAAAGTTGATGCTTGCCGTAATACTATTTTTGTTATAAAATAACTATACTTATTTATTTCAGACATATAAAAGTATAGAAGGATATTTATCAATAATTCTGTTGATGATTACCTGTCATAATTATTCCTTCATTTTCATTCATTTATTAAATTTAATAAAGGTTCTTTAGAACACCTGAGAATAAACTTAACTTCACTTACCTGAAACAAGAATATAATATATTTTTTACATAGATATAAAACATAAACTTAAATACATGTGACATGACAGGATGATGAAATTTAAAAACGTCAAAGGATACCCCAAGCAGACAAAGGAAGAAATAGAGAAACTGGGGATCAGAGAAGAGGACTACGAATACACACAGAAATTTAGAAGGATGATAGATGGAAAGAAGGGCCTTTTGGTGGAGAATAAGAAAAGAGGGGAAGTAAGAAGGTGGAAAGAGGAGTATAGAAGGGAAATGGGGGAAAAGATGAAGAGAGTGTGGGCTGAAAGAAAAATGAAAGCCAAGAAGTGATTTACCCGTGGTTTTTAGCTGGCCTTTATCGCGATAAATATATAAAACATAATATCAAGCCTTTAAAATTAAAGATGTTTAAATATTGTAATTGAAAAATAAAATATTCATACAACTTTTATTAATAAGAACAGATATTTTAAAAAAAATGTTTTTCAGAGAATCTTTAAAAACGAATACATAAATTATTATTTTATAATTAAATATCACAGTAATAGATAAACAGTTAATATAGGAAAATATTTGATTTGATAAAATAATTGCAATAATTTAAAAAACAAAACTCTCTAAAAAAATGCATTAAGTATTTATTTTATTTTTATTATTAGATAATGATAAGTGAAATATAAAAAACACAGAGCATACATGGAAAGGCAGGTAAGTGTAGGCACTAAATTTAGTAAGGTAGATACAGAGATAGTACTCAAAATATAGAACAAGAATCTCAAAATCATTAAGAGATTACTTTCAGAAACCATTAAACACATAATTAAACATTACAAAACAGACTGATAATAAAAACATGCTTAACTTTCTAAGTGCAATCTTATGCAACACCCAAGAATGAGAGGATAAAACTAAATTCATAAACAGCAGACAGTTAATAAATCAATAAATATATATTAATCTAGGGAACAATCGATTTTATTTTATTTCTTAAGGATAATTGGAAATAATGGTAAATGCAAAATAATAAATGTTCATACTATGCAAATAAAGTAATTAAAAAATAAAATATTTAAAAAAATCAATTCATCAGCAACAAAACAAGAAAATCAAGTTACTCCTCTAAGTACGGAGGGCAAAACTGGACTCCAGGAGATTCGAGCATTCCTACCCCAACCGATTCACTGGTAGCCGGTGCAAGGACTTATTAGCTGCAAACTTTCAGGCCAGGATTAGAGAAAATTTAAAAAATAAAAATGTTCTCTCCTTTTGGCATGATAATCTGCTGTTTATTTTCTTTTAGATAATTTGTTATGAAAGAATAAAAATAAGAATAACTAATGTAGGGAATTTATTTATTATTCAAAATAAAATCTACCCAAGTCTAGTTCAAACCACAGAGAAATAAACAAAAAAGTAAAAAACACACACAAAGTAGCCTTTATAATAACAAATGAAAGCTGCCACCAAACCTCTCAGGCATGAATGTTATGTTCAATGTTCTTTAACCGGATTATTATAAAAATAAAAAATGTATACTTATCTGTACATCTAATGTACACTTTGATTAAAACAATATTTAAATAAAATTAATAATTCTGATAATCCAAAATTGAGAGGATTTTTAGTTAACTGTTTGCTTGGATTATATAAATAAATAAAGTTGAATGAAGTAAAATAATAGATTTATAGATATCATCAGTGGCTATCAATAAATTTGGCATAATAAGAAATTAATTAACTTGAGATACCAATATTTTTGTACAGAATTGTTTTGGATTAGATTTTTGTTCATTTTTATAAATAATTTCAAACAATGAAATATTTTTTTTACAGGTATGAAATTCGAGAAATGATCCAAAAAATAAAGCTGGTTCAAGAGTCTTCTGAAAAAGCAGAAGCAGAAGGTGGAACCAAATGTACAAAACAAAATAACGGTACTATACTTCAAGCACCAACACAACAGAACAGTATAGGTAAGATATAAGACCTCAGTCTGTATTTTAAATTATCTAGAATAACATGATGCAGCTTAACAATTATAATTATTTTTTGGTTACTATCAGTGCTTCAATCTAAGAAATTTTCCGATATTTAGAATAAAATATTTTGTGGGCACCTTATGAGATCATATCTTTTTTTTTTTTTTTTTTTATAATTTGCTTTTTCTATCTTACCTCAAGTTATTTATTTATTGTTTCTAATGCTTAATAATAAAACTGAAGAAATATTAGATGAACAATGAGATATTATGCATGAAAATTTTGACTTAGTAGGCACTTCAATTTTTTTTTTAAATCTTCAGATTTAAACTAAAACACTTCATTCATTCTTTGATAATCTCTCATTTATTCATACAAAGTACCAAAGAAGACTACAAAAGAAAAAAGGACTTCACAGTCCAATATTCATTCAGGCAATATCCTTATCTGGTCTATTCCATTCTGATAAAAGTAGATTTTGCTTTTTTGTTTTATTATTGCAATATCAAAAGACATAAAATATTCATCTAGCAATTTAGAATCTTTGCTGCTGATATCTTTTAGCATCTCTTTATAAATAATTTAACTAAAAACTAAAATAAATTATGAAAAATTAAGATAAATACAGTATCAGAAAGTTTATTGAAATTTATTTTCCATAAGCACTTCCTTATTTGTGTTTTCCACTTTTCAACCACCTAAGATATTAGACTAAGACTTAAAGTGGCCTATTATATGACAGCTCATCATAAGCAGGCCCATTTTCTATGAAAATCTTATGAAATTTAGGCAACTGGCGAAGTTTATGAACATCAATGTAGACATTTGTATAAAAAAAAAATAATAATAATAATAACAATAAAATAGAAACTCAGGTATCTGGAAACCCTCTAGTGGGTGCCTTTAATTCTCTAGTGGGTTGGGAAAAAACCTTGTGTTTGAGTGTTATCTGGACCAGATGATTCCCATGCATCACCATTGGTCAAGAAACAGTACTTCCTCACCAAGTACTGACCCCAAGACCCTTCATAGTTTGTAGTGGTTTTCCCTTCAAGGTTATATATTTTTTCTAAATAAAAACAAATGTATTGTTTATAAATATAAATATAAAGTGGATCACACCTGTATATTAAGTGACAAGCTGTTAAAGAAACTTGTAACCTTAAGTAAAAAGATATCTGTTTAGCCTGCAGTATTGAGCGGACAGGATCCAAACATATTGAAGGGCAGAACCCATTTTTTTCAATAACAGCTACCTTCCTTGAGTTAAATTTCTGATTCTATAAATTTAAAAAACATTAAAAATTTAAAAAAAAAATTACTTAGATAATAAGATAATATAATGTTGCTCAAATGTTGTGTTGCTCAAATGAACGAACATTTTTAATAATACTTTAGACCAAAAAGAACTCACTCATATCAAGGAGGTTGCAGATCTGATGTTTCGATACTGTGGGTAGGTTGGAAGGATAGAAAAAAAGATGATAGTATTAGGATTAAATAGGAGATAACCAAAAGGAATAAATCATTCGATATTTATCGTACCCTAAAGGGAACAAGCCTTCAGACAGTGCAAAGGGAAATGCAAGCGGACAGAACTCCTTGATAACTTTTGGTGTGGAATAAGGTCTACAAATGACTATCTCAAGAATAGATAGCTTCTACTGTTAAATGGACAGCACCGAGCAAGTCTTTGAATGTTGATTCAATTAGATGTTGCTCATCGATCAGTTCTTGCTTTGATTAGCCCTCAGGCATAACTTACAATGATTACACAAACAGATTCTAGTAACAGAAAAAGAGATCCCAAACATATGTCCTCAATATAACAACTTTAGAGAAATTATGATAATAAATAATATTACTGAAAGATACAAGATGAAAGTAATTAAAAAAACATGAAAAGAATTGATTCCTGCAGTCATTATATTAGGTCATAAAGAAGATCTCATTGTCAAGTATTTCAAGCTGATACTAAACAGGAAGATGTAGTGAATAATAGAGTAATAACTTACGATTTTTCAACATTTACAAAAATAAATTTTAAATACTTTAAGCAGATACTTCTGAATACTGTCCGTATCATTTTTTATTTTCCAAATAAGAGGTTGATTTTAAATTGTAATTATAACTAAACAATAAAATATTCAGGAATAAAATGAAAATGTATTTATAAACTTTCTTGGTTGAAAGTTTTTAAATTTTAAAAATCAAGTACATTTTAAATTAAATTAGCCTTTTTATTTTCATTAAGAGCTTATATTGAAATGATTCTACTGCAAATTAGTGCAAGTACTCCACTTATTCATAGAAATAAAGAATGTATTTATTTCAGCTTTCAGTAGTCACTATTAAAATTGATTTGCTTTTTCCTTTTAAGCTTTATACGAGATTTCACATTTATAAATCAATTTTTGTATTTTTATTTCTTATATATCTGTATGAATTAAGATAGGTCAAAAGAATATATTTTATGTGAAAACAGTTAATAAAGTTAAACAGGAAAATATTAAAGCATTGCCAAATAATGACACCTAAAAAAGAAAATATAATATCTAAATGACTGTAGCATCATTGTCTCAATGTTTATGCTTTGCTACAGCCAAACAATAAGACCAATGATGATTAATTTTCCTCTGTCCTTAGCTTAGTCTTCAAAAGGAATATTAAAGGTATACCTAAGAGGTATTCTTGTCAAGACACTGTAGTTTTGGTTTAAATCACAAGTAGATCACTGGGTTTATCACTCTAACACTAACATTCTTTATGGCCTCTTTTATTCTCACCAGTATCAGCACCATCTTAGTTGTGTTTGAAGATTAAAAAACAAACCACATTTAATTGATACTATTCACACTTGTATTTGATAGTGGTTATTAACTTGTACACAACTCATCCATCCTTATAAAACATTACTTGATAATTATGATAATCAAGATAAACATTCTCAACATTTAATTGACTTGGAAAACTCACAATACAATAAAATGGACTGAAATCAGATAAAGATTAAGAAAACTCAAACCCATCAATCGGCGTTCGTCAATATTATTACTGAAAAACAAACCAACAGTATAAATGACTTAATAAATCTATTAGGAATTAGAGACTAGAACTTAAGAGAATAAGACATTAAAAGAAACATATCATAATCCTACAGCACCTTACAAACTCACGGTATTAAATACCAAGAAAAACACCACACACTGAGCTACAAATGTTCTATGAACTTGGCGTCATCTGACAGAAGTACAAAACATTCTATAGCAGTCTTACAGACATTTAAAGAGACATACCGTACAGATGTTCTTCATCAATATTTCTCACAGATCTCCTTCAACACCTTGAAGGAAAATGGCATCTGATTGAGAACTGAACAAGGAAGATTTCTTTGATGCTACGTAAGGAGCAAGGGAGCTTAGTGAGAAAGGCTCCTATACTCCTACTTCCCGGGCCCAGGTTCGAGTCATTTCGAGTTATGGCTATGGCAGATAATTTTTTATTCTGTTCCAACAGCCGTGGATCGACCCTTCTGGGGCTCACCCAGCCGAAGTTAATATCCTTCATTGGAGGAAAAACACCTGATGGTCTTGGTCAAATCACCTCCTTGTATAACTGTTGGCCTAGAAACAGTACAGTCCTTACTAAGTACTGAACACAACTTCGTGGGATGTAGTGGTAAAAATTAAATTTGAAACAACTGTAAATTTATATATTTTATTCAGCAAACTAATCCCAATAAATTTCATTTTAAAAATATAAGCATAGTAACAATGATCCACTTTTTACCATAAATAAACTTTAAGACATAACCCACCATATTTTTATTAGAAAAATTTCCTTGTGGGTTTGGACTATCTTTGTGAAGACAAACACCTAAATTTATCATCTCCCTTCATTAACAACTACCTAATCATTTTTTTTTTCAGTTAAGAGTAAAAGTACCTAAACCTAATGGTTGAAGAGGATATGAATAATGAAGAAAAAGTAAAAATTGTATAAGCTCTTGCAATTCTGAGTACTTATAAAATTCATCAATTTAAAAAAAAAAAGAATACGGAAAGTTTTGTTATACCACTGGAATTGAACCTGGATTATTTAGATTGAAGAATAGTTCTGAACTGTAATTAGTATAATACAAACTGTAAAATAATGCCTTATAACATTATCTTAACTATATTTAACTATATATAGATTAAATAAGAGGGGCTTTAAATGATAATTGGAATTTAACTTAAACTTCTAAATAACCCAAAGCAAATTTTGGTAAATACTGTAAAAGTTTTCTAAGACTTAGTGTATATATTGTAATATTCTAATTATACTGTATCTATTGAATAATTAATAGTTGAGCATAAAAATTATTTAAAGGAATGAGATGGCCCGGGAGGCGGTAAAAAAAAAAAAAAAAAAATGGATCACAAATAGTAAAAACAATTTATTAGAAACTGAAGTTTAGATCCACTTTGTAGGTCTTCACCAAGGCTAAATAAACAAGATATAAAAATAAAATAATGATATATACAGTGAATGATATTAAAATTGACAATGTAAATAATTAAAAAAGCATAATGAGAAAAATGATAACAGGGATGAATTTGTTAAATATTATAAGATTAAACTGATAGAGTAATAACAAGAACGAAAAATAAATTATTTATTTGTGACCCATTTTTTTTACCACCTCCCAGACCATCTAACTCCTTTATAAACTGTATCCACTGTAATGTCTTGAATATTCTAAATTCGCTGACACATACAAGCTGATTCACTTGAAGTATTACACAAGAACACAGGAATAACCAATTTACTTTGGAATTGATAAATAATAAGAGATTGATTCTATATTTAAGATTTTATGGGTATACTTTGAAAGTCTTCTGATCCTATCTCCACTTAGTGCTCTGGATTTGTTCAGTTGCATTATTATTAATTGCAATTGCATATTAAACAGCTTCATTTTAAGTGAAAATGATAGCTTTAAGAAAATAAGGAAGCTGTTTTCTGCCTTTTTGGAATTATAAAATGGAATAGTTTAAAACTTTCATTAGCAAGCTCATCTAACAATTTTTGGTAAAGAAAAGCAAACAGCTACGACTATTCAGTATTTTATAAGTTATTGAGTGTACAAGATAAATTCTTTATATTTTATATCAAATAAACATTATATTAAATTACATCTCAAAATTAAATTTAAAGATAATATTATACCTAATTGGAGAACACAATTAAGTCTAAATCAAAGAAGATTTAATTGAATCTTTCTTAATATCCTATAAATTTAAAATAAGTCAATATATTCAATTAAGGACTTTAAATATTAATAAAATGATGTCCATAGGTCGAGAAGGATGTGAGAGCCCCGGAAGAAGACCAGGAAAGAAGCATCTGACAACAGTAATTGCGCAAGATGCAGGAACAGATAGTGATACCAACAGCCATTGTGCCCTTATTCTCTGCGATGGAGCAGATACATCGGGAGCAAATGGTAACAACAATTATGAAATGGGGGAACTTAACAGGCAAAGGACCTGACCACTCATTTGGCTTATCAAGAGGGCACATGGCAAGTTGAGGTTTTAGCATGCCAAGCCCTCGGCGCCTGATAACCTGCGCGAAAAAGAATACTCTATCTCCCAATTTCTAAACCCACAATTATTGTGAACAGATAAAAAGCTGCTAATGCAATGTGCTATAATGATCGCAAATATGGCTGATCTAAGTACTGAAAATAAACAATGCTTCTAACTGTAAATAATATTTAAAATGTAACATAGGAAATCCTAAAACAAAAAACGAAAAGTGGAATAATGTAATTCTAAATTCTTGAAAGTGTACTACATTTAGTCAACTAATTTCATACTGTCTAAAGGAAGCGAAAAAGAAACTCTTTACTTTGCACATTAATGAGCTTTCATTGACAAGAAATATATACTACATTTTGGTCTTGTCATTATTGTACATATTTTAAATCACTAAATAATAATACTTGCTTTATTTATATAATATTTTAAAAAATACCAACAGTCCTTGGGCCACCTATCGCAAGTGAAATCAAAATGAAAAATAGCAGGGAGGAGGAAAAACCTTTTTTATTTTGCTGAATATGCAAATATTTCATTTTAATAGTATGACAATAATTTTTTTGTTACACTTTCAATAATGGTTAGTATTCATACAAATGGGGTTTGATTAAATAAAATGTGAAATGGTAATTTATCACTGTGAAAGTTAATAAAATAGACAAAATTGAGTATTATAGCCTCTCTTTTAATGAATCAGCCTTTCATTAAAACATTCAGATACCAAATCAACACAGATAATGTATAATTAATAAATACAGATAACACCGGAAATCAAAAATATTCCATTATTTATTATTTAACTATAAAGCTTATATAGAAGCATGGGTTTAAATTTCCTTTTAAAAAAATATGTAACTAACCTATCATTTAAACAAATTAAAAAAAATACATCAAAATTATTATAATTGTAATATCTATGTCTATGATTCATTATATTCCAACAAAAACTAAACAATTAATATAAGGATAATATATATGTAAATGTATCTTTAAATTCCTACCATTTCTTTTTCGAAATAACTAAAAACATTATTGTATATTTTACATTCAATTGTAAATTGTGTAACCTATAATCATTATTAAAATTTTTAAGTGTTTAGCCTATAGAAAAAAATGAACTGTTGTAAACACCAAGTATAAAATATTTTTATTCAATGTTTTGAATAATTACAATCTTATATTTAATTATAAACAAGTATAATGTTTAAAATTATGTGAATAATGTATTAATATGCACTATTATTTTTTTACTTCTGATTGATTAATATTGAGATATGCACGATCATTGAAATAAACTGAATCAATGGTGCTAAATAAAATTACTAGACTAGATGTTAGACAATTTAGATTGCTTCCCTTTAGAAATCCCTACTCCAAAAATTAATTTTTAATGCCTAATTTTTTTTAAGCTAATAGGTATTGTTCTTTGATCACTTTCCTGCATGAAATTCATAAAGCACACCAATAAGCCAATTAGAAAAGCTTAATAAACAATGATCTGTATATAATGTGAAAAATAAGTTGATAAAATTTTAATCTTTATTTTGCTTAATACATAGAACTTATAGCGTTTTATAGCAATCTAAATTATGATACTTGTATAAATTTATTTGACTAAATATTTATCGGTAAATATGTCTTTAAAAAGTAATAAGGAATAGATTGTGTATTTATATTAAAACTGTTACAAATTATTAAAAAAGAAAAAAAACTTTATAAGTTAAAGAAAGAAAAAAAGGTTCAAATAAAGTGTAGACACTGCTTGAGCTTAGAAAATTTTAAATGTGCAGTACAGGCTGTGAAAAAAAATAAGAAAAAAAAATGGATACCTTAATTCTATTTTTAAATTATGTATATAAATGCTAAATACTTTATTTCAATTTAATAATGCAATCTTCTTTTAATAAAATTACATAACTTTCATAATTCATTTATATTTGATGTTTAATTTTTTCCTAATTAATTAAAATGTAATAAAAATATTGGATGATTAGCACGACATTTTGAAAGATAGAAAACTTAAACAAAATAATAAAAATAATTATTAAAAAAATAAAAACTGAATGTTAATAAGTGTTACAATGGGGGTCCATAAAGTATTTATTATCGGTGTAGTGTTTTAGTGCGCATTAATTATACACAAAAGACTTACCTTCAAATGGTAAACAGTCAAGAGTATGAGATTGTACAAAGTATATGTATTTACTGTGCTTCATTTTAGATAAGTGTACAGATTCATTTGCTAAAATAATGAGCCAAAAATTTATAATATTAGTCTTTTATTTTTTTAGTAAACTTTACAAGCAAACGTATAGTCGCCATAGGCAGACAGGGTTAATTATAAAGCAGCAAATCGCCTAGAATATTTGTATGTAACTAAAAATGACATTTAACCATAAGCAAAAGTCTGTATATAAAATTCATCTTTCATTGTTTGTTCATTAATTTATTTAACTCATACTATTATTTAATTATATTTTTAATAATTCTTAAATGTATTATAAATATATATATTAATTTAACATAGATATATTTTATAAATATATGCTGTTTTTATAGTTGTTATTAGCCTTGTATTAATGACCCAAAACATCCACTACATTTATCCTAGCACAACACAAATAAACTAGGAATAGTTTTATTATAATAAACAAGCCTTATAATTTAAAAAATAGTTATAGATCCGTGTACCACGTTGGTATTAATAAACTAAAAAAAATTGAGTGCTTACAGCAACCTGAATTATTTGGTTTCAGAATGCTAAGTTGCTAATACCTGATTTGCCCCATATGAATATTATTTACACATTTTACATCGCAATTCAGTGGCATGCCAAGAGAAAAAGTGAGAAGAGCAATGGTTACCAGCTATGATGGGGCGGCATTGCCAAAAAAAAAAATATTTTCACACCTAGTTATTTTTTAACACCATACCATGCTTCTTTTTGTAGAGGAGTTTATATATATTGAATGAATTAAGATAAGGGAAAGACAGAGCTATTCTCACAACTGAAGTGTACCAGGGAAAAACAGTAAAACTCCATTGTTTTCAATTTTATGATTTTGGCATATTATTGTAGCTCTAAGAAAGTCTAATCGAATAGTGAGTACTGTCCAGGAGAAAACAATCTAAATGTCTCGTTTTTAAACAGTAAAGAACAGCTCGTCAGGAGAAAAACAATATAATTTAATAATATAATTAGTTATACTGTTTTTTCCTTATACTCTTCAATTGTTATCAATAAAAGTGAAAAAAGAAAATAAATAAATTTTGATTGAATAATTGAGAACGCTGCTAGGATAACAGTTCATAAAGCTAAACTCTCAAATTCAGACCCTAAGAAACGTGTGATATAGGTAATCTGAATGAGATATGAATGATTAATTCTGTATGTAGGAGAAGTTTGGTTGGGTGTGCAGCCAATGAAGAAACACAAATAAGAAAAACTTATTATATTGTGTGCCAACGTTTCGGCCTAAATTTTAGGCCATCATCAGGGCTAAGAAAAACCACGATAACAACAGAGGTAACCATAGTTACCTTTAGCCCAGATGATGGCCAAACACTTATACCGAAACGTCGGCACACAATATAATAAATTTTTTCTTATTTGTGTGTTTCTTCATTGACCGTAGGAACCCCAACCAAACTTCTACATATATTTCCACGGTCAGCATACTTCCACCACGATTAATTCTGCAGATTAGAGTGTTCCCACAGGTTCCTTCCATCAAGAAGCGTCAACCCAAGACACACATGCCACAATGTGGCACTCTGGGGGTTCGAAATTGGGACTCGGTCTGCCATAAGGTTTTTAATTTTTTTATACTTAATTTTAATATTTAAAAAAAAAGTTTTCTATCTGGGATGAAAGTGTTATTGTATAAATAATAGTTATTAACTGATTTTATTGTTTAATTAGAGGAAAAATATTTTTTTAAAAAGCGCATATACTATATAGAAATAATTATTATGAAGGAGGCAAGGTATAAGGAAAGGAGGAGGCACAGTTGCGGCACGCAACAACTATGGTTGTGGCATGTGCTATAAAAAGGATGGGCAATCCTAATCTAATCATATCACTGTTGTAATGGAGAAAAATACTTTAACTCGATTCACAGCATTCAGTATGATGTGAAATGAGCCATGATTTAGCCAACTCCCTTATTATTGGTGCTGATTGGACACCTCTACAATAAGCTGAAGTATTTCTCTCAATATGAGAAATAGTTAAAAATATATATGAAATAAAAAAATATGTAAAATGGTCTGCTAACTGTAAAACGTTTAATTTTATTCAATAGAAAAATATTGAGTATAGAATCAGGAATATTATACACATAACATTACGTTAACATTATTATATTACCCACATGTGGTTTACATTCCAGAAGAAAAGGCCAAAATAAATGTTAAATAAAATGTCATAAATGTTGTTTGATTTTAATATTTACAATTATATAAAAATAAAACAATATGATGTAAAAAAAAAAAATATGTCAGTATAGCTTTCTCACCATTTCTATTGGTTACATAACGAAAAACAGATACACAACAAATACAAAAAAAAATGTGTAAGGAGCAAAATTTAATGTTTTAATTGTTCACTTTGACATGTTTCGGAAAATTTAACAAATAAAATAATGGTTCAAAATGCACATGCGCTATCGAAAATCCGATTCAAAAAACGGAATCAGAACCCTGGATTACCTAATAAACAACCCCTATATTGAAGAAAACTTCAAAAATAACATTAAATCGAAATGTTCGTGCGCCATTAAAAATCCGATTAAAAAAACTGGAATCAGAAATCTTTATTAAATAATAAACTATCCCTACATTGAAAAAACTTTATTAATAACAGTAAATCGAAATGCAAATGCCCGATCGAAAATCGGATTCAAGAAACGGAATCAGAATCCTCGAATACCTATTAAACGATTTATGAAAAAAAAAATCAACAGCAAGAGTAAATCGAAATGAGCATGCGCGATGAAAACTTCGATACTAAATTCGGAATTCGCCTCCTTAAAAATCTAGTTAACGATCCGTATTCCGATAAATTCTGTAAAATGTCAAGGAGAATACGTTTGCGAATCTAGTTGATGAAATTTGATCAAATTTATCCTAACTCATTTTTACTAGTTTCCACTTTTCCTCAAACTTTGGACCAAATCGGACGAACCGTTTTTGAAATATTGGCATGTCGAGGAACATACGTTTGAGCATACGTAAGTCACAGTAGTTTCGATGAAGAATTTGAGGAAATTTATATTAAAACAGTTTTACACTAATCCTCAAATGTCCTCTAACTTTTCACCAAAATACCTTTGCGCACTCGGAAGCGAAAGTGGTAGATGGAATTTAATGAAATGCGCTCATCTACCTACAACCCACACAATCTTTGACAATTTCATCAAAATCGGATTAACAGACCGTGTTATGCCCGTCACATGAATTTGACTACAGACAGACACGAAACAAAATTTCTTCCTTGATGTATAAAACGCAAAACACGAGTAGAAACTTCTGCATGAAAATAAGGCTTCCCTACCTTTGGTAGAGAGGAAGCAATACCACAGAAATATGAAATATTTTTTAGAGATAAAGGGATAACAATGGCAGAAAATCATATGTTGAATATCGTTTAAAACAGTAGTACAAGTATCATTGATTGCAATAACGAAATTTTCAAAAAGCAAGCTCGCTAAACCAACGAAAAAATGTTTTTACAAAACACAAAAACGAAAAATCGCCATAATGTCTATAGACATGATTTTCACAATCATCGCTAAATCGATAGGGTTAAAGCTTTTTTTTCTTGGTCGATTGTCATTATTGATGATAAAAAAACAAAAACAATCAAGAGGACAATACAATCAATGATTTTTCTATTAAGTCTGAAAAAAAAAATTTCAATGTGGCACGCCTCTTGGAAGGCGTCCCGTTCGTCTTCCTTTCTCTAGCTTCACCTTTACGGCCTATGATTCCACTTATAGTGATTGACCTGCGCCTCTGCAAACAGGGTCCTTTATATCTCGGCTGACAAGACCGATTGATTTGAGGACGAACAAAGATATATGAGATTATTATATTGTTAAAAAATAAAGTGTTCACGCTATTGGGAATAGATGCAATGTGGAAAAAACTTTTATTTAAGGTATTGACGCATCATTTCAATTATTTTTTCCTAATCTACTGAACTGGATTTAATAGAAATTAAAACGAAAAATTCCACAAGTAAGAATGAATGAAGGGGGGAGAGAGCACTTCAACACTGTAATGTAAACTTGGATAGTCCGCATTATGCTGCTACATAAGAGTTTGTTGATAAGGAGATCCCAGAGCTGGCAACTTTCGAGTGGTTTTATTTATAGGTTAAGTAAAAAATATATAAGCAGAAACACTCTTTGATAGTTTCAACCTTAATGGAGGCAATAAAATTGGTTAATCTAATAACATTAACAAATTCACACACACACATATATAAATATATATATATTATAGAATTATATATATAATAATCATATTTCTCTTACTCACCACAAATCTAGTCCTTTTTACCTTCTTATAGTCGCAAATGCGAAATGTGAAGTATTGAGATAAATTTTTATAAATAAAAGTTCTTTTGAAGCAGATGCCGGCGGTGGAGGGGAGGGGGGAGGGGGCTCATCAATTGTTGGAGGTAGGCCTGATTTAGTGCACCACTAGTCAGGTTGAAGTGAAGGCGTCAAGGAAGAGACCGCTTGATAGATAGCTTGACACAGTGGAAGCAGATTGAAACATTTTTCACCATACTTCCACGCTATTACCTTCTAACTAAGGAAGCGGTGCTGAAATAATTCAGCACATTTATAAAGATAATCATTAAGTGCAATGACTTCACAAATGTTCAATAGTGTGATAAGACAGTGAAAACTAGAGAAAAAAATTCAGGATAAAACCCTTTCTTGAACACAAAGAAGTACCTACTTCGGAACTCCATGTTTTATTTTTGATAAAAACGTTTTCTTAACGCCAGAATCAGGAACGAAATCAAATAAACAAATAATTGAGGATTTTTTTTTTTTTTTTTTATCAAAAGTAAATCTATCCACTTTTGGAAAATTATTACAAAAAAATTACTAGGAGGGTATCTCATGGAGATATGGCAAATTTTTATTGAAAATGTTGATTTGGAAAACCTATTTGACAGAGGAAATCTTAAGATTTGAAATAAACTAATTTAATTTCTAGGTGTAAACATTAATTCGTCAAAAAAATCTCTTTTTGAGGAGTGAATATACAAACTTTTGGTAGAAAACTCCTCAACTGATTCTGTTAAAATTATATATTAACTAGCTGATCTGGCAATGCTTCGCTATTGCTTGATACTATTAATAGATTAGATGAAGTATTAAAATACAGAATTAGTTCACTTGATCAAGAGATAATCCTGACACAGAAAGACCAATGGCCAAAAGTACATTGTTTTTTTCAGGGGGATCGATCTATAACGCTTAGAACTGTTAAACTGCCCATAGAAAATTTGATCCGATTACAATACTTTTCTTGCCTAGCAGCGCGCTTATGACTAGAAGCGGTAGGAAAATAAAAACATGGCGACAATGTTCAAAGCACTGTATCTTTACTAATAATAGTCCGATGTTAATGATTTTTTTGTATGAATTGCAGAGAATTTAATTACCATTCAAATGAGCATTCGTATAATCGGCGAAAAATGTATACATTGTAATGCGCAAATGTATGTTATGTATGTAATGCGCAAATAATATATTCTTTCCGGCAAAAGAAATGGTTTCTAGACTTTTGCGCAGCTGCTATATCGATATCGGTAGCTTTTATTATTGCAAAACCATCTAGAAACCATGGTGATGATACAGTTAAAATATGGTAAAGATTGGTTGTATAGTTAAATTTGTTTAAGATATAGTAACGATTGGTTATATAGTTAATATTGTTCATTGATGATATAGTTAAAATATGGTAAAGATTGGTTATTTAGTTTTCGCGGTAAGCCCTTACAAACGAAAAACAGGCTGTCCTTGAATGTAATAGTGTGATAACAAGTCTATCAAGGTGACCAAAGAATTTGGGGTACTCATAGGTTATGCCATAATATTTTTTTTTTGGCATTTTAGAATGTTTGTATATATTCTTCCTTTGTGAGACCAACCATTTTTAATTTTCAGCGCATATTTAAAATGGAATATGGTAAGGATGATATGTAAAATTATGCAATTGAGTTATCTTGTACTGTGTCAGGAGGGATTGACTCCTTTAAACACCTTGTCTAAGGGAGAAATCATAGTCTATTCGAGACTATCCCTATCTCGAACTATTTAAAATCATTACCGTAAGGGAATGTTACAGCGCCCTGATGTAACTTTCTGCTAGGCGCCCTTACATTTTATTTTTTTTAATCTTTCAATTTTTTTTTAAATATATATAAGTACCATATCATGCGCATATTTTTATAAGAATAAAATTATTAAAAAAAATACAATAAGTTGTAACATTTTTTTTTTATAAAAATATTGGTTTGGTCCTCTCCTTAGGACGGTGCACCGATGCGGCGCATCTTTTGCTTACGTGGTAAAGCCGGCTCTGACCGTAGTCGTAAACAAGGTAATTAATTAATTTCATTGATTCATCCACAACGATCGATTTCTCACAAGCCAAGGTTAATTCCCCTTCTACCTGATGAATAATAATTTATTATTATGAGTTACTACGAGTATTGGTACCACTAGGTTAGGGAAACCGGGGCTCTCGATGTAAGGCGGTCCCCAAGAGAGGCTATAAAAAATTTAAGTCGTTATATTTCATTCGGATTCGTCATCATGATGTTTCGATCTTTTGTTTTCGTCCTGAATTTTCAGATATCAAAAGCAAAAGCTTGCCAAAGCTGAGAACTCTTTTTCTAAATTTAAAATAATTAAAAGTTATTGACTGAATGAATAATCGAGTAAGAATCGACTAGCAGGCTTATCACTGCTTTCAATTGAAAATGAACGAGCTAAAGGAATTTACTCTTCTAAGCTCATTGATCATTGTTCAAAGAAAAAATCTAGGAAAAGTCATTCAAATAGTCTGATATGGTCTATGGTACTTCTGCCTGATAAGTTATGGAGTTCAGATAATTTGCTCAATTATATTTTTTGAGGTAAGTATTACGCATTTAAACTTTGTTACACCAAATTTTCCCGGAAATGTTTTTAAAAAATGTAAAAACGCTCAAAAAATTAATATTTTTTCTCCTATAGCATGCTAATCATGAATTGTTTTAGCAACATCAACCTATACTAAATTAAATAAGAGTAAATTCCTAATATTTTTGTACTCCATAATTTTTTTCGTCCGGGGCATCATTTAGGACCATCCAATCTTAATCTAATGGAGTCCAGTCGAATATTGACCAGAAATGAACCTCGGTGGAAACTTTTGGAAAAATAGTTCTTTTAGGTTTTTCAAGGTGCTGATTACAAATTTCGACTTCATAGTTTTCCAAGAAAATCATGTATTACTCGAATAAATTATAATATTAATTTTATACTAAAATAAAGAAGAATACAATTTTTATTGTAATAATTTTTTCGATTGGAAATTCCGCTTTTAAGCGAAAGCGAGTAGAAATTATGAAACCGAACTTAAAAATTATTCCGTTAAAAAATTACGTTTTTTAAAATTTATTATGTTTCTAGGAAAACTTGAAGTTCGTGATCAGAACCCCAAAAAACATTTTCAGAATTTTCGACCGAGACCCCTTGCTCAGAAAATTAATTTCGGCATTCTACTTACTTACTGGACAGCACTACAGCCGGGGGTGGGCCTTGGCTTCCCTTACGACTTCAGACCACTGCTCTCTGCACAATGCCTTTCTCTTACAAGTTATTACTCCCAGCGTATACAGATCTCCTTCTAAGTCATTCAACCATCGTCGTCTCGGACGACCTCTACTTCTTGTGCCTTGCAGAGGGGTGAACAAGATCTTTTTTGGCATTCTCATTATATGGCCTAATTATTCTATTCGTAGAGCCTTCATGAAGTTAACGATGTCACATTCGCCGTACAGCTCAATGCTTTTTTATAGTTGCCATTCCCCTTCGTCAAGAACAGGCCCATACATTTTTCTGAGCACTTTCCTTTCAAATATTCTTAACATAGGGTCCACGTTTCCGAAGTGTACGTCACAACGGGTCTCACTAACGTTTTGTACAAATTTATTTTTGTTTTTCGTGTCAGGCGCGATTACCTGCCATTATTCTATTATTGATCTCTGCATTTATTTTATTTTTCTTCATTAATCTCCGCCCCTAGGTAAGTAAACGTTTTCACTCTTTCGAAGCAATAGCCTTCCATTTCTATGTTTTTGCCTATCGTTGAATTGCCATTTGGATTGACATACATATACTTGGTCTTACATTCATTGACAGTGAGGCCAATTTTCTCTCCTTCGGCTTTTAGCGCTTGTAACGACTCTCGCAATTATCGAATATTTCTTGCTACCAGATATATATCGTCTGCATAAGCGCAGATTTGATTCGAGGAATAAATTATGGTGCCTCTAACATTGAGCTTGTTCACTATACTGTGGAGGACCATGTTGAACAGTGCGGCAGATAATTTCGGCATTCAAGCCCAATCAAATTAGACCAAAAAATGTGGTTTTGCTACTTTAAACCATGTAGTTTCATGGTTTTCAAAATTTTCAGAAATGTGTAGGAGGAGATCCTTGAACAACGCTTAAGAAATTCTTATTGATTTTAGTTGCCGCGGGGGGTGGAAGGAAGGCTTCTTTTTTCAGTTTTTGGCGCATATTTTGAAAACGGTGAGTCGCATAGAAACTTTGATGGATCACAAAATTAAAGTGTATGAAATTCCCTACATAATGAATATTAATATTTATCTCTATCTATATAGGTCTCAGAGATATGAGCCGGCGAAAATGGAAAAATGTTTAGCGCCTCGAGTTTTTCTTCAAACATGATCTTCCATCTCTTTTACCATCCATTTTACGGAAACTAGAATGAAAAAAAGTTGTAGAACATCAAATTTCCTTCAAGAATACACACACTTTGGCTAATCCATCTTGAAGCAGTCAAAAGTTAAAGTGTCTTGAAATTTCGAGATTCTGCCAGTAAACTAAATCAATTTTATTTCCATTTTCAAGAGTTTTAAATCTCTGTATCACATTATTTATCATTTATGTAAACATGTGATACATGTTTCGTGTGATGATGCATCGCTCCTTATTTATCCTTATCAGCTAATTCAAATTTGGTGATTCATTCTCTTTAAAAAATCCATTCAAAAAGCCAACTGAATCCCTTATTTTTCTTCAATTGGCACGATTGTCGCATAAATCTGCCCTTGACTGGCCAACCATCTCTATCTATCTCTTGCATGAGCAATAGGGATCCTCAATTGAATTGAATCATTCCATTGACCCATTGGAAACCACATTTTTATATAATATCGTATATACGCACTATTGGCTACTCTTTTATCATTCATCTTCATAACGTGACTTAGATATTTGAGCCTCCCAATCTTTTATATGAGAAGAGGTCTTTCAAATAATGAGTTTGATGCCTTTTAAGTTGAGCCTGTTTTTCAGGAAAGACAAAATTATATAAATTTTGTCATCTTCACACTCTGGTTTTTACAAGGCGGAAAAGTTTGTACTTAGAATTTACAAAACTGATAAAGAACTAGACAGATTCCTTGGATAGGATAAACCAGTATTTATCATGGCAGATTCAAAAGATTTAACTATATTTTCTTCTCGCCAATTTCCAAACCAGCAAAAAACAATGCCAAACCTGCAAAGAAAATTCCCCTTAAATGAGAAAAGCCAACTGTGCTTTCTTTGAATGATCCATGCAGATCATCCTTTCATAACATTACCAAAAACAAAAAATAACCATGCTTTAAAGATGGTTGCTAGGAGAGCATGTGTTACTAAAGCATGTGTTACTGCATATGATTTACAGCTTTAGCAAGCAAGAAAATTTATATTGAAATTGACCATGTAACAGTGAATAGTAGATTTCTTATTTTGAAGTATGTTATAATTGTGATTATTATTTTTTTTTTAATATTTTATGTTCACAATATTCTTAAGATAGTGTGGTCAGCACTGAGCTACAATTGCCTTATATATCCCCTGCATAATGCCAGGTACACATTTTAGGGCTGAATAATTCCAGGCAGCATCTGTTAAATCAAGGTTCTTGTCCTGACAAAGTCTAGTCATTCTTAATCACCGTAAACTTTTGAAATCCAGGATTTGGAATGTGGTCATTCAACATAGGAAGCCAGTGTTCTACTCTCTAAGCTACCTTGCTCTCTCCAAACAAGATTATAGGGTGTTGTATTTTCTTTATATTTAATAAATATATCTCTTGTTGGGCAGTGTCCGAAACTTCAAAATTTTCTTGATAGCTAATCTTTCTTCGATTCCTTTAGTGAGCATGTTGGAAAAATTATTCCTACATCGCTATTGACTCACAAAATTTTAGGCAATCGGTTGTAAAATGTGGTAACTGACAAAATGAAAACTGCAATATTTAAATGTTTGTTAAAACAAAGGCAAAACATTGACCTTCAATCAGCAATCACTTAACATAACTATATATCAAAATAACACTTTTAAAAAACAAATTTCAAACATTCTTTCAAAAACGTATGAAATCAGTTGTAAAGAATCCGCTATTCACAAAAAATGTTAATTACCATGTTTTAGCATTGAGTATCTCATTTATTGATTTGATTTTTGAAGTACTTGGATTCCTATGGGGATTTCATGTGCTGCAGCATTCCAATATATATTATACACATATGATGATATAATATTTACAGTATAATTATAGGATAGTTTGAAACAATTAACAGAATGGCAAAGAAAAGGAAAAACAAAGACTCACCATTATATCGCCATTCAAATTAATCACAGAATCCAAATTGGAACCTCCAATCACTACCTAAAATCAAAATTAAAAATAATATAAACAATTTAAAATTTGTATGATCTTTAGATCGTTTTTATCCTAAACAATTTTTGGTAGTATTATGTAAATTATTTAATCTTCCAGAATATTGTCGTTATCAATTCAATATTGTCATGTAATTTTTCAATTCCTGCACCAAAAAGAAAAAAAGGTCAGTCACTCTCACTTTTAAACTTGAAATCCCCAAATTATTAATATATTCTAAAAAATGTATTAATAATGTTTGAGTATATTATAACTAAATTAGTAGGTTTTTTTTTTAAGGAAACACTCATCAGACCAGTCCTTACTTGTGGATCCAAAACAAGGACTCAGGCAGCCAAAGAAGAAAAAGAAATCCTTATTTTCAAAGAGAAAATATTACGGAGGATTTTTGGGCCCATTAAACAAGTGGACCAGTGGAGAACAGGGCACAACAATGAAGTATATGAGATCAATGTTGAAACCAACTTATTATAGACTATCAAGTTGGGACAATTAAGGTAGGCCGGTCATGTCGCCAGAATGAGGGATGATCAGATTCCCAAGAAGCTATTGGATGGGAGGTAGGTCTAGGTAGAGGCAGACCAAGGCTCAAGTGGGAGGACACTGTTGCTAAGGACACTCTGACAATATTGAATGTACGAAACTAGAAAAGCAGAGGCTTATTGAGGAGACCAGGGACTGAACCAGTCTGTAGTGCCACAGAAAAAAGAAGATGTTTATGAAAACTTAACTATTGTTTAATAGCTCAATATTATTTTGAAAATAACTTAAATTATCAGAGTGGTTACGTTCTTTAATCACTTCAGTGCTGAGGTCGCAAGTGTTGTGACCAGCAATGCTCTGCACTGTGCCATGGTCACAACATTTGAGATCACTTTTTTGATAAAATCTTACACCATCACCTAAATTGTCCTTTTCTCTTGAAATTCACGGACCGTTTCAGTAAATTTTTTTCCTTTTAATTAAGAAGGTGACCTGCAGAATTCGAAATTTGTTTACCCCCTTTAGATCCATCCGAGCCCCATACTTTGTTTTTTTGTATGCCATGCTCTTAAAAATAGACACATTTTTATGAAATTACATAAAATTTATCCTGTAATTATCTGTAATGAATTTCCATTGTTGATGTCAGAAAATTTGCAGAATACGATTTATGGCAATTTTTATTTCTGACAAAAACCATTGTTGGAGCCCCTCTGGATCCCATTTGGTATTTTACATCTGTAAAATATTAAGTAAGATTTAATTTATTCATTTTCCTTACAATTTTTACAGCAATTAAAACACCAGCAATTATTAGATTGGGTGTATAAGTACCTCACCCCTTATTTAGTCTTATTTTCTTCACCTGGTGTTGGGAGAGTTAACTTTTTTTACAATTAATGTTCTTATTTTTGTTCATTATCTCTTTAATTTTATGATTATTACATCCCTTGGACATTTCGTTCTTCTTCCCTAACTCTAACATCGAAGTGTCTTTGGCTTTCTACCTATAGGTTCTTGAAAATCACTGCCTCAATATAGTAACTTGCTGTTTGGTACAAGCCATAGAGATACCTTTTAGAAGTCTAGAACAAGTGTTGTGTTATTATATTTTCTTCAATTTTTCCACTTAATAGATGTAATTTCATGATAATTAAATACTAATAATAATAATGCAATTTCTTTTTTCCTGTAAAGAAAGATAAGTCGATAATAATTCACTATTATTTCCTTTCATTCAAGTGTGTTTTTAAAATTTTAACTATAAATATAAGTCCAATTTGTTTTCTATATATAATTTGTATATCTATATAATTTTATTTGATACCATAGCCCATATAATTTTTAGTGAATTTTTTATTTAATTATTTTTTATCTTGTTTCATTAAAATTATATAATTAGAACAAAAATTTCACTTCTAAAATTCAATTATCCTTCGGGACGAGTTGTCTCCAGTAGACTAATAGGCCTCACATACCTGTAGAGGGAATCCCAAGCAGTGTGGCTTACTGTGAAGAGTGGTCATCCTTCCATTTACTTACCTATTTTACGCGTTTAAACGTGCTTAGCTACCCTGCCCTCCACAAATATAAATATTTTTATAATAATACATTCTTGAAATATACAAAAAGGTTGCAGTAATTACTAAACAGGTAAAAATATAAATTAAAAAAAAAATTTTGATAATAAGTTCAAATTAAGGCTGCTTTGAAATCATACATTTTACTCATAATACATGAGAATAACAACACCAAGCATTTTCTTAAAAGGTAATCTTTATTGATAAACAATGTCATTATAAGATGATTCCAAACAAATATACAATACTAGCTGTACCCGTAAGGCATTGTGTTTTATTATTTCTACAACCATATGTTATCAGAAAAAAATGTGTTCTTTTAATCAAATCATATTTCTTTAATATCTTCCAAATTGAAATTTGAACTTTGAAAACATTTTCCAAAGGCATTTAGACTCATTATTATGTCATTTCTATGCTTCAATTATTATAACACTTAGGGAGGGCTGCCAAAACTTTCAACAAAACAACCGACCAACAAAAATTTTGACTGTAAATATTTTAAGGCCAATGGGGTGAAAAATTTTCTCGGTTATCGACTGCATTGTTCAGAATTCGTCTCATTTTATTTAAATTATTTTTTTAGAAAGAGAACCAAAATGATAATAAATTTGTCAAAACGGCAATAAAGCTTTGAGTTGTTACACTTTTACCAATTTTATTAACAATTGATACTTTAACACAATAATTTCACTCCTGTTAACCCTTTCACTGCTATGAGCTCATATAGTAGTCGGACGGTTGCAGTGCCCCATGTGCTATGAACTCATATAGTAGTGGGGCGGTTGCAGTGCCCCGTGTGCTATGAGCTCATATAGTAGTCCGGCTTGTTTGGCATCTGACTGCTACTAGCTTCTATATTAGTTCTTCGACTATCGCTATCTGTAGACTATTTAAAGAAGTAGTAATGTCCTTCAAAGCCGATAGAGGGCATAGGAATTCATTTTTGTCATTTTCAGCTTCCTTCTCCTCGGCCAACCTTTATACTAACAGCTCTGTCCCTTTTTTTATGCCCAATTTCGGTTTCTCTAAAATTCACCCTGCATATCTCTTTAGTATATTTTCTGCTTTTCTAGTGAATAGTTTTGAATTAAGTACGTAAATATGTCGAAAAAAAATTATTCTGAAGAATATAAGGCGGCAGATAAAAATATAATGCCAGGAGTGCGATACAGCACTTTTTCCAGCGCCGTTGTTTTTAGATATATCACAGAATCAGACATTTTTAATTATTAAAAATAATACATTTTAAAAAATTAAAAAATAAAATAAAAACATTAAATTTTTTTTTAAATAAAAAGAAAAATTAACTCCGCCAGTGCTGGTCCACCGTCCGAATCTAAAAGGAGGATAGAAAACATTATTAGAAAACCTAGAATGGAAAAAAAATGATAAACGCTAAACGCAGAAAGTATTCAGCACACGGGGCACTGTAGGCGCTAGACTATCCCGCACTAGTGTATCCTCCCACCGCACAAGTATTATGCAGCCAAAGGGTTAAAATGTTTTCATAGTGAACTTCCTTTAATGTGAATATGTTGCCATGACAACGATTACAAAATTACCTATTTTTTTAATAGTTTTTCTCATTTCTCCCCTTAGGGGGAGCATTTCAAAAAATTTAATGCATATAAATCTACTCAAAGAAATTCTCTTAATGAAAACCGCATCAAAATCGACTAAGTACTTTTCGAGTTTTGCGATCACAAACGTACGCAGGCTGAATTTTTATATATATAGATAAAACTGAAATAAATAGAAAGAAAATCTTTAAGTTATTCAAAATGAAGACTAATTCAAAATATTATTAAATTCATAGGTTTTGACAAAAAGTTAAAGCATGATAAGATTATATACTTTATCACTATTTCATAAAAAACAAATTTTTCAATTCCTGATGAAAAATTGTGCATACTTACTGGGAATTTCTTTGCAGCTGTGGAAGAAAATGGTTTCCTATAAAAAAAAAAAAAAAAAAAAAAAGGAAAAAACAAATTTATAACCTCATTTTTGGTTTAATTAGCTTAGTTTGGAAAATTAACCCCAAAGCAAATAAGCGAACAGTATCCATGATTTCCACTTACTTAGGAGGATGTAAAACACTTAATTCCTTTGCAATTTTTCCGCCAACCAATGCATTATTTTTAATTAATGCCATATCTGATTCTATGTAAGGAAATAATTTTTTGAAAATATTTATTGATATTGTTATTATTTAGCTAATATTAAGAAAAGATTTTTTATTCATTATCACAAAAATCTAAAACAACTAAGATTTATACTGGTGACTTTTAGCCAAATAATTAGACAAGATTTTTATGGAATTCATTAATTTCCAGGAGTTTCTAAATTTTGATGCTTGAATATGAATTCTAAAGTGCCAAAATTCAAAATCAATTTCAGTTTATTAAAGAAAAGAAATTTATTTATTTAAAACAATAAAATATTTATTTGTGGACTAGCACATGATTACTTGACACAATCTTTAAGTTGTTAAAATATATTTAAATTATTGTAGTAAATGAAGATCAACACTTATATCTTGTGATAAAACAGGAATTTAATCCCCTGTTCCACCACTTCTATGGGCTATTGCACATGGTATATCATCCATTCCTTTCTTAAAATATTTTGTGCCTATAGAAATACAGTTATCATCTGTAGGTATATTGAGTTCTGTTTAAACTTGGCATTTCCTGATGAACCATAATGTGTTGTAAGCTATTTTCAGAACTTTATATTTGAATCTCTATATCTGATGAACACATGACTTTTGGTAGTACCGTGTATGTGTCATTATGAGCTATTTTAAATTATATAATTACTTTATTAAAACCATACATTTTAATGTACATTACAATATGGTAGGTCTATGAAATCAATGATTTTTGGAAAAAAATCTGTCATGACAACCAATGGCAGCATGGCCAGTAAATAAAGTTGCAACACAATCAAGAAGATTAGGGAGCTGACAAACAATGAACAGGTCCAAAGAGTAATGCTGTATAGCATTGAGATTTTTATCACACAAAATTCAGAAAAAAAAATACTGCTACCAGTTGAAACAGATTACTGGAGAAGATTGGCTGGAATATCAAAGATGGAGGAAATTAGAAACAATAATAAGGAAACTAAAAAGAAATATTTTAGAAATAATTACAGAAAGAAGATAGAGTAGACAAATATAGAATCCTGAAATTGTGCTAGGTTGAGACTAAAGGATGAAGAGCTGAGGGAAAAATTTCAAACAATGGAAAGATAAAATCACTAAATGACCAGCCATGTATTGATGAAAAATCAGGTGGTAGACGGGTAAGAATGGAGGAAGAAGTTAATGGAGTTGGGCCAAAGAAACCTTCATGTGTGAAGAAACCCCAATTAATAACAAAATATATATCATTGCCCAAAGGATTCTGGTATTACTAAATATTAGGGCTAAACCGTACAAGGATATATTTCACCAAATATTCCATGAAACAACTAAATTAATTAAATGTAGCACATTTAAGGATACTGGTTTCTAAACTTTTCCCATCAGTGATATTGGCTAATTCTTGCAGAAGAAAGGGAGTAACTTCTTTTCCAATTTTATGTTCTGTCTCTGCTTTACTTAATGCTAGCTGAATATGGGCTTCCATCGTATCATCTAAAATACATAAATTATAAAAAACTTATGTTTTAATAAACAAAAATTTCAAATAATTTAACATAGTAAATAAAAGATGCAACTGCTATTCAGATTATCAAATGAACTTAAAGTTAAATAATTTGAAACAAAATTGGAAAATTAAATCATATATATATATATATATATATATATATATATATATATATATATATATATAAATTTATTGTTAAAATATTCACTTTTTCTATATATGATTCTAAAAGCATAATACTACAACAAGATGGCTTTGTTAACATTGAACAGACAGACCCACACCTGACAGGGTCCCCACTGCTATTCAGATTATCAAATGAACTTAAAGTTAAATAATTTGAAACAAAATTGGAAAATTTAAATCATATATACATATATATATATATATATATATATATATATATATATATATATATATATATATATATATATATATATATATATATAAATTTATTGTTAAAATATTTACTTTTTCTATATATGATTCTAAAAGCATAATATTACAACAAGATGGCTTTGTTAGCATTGAACAGACAGACCCACACCTGAAAGGGTCCCCAATGTGAAAATATTTACTTTATTCTTAATGAATACTATTACAACAAGGCTTTTCTATTGAAAATGACCTAATCCTGGCTGGGTTGCCAATGCTAAAATATATACTTTATTCTCATATTCTGAATGTATAATGTTACAACATGGCCCTACAATTGAAAATGACCCAATCATGATCAATGTTAAATTATTAACTTTTTCTATTAAATAAAAATTAATTTTGTTGGTTGTTGGTTATAAATTGAGAAAGAAAATAGAATAAAACAAAAATTAATTTATTAATAATAAATGAAAATTATACTTTTAAAACAATCCAAATTGAGTAATCAGAAGATTACTGAAACTTGTAAATAAAAGATCTGGTGCGGTGCGCATATCACGTGGCCCTTGGTTTGACGAAGTACTGCCCTCCATCCGCCGCGTCCTGCCAGTTCCTCACTCCAAATTGGCAAGCGTCTCTGTCCATCTTGTCACCCCATCGGCTCCTTGATATTCCTCTTCTCCTTGTGTCTTCCATTCTCGCATCCATTGCCATCTACGGGGTTCTTTGTTCTGACATCCTCTGGACATGCCCCCCGTATCGCAGTGTTCTAGCCTTGATGTGGTAAACGATATTCTCATTGCTAAGAATATTTTCAACCTCCTCGTTGGTGCATATTCGCTATCTACCCGCTTCACAAATGCTGCCATAGATTTGCCTTTCAACTTTTCTTTCAAAAACTTTTAGTTTCTATTGCAGACAGGCACAATGTTTCAAGACTATAACATACCACTGATCTCACCAAGATTTTATACAGTTTCAGCTTGGTGCCTCTAGTCAGCAGTTTTGGCGCAAAAAGACCGGGATATTTGTGTAGAAGGCCCTGTTGCCAGACATTAACCACTTGGCAATTTCATGGCCTACAGAATTTTCACAATTCAGGAATGATCCAAGGTAGGTGAAACTAAGGGCGTTTTCAAATTTGAGATCAGTGTTACCAACTCTTACTTTCACGGTGTTGGTACTCCTCTGATTCTCCCCAGAGGACATCATTATATACTAGGTCTTATTTTCATTTATTTGGAGGCCCACTTCTGCTCCTTTTCTCAAGATAATTTCACATGCTTCTGCGCTTGCAATAGCCGCAATGCTAATATCATCTGTAAAAGCACAGACTTGCCACATCCTGTCCATATCCATTCTGGTATAAACGGCTTCCTTGACAGTCCTTGACTGCATTAAACAATGTAGCAGATAGTCCTAAAAATCTTCAAGGTCTGTAAAAAGCCAATGGAAAATATATATATATATATATATATATATATATATATATATATATATATATATATATATGCGCAATAAGGTCCATAAGTTTCCGACCTACCCTCGTTCTCCTACTTCAAACAGACTTAGTGATAACTGTGTGTAATCACATTCACTTCCTCAGTCCTGACAGTTCGTATCTAATCTTGAAGGAATCTGTGCATTTTAACAATGTTCAATATCGAATATCGTGCGGCTATTAAATTCTTGTATAAAGAGGGCCTCAATCCTGCACAAACTAAAGAGTGCTAGGATGGTGTGTATGTGGAGTCCTCTCCCTCATATTCCACTGTAAAAGAATGTTGAACCAACAAGGTATACTCTGGAGGGCAATACCAAGATATAAACAGCGAGATGGCATTAAACCTGATCCTAGATTTTGATTAAGGCAGGGTTTGGAGTCAACAACTCTTTATGATGGTATTGGTGTCAAACCTCAAAATTTGTAAATCATTATCATTATTTACTTTATTATTATATTTATGCAATTAATATGTTAATGGCTTCTTTTCCGTTCTTATTTTATTAAATTTTAAGCTAACTTAATTTTCTTTCGTCTATATTTTGTTTCTTTTTCCATTAAAAAAAATCTGGCACGCGCATCACACAATTTTCCATTACCGTCCTATAATAATTATCTTTTTAATACAATTTTAAAGAGTTCACATAAACACTGCTTCTAATAAACTCAGCAGCATACACATCTTCTCCCACTTAAGTGCAATAAAAAAGTTTTTTTAAACAATTTTAGTACAACAATTCTGTACACTACCTATATATTTTAACTTTGTCAAGTAGCAAATATATTTTAAAAGTTTCTGTTTAGTTTCTATGGAAACATTTTCTTTCCATTAAATAATGTGAAAGTAGAAATTATTAAGTTAATTTCCGCTTTTTTATTCTTAAATTACTTTATTACAGAGCGTATTGTTTACAACAATTTGGCGGATTGGTGGGAGCAGGTTCGGTCCCATCCGTCTCCTTTCGTATGCGCTTGGTTATCCATTTAGGTTCTTGTGCTCCTCATAAAATACACTGTATCTTTGCTAATACTGGTCCGATTTTGATGATTATTTTTTAGATAATTTAATTACCTTTCATACAATTCTCCACCGTAAAATGCATACTTTTTATGCTATGCGCAAATAAAATATTCTTTTCATCATAACTTTTTTCCCTGAATACCTTCAGTGATTTACTACATAAATGAAAAGTTAAAGGCCTTCATGAAGAATATTTTAGCTAAGTTTTGTCAAAATCATTAGAGCCGTTTTCGAGAAAAGTGTAAAATTGATTCTGTAAAGTGGCACTTCCGGTTAGTCAATTTTGACGAAAAAGTTGCTGTAACATCACAGCCATATACCTACCTACGACTTTTCGTTTTTGAGCTAGGCTGTTCACATACATACAGACCATTTTGCGAGGCTTGGTCATTTGGACTCAGTGGACCTTAAAATGTGTATTTCCGTTGAAAACTCAAATTCGAAAATTTTCACGATCGCAATACTTCCCCTTTCTATATACTTCGTATATAGGTAAGGGAAAGTAAAAAAATTATAGGAGACACAGGTTAGAAGGAAATAAATAACAGATGCTAATACAAATTTTTATAACATGTAATTTTTCAGAAATCATTTCGATGTCGTTTTTTGAAAAAGGCATAAGCGCAATTTAACAAACTTTACATGAATAAAAAAAAAACACTTTTTCTCCAAATAACAATTTTTTTAATTGTATTCTTTATTAAGTACATGATATAATGGAGTGTTTTAATGTGGCAAAACATTAATAATTACAATAAATTTTTAAGGTTTCTATCACTGTTCAAAGCCAGTCAGAATTTGGTGCTTATGTCATCAATAATAGATTTTTAGACCATTACCAATTTTTTTTAAATATATTCTGAGCGGGAATTGAGAAGAGGTATGTTTATGTCTCATAATAAATTGAAACCTAAATATAAATTTTTGGCGCTTAAGTCTTTTTCAAAAAACAACGAAAAAATATAGATAACAAGAAAATGACTTACATTCAATAGAAAATTCCTTTGGTACAGGGACAGCTAATAAAATACCTGATGATATATTCAAATTCAAGGCTGTATTTAGTAATTTAGCTGCTTCACGTGGTTCTTGTACATGATAAGGGGCAGTGTATCCAGAATCTTTAGAGTAAAATGCAGGAAATGTAAGACTACCACCATAGCATGCAACGCAAACACCCTGAGTTTCCTGGCGTGAAAAAAAAATAAGCTTACAGAATATTGTATTAAATATTTTGAGTTTTTTATCCAAAAGTGAAAAGGTATCACTATTGTAAGAAGTATGGATAAACTAGACTTGTAATATCTAAATGTTAGGTAACTATAGGTTATTTACAAAAAATAACTCAAGTACTCAAATTTTATAATTATTTCTAAATTTTATAATTATTTCTACCAACAAATGTCTTGGAATTTAGAACAAAATCACAAGCATCCAACATCTGTTTTTTAGCCAGTGTAAGATTTTTTTTTCCCAAATATTTTTTAATTTAAATCAAATAAATGTTAAACCTATAAGTTATGAAAGGAAATTCTTGAATTACTTCTTGCTATGTTATCTAAATTGTATATTTAGTAAATAAATATGAAATTAAAAAAAAAGTATATATATTACACTATATATATATATATATATATATATATATATATATATATATATATATATATATATATATATATATATATATATATATATATATATATATAGTCCAAAAAAACTGGTGCATTTTGAATTTCACTTAAAAATACATATTAAAGAAATATTGTTGGGTCTGAACCAGCACATGCATAAGCCAAGTTATATGGTTTACATTTCAATCGTCCTTTATATTAGTCCTTCAAGGATTAGTGATGAATGCCCAAAGATTGCTAATAAACTTAATTCAGTTAGCCTTCAGCTCACTAGAGTTGTGCTACTCTTAGCCGAGTGCAGCTTTTTTTTTTTTTCATTAATTCATTATTTTCATTTTGTTGGTTTTTTAACTTTCTCAAAATGGTGTTCCATGCTGGACAGTAGTCGCTTGAGTCATCGCATTAATCATCGGCGGAAGAAGTCAGAGATACATGGCCAGGGCCCACAGGCTACCGGAAACGACTGTTCAGAGACCGGTCCAAAGGTACTGGGAGACAAGAAGCTACTCCAGTAGACTGGGATAAGGATAGCCGAGAGCGACAGACCAAGCCAAAGAACCCTTCTTTGGGATGGAGACTCAGCTTCCAGAAGACCTCAGAAGAGAAGTCTGGCCAGTTGCATGTCGCTCAGGTTGTGGATATCAGAGTACAAAAAGTAGGCAGACGAATCACTGAAATGAACTGCACCCCAGGGTATCTATCATAGGTCCTCTCCTCATCACAGATCACCAAGCAGCTCGCCTTTGTTTATCCAAAATCATGCCCGCTGGTATGCGGCTGATTGGGCTTCTGTTTTGTTCCCCTCTTCTTCGCCACACTAAAGCATCTGAACCATAAAGATTATATATACCTGGACTCGTCTGAAAACAGAACAGAAGCCCAATCAGCCACAGTCCATAGGCTATGATTTCAGCAAATGGGCAAAAGGGACTTTTTTTGAAAAATTAGGACCTTAATTAAAAAAAATCCTCAATATTTCATATCTTAAAAATCATGTGTAAAGGAAATATAACAGTTTAACTAACTGTTAATATAACAGTAACAAGACCTTGTATTTATTAATTTAAGGAGTCCTAATCGATTATTTTTCTCAGAATTCAGCAGTACAGTCAGAGCAAAAGTTGATAGTTAAGCTCATGACTTCTCACATATGGTAGGGCCTAGCCATGGCTCAGCTCATTGGATTTTCGACCAATTGGAATCAAACCAAGCACACCGAGCCACAGCAACTCAACCGAGCTTCCCTACTCAAGAATTTTGGATTTAGAGCTTCTCTGTTTGGCTCGCTCGCATGTGCACGCCTTTAGTCAAGTTCATATGGTTATACATGATTTTCTGTTTTTGTTTTTATATGGTGATTTTTTATTTGTATATTCTAATAGAACTTTTGGCCACATATGGTTTTTGTTTGTATGTACATGTCTGTTATTCTTAAGTGACTTGGTCCCAAAATAAAAACAAAATTTCTATTCTATTCTACTGTGATGGAAATCTTTTTTGAAGCAAAATAAAATGTCTCGTAAATGATAATAGTACTAATCACATTAACATTTCAACAGCTCTCCTGAGAGATCAGAATTATCAGGTTCTTCCTAACACCAGCATCCTTATATATATCCAACAGCATACAAATCAGTTGTGAATGATAACGACTGACTTACAATACATCAGTAAATAAGTTATTAGGTGTAAAATCTTAGATTGAACAAATGTTGACAAATCCAAACTACTTTGTTAATTTTGACAAAAACACCACAACAATCCTTTGATACATTTAAAGGGGAAAATGGAATCTTAATAATTTTTTAATGATGTACTAAAAACAAAAATTTTGTTATAAAAATAAAAAATGAGGATTCCTAATCATGGATTCGAGATAATTTCTGAAACCAGGATAAAAAAAAAAAGATAAACATGAAAAATTGTGATATACAAACTTTTTTCATGAGTATTTAACTAAAATTACTAACATATTTTTTTTTAATGATACTGACAGACTTAAACATAAAAATGGATTCTTATATGCAAAACATCAAAATTAAATTATAAAAGTAGTATCATTTACTAACAAGATATTCCAATGTCCTTTCGATGTCAAGAATACTTTTTACACCACTACAAACAGTCAAAATACAATTTCTTCCAAGCTCATTAAGATCAGCACTGATATCTAATGTGTTTTCACCATTTCTGTGGACTCCGCCAATTCCACCTGAAAAATAATCACGCATATATCTATTACATAAAAAATCAGTCTTGACTCTCTCATATATTTCAATAAAAGAGGTCATTCCGACATCATTAAAAAAAACAGCAGATTTTACTAATTGTATAAATATATTATACAATTTTTAATCACATAATGGACCAGAAAAACCAACTGGTCATAGCTTTTTTACTGTACCTACATTGCCAGATAGCAATGAAAGCTACCTCAAGTTGATTAGGTCAGAGGAGATTTTGAAGGGAATATTTGTATTATTTTGAATATTGTAATTTGAAATGTATAATAGTGCCTTCTAAAAGATTTCTGAATACTGATCTGTACTTAGTAAAAGGCGTTTATTTTGCTGAACAAAAGTTGAAGCCTTGAAAAACCTAGAGCTGATAACAGAAGATCAAGAGCATAACATAAACATATTCATAAATCTCAAGATTGAATTTCATTCTTAAATTTTACATTGCCTTCTCCAAGTGTACTGGTAAAAAAGAAAGTGACAAAAAAAAAAAAAAGAAAGGAAGCTTAAATACTATGTTTTAATTAGCATTAACTAGGTAATATTAAAATTAATATCAAATAGTAACTTAATCATAAGCAATGAATTTTATTAGATATTAAATAAAGTCTAATTCTTATTAGCTTTAGGATAAAAAAATAATTATAGTGGAGACATTTAGTAGCCAACAGGAGAAAAAGAAAGACTAAACTTTACAAGTGCGAGTAAATAAATCTAACATCAAAAAATATTTAACTCATGATACATCATTTAAATAATATAAAAAATAGCAATTAAATGTCCTAAATGATTTATACTTGAGAGAAAATCAGAAATAAGTATTTCAGATTATATCCTCTACAAACAGTTACGTACTTAGGATATTTTTTATATTAATTTAAAAGTAATGTAAATATAAGTATATTAATTTAAAGTGATGGCCAATGTAATGGGAAAATACTAAACATAAATAATAATATTTGCGTTATTAATTATATCGGAGTTTAGTACAGCAAAAGCTTAATATAAAAAGTAACTTCAGCTATACCTGAACATGTTTAACTTCTCCAAACTATAATGAAATTTTTAAACCCATAATTTAATTTTTTTTATTATGATATTCTTACCAGTAACGAAAACATTTATATCAACTGCTTTTGCTACCAGAATGGTCCCAGAGACTGTTGTACCTCCATTTAATTTCTGAAATAAATTTTTAAATCAGAAATAAATATGTATATACTTATCAATAACATATAGTTCTTCTTTTTTCACCTTATTTTTTAATGAGAGGAGAGAGATAGAAAATATTTTAAATGAATGACAAATCAAATCAAGAATTTCGGGTATAATACGTAGTAAGGTCTGTAAGTTTCCGGCCTTCATTCTCCTACTTCAAGCAGGCTGACACTAGCCTGACGTGCATGTCTATATCTACACTCTCCATATCCATCACCTGCGTTTTCTTAGTCCTGTCAGTTCGTATCTAACCTTGAAGTAATCTGTGGGTTTTAACAATGTTCAAGATAGAATACCGTGCGGTTATTAAATTCTTGTGTAAAGAGGGTCTCACTTCTGGGCAAACTAAAGAGCGCTTGGATGGTGTGTATGGGAAGACCTCTGCCTCGTATTCCACAGCAGCAAGGTTTGGGCTTTCAAAAACAAGTGTACTGAGGATCATTAAAGAACATTTGCATATGAGCAAGGTGAGTGCAAGATGGGTTCCAAAAATTCTTTTGGGCTGCTCAAAAAGAGGAACATGTTCGCTGCAGCAATCAAATTTTACCTGGGTATAATGTGGATCCAAAAAATTTCTTGGACTCAATTGTAACTATGGATGAGACAATTGTTCTATTCTATGACCCACTCAGCAAAAGGGAGTCTATGGAATGGAAAAGGCCATGAGAAGCACCTCCTCTAAAGGCAAAAGTCACGCAGTCGACTAAAAAGCCACCTTTTTTGGGGATTGTAGAGGAATACTGCTGACTGATTTTAAGGAAAGGTACACCAATGTGTACGAGTATTATGCAACCCTACTTCACCGTTTATGAGACGCCATCATAGATAAAAAGCGGGGGAAGTTGAGCAGAAGTGTTCAGCTTCTTCACGGCAATGCCCCTGTCCACACAGTATTGATTTCCAAGGTCGCTGTGAAGGAATGTGGATTTCAAGAAACCTCCCATCTACTCTACAGCCCAGACTTGGCTCCTAGCGACTTCTAACTAAAGAAGTCGCTTTTTAATATCGGAACTTTAACACCGACAAAGAGGTACAAGCAGCAGTGGAAGAACATTCTTCTAACAAAGAAGAAAATTATTTTTTTAAGTGTGTAGAACTTAGAGGAGAATATATTGAAAAACAATAACATGTTTTTCTCTTTCACCTTTCCTTCTTCCTCTGGCCGGAAACTTCTGGACCTTACTATAAACTTTAATAATAATATCTCAAAAGGCTTTCTATTTCTACAACACTATAATATTGAAAACAATGACTAAACTGTTTATAAAAAAACTTATGTAGGCCGGTAGGATATGATCCAAAAACAAGGATGAATTTGATGAATAAAACTTTTATATAAAAATAACAACAATGAAGGAGTGCTCCTTAATTTCAATGTTTATTAATTTACTTTCAGAAGCAAATATTGAGGAGCATTACTTAATTATAAGTAGATAAAAGTAACTATAATAGAAGACTACAATGAAAAAGGATGTTAGGTCCTAGATCATCCAGGTTTCTGATAGTGTGGGTTATATTCCAGCATACATCAGCTGATTTTTATTTTGAGTTAGCCCTAAATAATGAATCTCGGAGATTATACCCTAGTCAGAAAAGAACAGCAGCCTCTAGAAAAATGGTGAGGCTACAAAAAAAAAAACAATAAAATGTTATTATCTTCTTTCTTTTAATTTTTTATGAAGTTGTTTTGAATATATTAATTGAAGTGCAATATATAATTTAAAAATACAATCCTCCTTTATTTAATAATTTTGACGTTTTGGAGAAATATTTCCCCGAAACATCAGAATAATTAAATAAAGTAGAAGATTTCATTCGGAAGTTATATATTGCCCTACAATTAATAAAAGATCAAGCACTTTACAACGACCTGAAAGAAGGAAGATTGGGTCACATGAAATAGAACAAATAAGTCTAGTTTCTTGGTTTTATTCATTTATTTTTTTTAAATTAGGTCATTTTAAGAGTTTCTGAATCATGGCATTAATAAAAATAAAAAGTTTGGGTTATAAAACCTAAAAAGTTATTAATAAATTCAATTACCGCATGTTTTACATTAGAATAAATCAAAAAGTGATTCCAGATAGTTCTCACTTTTTCCCTGATATTGACCTATAATTTGTTTACATAAGTTGTTATTTTAAAGTTCATTTAAGAAGAAGTAAGGTTCATTTACAATCAAGAATGTGAGTTCCAAAATATAATCCTTACATATGCTTTTTTCAAAACTGAAATTTATATCACCTAGGAGGCATTGATTGTTACTTTTTTAATGGTTATTTTAAGTCAGAATGTGCAGCGACCATGTTAAGTTAAAAAAAAAATATCAGTTCTAGCTTTAAAAAGTTCCAAATGCCTAACATTTGGCACAATTATCGAAAAATCAGTTTTGTAGATACTAACTAGTTAAAAATAAAATAAAACGTCTGCAAAAAAAAAAAAAAAAATAGTAGTAGTAGCTTCATCTTCAGTTCTACACAAAATAATAATGGTTTGATAGACTACCATTAAATTTCAATAATTATTAGTTACAAAATAAAATAATTTTAAAATACTTATCAAGGAAACAATAATTAATGATTACTTTGCTTAAAACAAATGGATAATCTCGTCTTGATATTTTAACTTTTGGTGTATTTGGATCAGCTAGATAACTCAATTGTTTTTTTTCTAATCCAACTTTGATTCTACCTCCAATCACTGCCACTGTTGCTGGAACGGCACCCTTTAAAAACATATACTTTTCATTAACTATAATACTTGAATCAATACACCTCATTACAAGTATTATATGCATATTTCTATAAATGAAAGCATCAGTGTACATAAACAATTATGTTTAGAGAAACAGCAAAAAATTTTCAAATGCTAATTTTTATTTAAAAAAATTATTGCAATATTTTATTTATCAGATGTAAATTTTTCAGAAATGTTTTTCAAATTTAATATTAAAAAAAACAACTCAATATACGTCATTCTTAAGTGATGAGTGAAATTTAGCTATGCTAATAGTCTCTTATCACATTTTATTTCACAGATTCGGAAATTATTATTATTTCTTTTGAATAGAATAATTATGAACAATCATAATCATATATGAATCATTAAGAACTTGGAACTTAATATGAAGGAAATTGCACCAATTACAATAATATATTCATTAAACATTATTCTTAGATCACATTAATTTAACTAAGCACACAAACCATGTTACCTTAACCATAATTTTCCTGTGGTCCCTCGAATTGAGTAGAACTACAGGCTATTTTATATTCATTTTCCTACCTGATCTCTAACAATTCCTTCCACAGCAACAGCAGTGTTAAAGTTATGAGGGGAAGGCATGCCATGGGTTATTATAGTGGATTCTAAAGCAACCACTGGTTTTTTCTCATTCAAAGCTGCCAATACTTCCTGAGATATATCTACTAAACTGGAACCTTTCTTAGACAAAGTATGTTTCAACTTAAAATTAGCTCTTAAAAAAGACATTTCTAATCAACTTCCTTTATATTAGTAATCGAAAATTAAGGTGTTAAAAAAAAGAAAAGAGAAATGAAACGATGTATATGCTCACACGTTTATTGATTGAACAATACATATAGTATATAACAATATAACAGCTTTATGATCAGTAATCTACAATACGCACTGCTTCAAAATTGAAGCTTCGACCTTCACCGCGTTGATAAGGTTATGACAGATTAGAACCTGAATAACCCTTTCACTTGATATGAAATATCAAAATAAAATATATCCAATCTCTTTATGTATGTATTTACTAAACACATCAAGATTCATTGTACAAGGTAATTCATTTAAAAAGTTTTAAAAAATATAAATTTTTAACCCAATAATCTGATATTTTTAAAATACCTGTTATTTAGGAAATGTTTATGTTAGTCATAGAGACCTTATTGTATTTGTATTTTCTTGGCTGAGAATTTTATAATTTTGTATCCGATTGCCAGAGTGAAAATTTTCTTAGAACCAATCAAGAATAGGCGAATAGACAGGTTTACCAAAATTACAATATATAACATTTGCACGGTTCGCCAAATCTCAAGAATGTTTTTAATATTCGACAAAAAATATTGATACTGTAATACTATTAAAAGGCAGTCATAACCTTTTACTTATTATTTTTACTTGATTTTCCGTATTAACATTTATTTAACCTTGATTTCCATTATGCCCAGACTGTAGGTTACACCACAAAACTTTTAGTTGGAGAGGAAACTAAACTATTGTAGCCGTCACGCAATTAGAAACTTTATGCACTTACTTTGGCTTCCCTAATCCTTCCTTAACATCTCTTGAACCCTCGGAGAATGTTTTTGTTTTGTAGTCTGAAAATAGGTATCAGGTCTTCCATTTTAAGACAATAAAAAAGACAAATCAGAAATTCTCACTGGATCTCACTGGATAAATTTGTGCGGGTCCAAAGTTTCTAATTTGCTGAAGGCTGCTGAAGATGTAGGGCAAGATCACAAAATAAAAAAAAAATGATATTGATGTATGTATATATAAGTTCTATTTTTGAATGATTTCTCTAATTGATCTTAGTAACAAAAAGTGACCATTATTAAGTAGTACCTACTTCCTTTTTATTGATTTTGCTCAATATTCCTTCACATTTTAAATATTACCTTTTCGGAGTAAAGCACCTCTTAAACGGTCAGTATTATCATGGGCGAGCGCAGAGGAGGGTGAGGGAGAGGGAGAGGGAGAGGGAGAGAGATTTTTAAAAAAATTCTAGACGGGCGACATTAGAGCAAAATATTCTGCTCTAGAAATCTTCCACTTTTTTTCTGCTTTTTGTGCTTTTTATTGTCCACTTATTCGGCTTTAAAGTATTTTATTTTGTAAAGCATGGTCGAGTGAGACAATCCCTACATTCTTCCGACATATCTATATCTCAACCCTGGACGAAAAAATTGGACAATTCATCTTTGCATGGAGTCTTATTTCTTTAGATTTACGATCCATTTTTCTGAAATTATCTTTCAATTATGATCATTTGGCCCATTTAGGATTTGTTTTTGAATAGTGCGATTATGTATTATGTATTTCCTTGTGTTGCTTGCAGACCAAAATTCATAGACCCTAAACTAGTTAGTACAGAACTTGCAAAGAGACAAGCCCAACAGAAGACATCTGGAGTTCAAGGCAAGACACTTGAAGTGAACAAGTTTTTTGACATTGGGAACAGGCCACGTTGCGCGAGGCTCCCCGAGACCGGACTCGAGCTGCTCGTTCTCCACCGAATGGTGGTCTCCAGCCTGCATATCCACCAGTTCAACATGAAGTTCAACTTCCATTTATTGAGGCAGCAGCCACTTTTCGAACCTCACTTCCAAGCAACATACCAGCAACTAATAGGAAGGAACAATCAAGGACTGTCATTAAATCATCATCTCATGCTCAAGATGTTTCAATCTTGGGGCAACTCTTCTCTAGAGGTCGACTACTCAATCCTATATCAAAGTTCAATTTGTAAAAAAAAAATGACAGTTAAATTTAAAAAAAACAACGAAAAAATGCGGTGTAAAATTATCAGCAGTTGTAGTTAGTTATACGTTAAGCACGCAAGCTCGCATCCGCGCAAAGGTTTTTTTTTTTTTTTTTTAATAATAAATCCAATGGTGAAAACTAAAAAGATTAATAATTTTGAAATCATGAAGTGAAATATTAGTTGGTGAGATAATACAGATTTTTTGGTAAATACGTGGTGGACAAATCAATAAAAATCGGTAATGTAAATAAATTAAAAGATAAATACAAAGTAAAAATAAGAAATAAAAATAAGATATATAATTATCTGTGTGTGTAAATAGGAATGCAATAGAAAATGAGAGCATGATTCTATGAAAGTGCAATACCATATCAATACACAAAATTTCCTTTTCATTTAAGAATATAGGTAGTAAATTAAAATTCAAATAGGTAATTGGGAAATTTCTTGTATCCAATCTATGAAATTAAGATATGTTAACACAGTGATATATCACACACAATCTCTTTGATCCCCCTACTTAAGATTCGCTACAACGACCTAATCATTAAGGCTTTGTTTTATGATTGTCATGATATTTGCATACAATATGATATGAATAGTAAAATATTTTTGGGAGTTAAAGATTTGAAAAGGATCTGTTCATAACATTTGGAAAAACTGTTGAAGTGTGTGGTACAAACGAAGATTGGCGTTAACTGGAATTGAATTTCAGTGGGTAGCATCAGTAAGTATATCGCATGCATGGTACTCGAATTCGAAGCAATGATTTTTAAAAATTTTTTTTTGTTTAAATTTTATTTACAGGATATATATCGTCATAGAACAAAGGTACAACTCAAAATATTCGAATTTTGAGTTAGCGATTGTAGTCAATTGAAGAAATAGCCTGTTTTGTACTTACTATATAAGTATAACTCTAATTGGCTCCCCCACCACCCAAGACGTAGCGTTTCTTAATTATGTTGACAGGATTAATTCTGTGAGATCTTTCTCGTCCGTAGAATAAAGGTAGAGCGGTGTGGTGCAAGTACGCACTAAATTTTACTAAGTTCGACTTTACAGGACTGTAAAATTTTTATTTTCGTCTAGATTTTTCATCTGTTTTTAAAAATGTTTGTTGGACGATTATGTTTAAATATTATATTCAAGCCTACGTTTAAACCATATCCATTTTGATGAGATTGATAATTTAATTGAATAGAATTTAGCACGGTCCTTGCCCCTGCTTTAAGGGATAAGTATGTACAAGGTATCTGGGAAATTCATTATTCAAGCAAGAGCGGTTTTGGGGCAATTGCAATAGTTCGGTTTCTGGAGGATTATTATACAAGTATAATTATCGAAAACAGTTAAAGCTTGTCTGAGATTCACATTTTACAATCTTCATTGAGTTATAAAAGTGGGATGTAATAAATGTTATAAATTTATTGAAAAAAATAATTTTTGTCTTACAAAACATGACAAGTGTACGAGTAATGTATGTAAGAGTAAGTGTACACCACGTACACATGTCACACAATAGAGGTCTGCACTTGGCCTTGCTATCATGTTTTGCTGGGTGACTGCGGACAGGCGCTTAAATATCAAAGAGAAATGCATATCACAAAGTATTTTAAAGAACAGCTTCTGAAGGTTCCGCTCGAGGCAAAAACAAAGAAGCTTGCTGATAGATAAAGACACAACTTTATCAACAGATTAGAACGAATATTTTTACAACCCGTTATATTTCACCTTAGCGATCTTTCGTGATTGGGTTCTGATACACCAGTGTTTTGGCTTCATTCTCCGTAAGGGACAGTTCTTACCAGTTGAGCGTTTGGATTTAACGAGACAAATACGCACTTACATCACCCTACAACTCAAAATTGAAATTGTTCGGAATTCAGATTTAAAGTTTTCGGTCTACACTCATGAAATCTGCTCATTAAAACACTGAACATTCGTAATACTAATCATTAATTCTTTCCTACGTTATTATTCGAGTAGGCCATAGCCATTTGATTTTTTTTTTGGCCAATGGTGGAGGAATATTTTGTAGAATTTATCTTTTTCCAAGCCTGATTTCAACATTTTTCTCAATCATCTCCCACTTAATTCGCACATGTACAAAGAAAAGGGAAATGACAATTATAAAAAGCAAAAATCAATGAACACAAAAATTTTATTGACGTTTCATAATATAGATAAACTTTTTTTTTTTTTTTTAATGTCGACCGAGATATTTAGCATAATTACAATAATAAATTATAAGAACAACGCTGTCATTATCGTTATCACAGTATTTGAGAATCACAGAACAAGATCCATGGAACTTGCTAAACATAAAGGCTCCAGATGTAGACAAATAAGCTTACCATTAGCAGTTACCGGTCCTAGAAAAAAAAAAAAATATATAATAAAATAGGATCTCCTATATTTGGTTGACAATGAATACATTAAACCAGTTAATGCTGATTTTTATAAATTTCTAAAATAATTTAAATTTAAAAATATTCAATTAGCTTTACAACTTTTTATATTCTGCTTACTGTTTTTGTTTATTTTTATACTGTAGTTTTTGATTTTAACCTCTATTTGGCAAGAGCTCGGCTGTTCGGATGACCGATTTTCTGTAATATTGCTTTTATTTACTTACTGTTTTTTTATAACAATGTATTGTACATAATTATTACATATGAGAAGATAAGTTGATTTTTTAAAACCAGTTTTAAGAGAGCGGTTCAAAATAATAAAGTTTGAGATAAACAAGATGTTATTAACAAATATATTTGTAAAAATAATTTAAGTTTTACTATTGAATGTACTTATATTAATATGGCAATGTATTTATATTAATATGGCATTGTAGAAATCTGTAGAAGGGAGTATGATATAATCAATGTGTAGGCAAAAAAGTGAGCCACGCTCTGCTACCAAAACTTTTATTATTTCTATATGTTATGGGCCCAGGAGTGCTATAAAAGTGTACTTTATGCAAATAAGGTGAATTTACGATCGGTTTTCTTGGATTGAGCCGTATTTTTTTTTAAGGTAGCGTGAGAGAAAAACATGGCTACCGGACCGGTGATAGCGTACCCTCAGTTGACGGATATTAATTTTCAATAACTGGAAGTTCAGAGTAATAATATTATTGCATGAAAAAGGTGTAAAATCAGTCTTCGATGAAGGTGTGGAAAAGACTAACACCAACAAGGAATTGGACAAGAAAGCCAAAAACATAATTATCAACTGTGTTACCGATCGCCATATTGATTATGTGAAACGGATTATGTGATATTGAGAAATTGTGAAACGGCAAGAGACATGATGTCTGCTTTAAGCAACATTTTTAAGAGAAAAAGTGCTACATCAAAGCTTCTGATACGTAAAAAAATTATTAACTTTAAAGTGTACGACTTCTTTGCAAGAACATTTTAATAAATTTGACAATTTCGTGAGGAAACCATGGGTTCTAAACCATGGGGGTCAATGGGTTCTAAACTTGAGCAGGACGATCTCGTTTGTCACTTACTTTTGACAATTCCAAGTGAGTACGACAAAGTAGTAACTGTTTTAGAAGCAATGGATACCGAATTAACTCTTGATTTTATTAAATCTAGATTACTAGATGCTAAACTAAAAATTAATCACATACAAAATGGTAGTAATGAAACTGATACATCATTTAAAGCATTTAGTCAAATTAAGAAATGCTATGAGTGTGGTGATAGTAGACATTTGTCATATAATTGCCCTAAAAGGTCAAAAAATAATTTCAGGAAAAATGATAAGAATTTTTCATCGCAGAGACATTCTTCAAAACCCTCGGGCAACTTCAGTCAATATCGTTGGGATGATAACAGAGGCTATAGTAGACAGATGACCAGCAATGTTTGTCAACGTCTGAGAGTCTTGGAGGCGTATCCTTCGTGGCATTTTCTGCCGATGTTGAACCAACAAGAGATGGCTACATAAATTCGATTCTGGAGCTACGAGTCATATGGTTCCAAGGAGACAGCTAAGTTTGTCACGAATATTGTGAGTATTCCCAATGTAAATATTAAAGCTGCTAACGGTGAAATATTAGTGGCAAATAAAAGTGGTATTTTAAGGGTTCGACCGGATAACAGTGATAACATTGTTTTCAGCATTCATGTAATGATTGCAGAAAATTTAACATGTAACCTTCTTTCAGTCAAAAAATTGCTTGATTCAAATTTTAAAATTATTTTTGAAGACAACAGAGGTTATGTTATAAGAAATGAATCTGTCCTATTTACATCCGAGCTAATAAGAAATCTATTTATAGTAAAATTAAGATATGTCAGTAATGAAGTAAACATATGTTATGTAAGCCGTGAACCTTCTAATATTTGGCACTTAAGATTGGGCCACTTTAACAGAGGAGGTTTACGCTTAATGGGTTTGCCTTATAGTAAAGATACGTGCGATTCATGCCAAAAAGGAAAGGCAACTAGAGCACCTTTTAAAGACGTTATTAAACCCAGGTCGAGTCGTGTAGGAAATTTGTTACATTGCGATGTATGGGGTCCTACAAATTACACTAGCATTAATGGTGAACGATACTATCTTGCAGTAGTAGATGATTTTTCATATTTTACGACGTTATATTTACTTAAACAGAAATCTGAAGCTACTCAAAGGATTATAGATCATATTAAACAGTTAACAGCGTCTGATATTTATGTTTCAGGGCTGCGTGTCGATAATGGTACCAAATTTGATTGTAATAATTTAAGAAATTTTTGTAGTGATAACAGTGTAAGGATGGAGTTTAATACTACACATTCACCCCAAAGTTGCGGAGTCTCTGGGCGACTCAACAGGACTTTGTTAAATAAAGCGCGAGCTATGTTTGTTGATAGCAATTTGCCCAAATATCTATGGGGGGAGGCAGTGAGATGCGCTGCATATCAACTTAATCGTTCCCCAACTAGAGCCATTAATGGTAATAATTCCAGCAGATAAATATCTTAGTAAGGCAGATTTAGGGAAACTAAGAGTTTTTGGTAGTAAGGCTTGGTATTATAAGTTACCTAAGAGGAATAAATTATACCAACGTGCTAATGAAGCTAGAATGGTAGATTATGCTTCAAATGGGTATCGTTTATGGGATCCTCAATTAAATAAGATTATTATTTCACGTGATGTTAAATTTGACGAAAGTAATTATTACTTTGACGGTAAAAAAATTGCTCAAGAAACAAATGATAATGTATCTATTAAACACGGTTGCCCGATTGATGATGTAAATGTTGAACCGACTGTTGTATCTGAAATAAATGATAATTACATTCCATAAGTAGAAGAACAGTTTGAACCGCAGGCAGAGAGCGAGAGGAGATTGACTCGGGAGACAAAACTTCCTTATCATTTAAAGAATTATGAAATTTATTCTGCCTATTGTCTTATGTCTTGCGATGGTAATCCCAAAACTTTTCTAGAAGCTTTTAAAGCTGGACCAGAGTGGAAGAAAGCTATCGATGATGAACTGGCAGCACATAAAAGGTTCGAAACATGGTTTCCGGCAATATTACCTGAAAGTGAAAAGGCGAATTTCATAAAATATTTAGTTTATAAAAATTTGATAAAGTTAGAATATATTGAATGGGATCTTAATAAGGCTGACATCTTTACTAAAGCTTTGCCCACTCAAAAAAATTTCAAATTTGTTGTAAAATGATAGCTATTTTACCTATTGATGAGGATTGATGAAGTTTCACTGCATTGATTCTATATTTTGTTTGGTTTACTGGAGTGATTAAAATAATATAATTGTAAGCAATTTAAATTACTTTTTTAAAAAGAATACTTTAAATTGAGAGGGGGTGTAAAAATAATTTAAGTTTTACTATTGAATGTACTTATATTAATATGGCAATGTATTTATATTAATATGGCATTGTTGAAATCTGCAGAAGGGAGTATAATATAATAAATGTGTGGGCAAACAGTGCAAAAAAAGTGAACCACGCTCTGCTATCAAAACCTTTATTATTTCTATAATATTTTATATACAGTAAGGCCCAAGGATCTTGTTCTGTGACTCTCAATTACTCATTTCTCAATTCAACAATGATGAAGGCTGCATTGATTCTATAATTTATTGAATGATTATTGGAAATTATGCTTAATGTTTAGACTGACTTAAAAAAAAAAAAAAGGTTGTCCATGCTATAAAACTTTGAAAAAGTTAATAAAATTTTGTCATTCATTGATTTTTGCTTATTATAGTTGTTTTCCTTTCCTTTGTTTCTGACATCTCATGTTTGAGTTTAGTTGGAGATTGAGAAAATATTGAAATCATCCACGGGAAATGGTAACATATTAAAATTGTGCAAAAATCAACAAAATGTTTCTTCATCATTAGCTAAAAATAAAATCAACTTTACGGGTAATAATGTAGGAAAGAATTGGTGAAAGTTTTACCGAAGAACAGCGTGTTTTAATAAAAAAGTGTAGAGCAAAAACTTGATTTCCCTTTTCTCAAAAATTTTGGTTTTTAAGTTGTAAATTTATTCTACGACGGGTAACGGGGGAAGTACAAACATGGCAGCTAAATTAACTGTTTTTAATTAACTGCAAATTGTATACAATTTATATTTTCAGAAAATTGAGTGATGTATGAATGTAGTTTTGACGATGATCGGATTATTTGTAATTTTACATAAATTAGTGAGGTTTTACGTCCGTCGACATATGAAGCGCTCCTTTAAAGAAGGGCGATTCCGCCATAATTTCTATTTTAATTTAAAGGCTATTTTAATATTATGCATGGTATATGTACGATATTCGTGGAATACATCGCATTCTATTTCATAAATGCTTGAAGAAATGCGTCGTTTAATATAAAAGGGTCCATTTCTGACTGCATCCAGTTTATTCCTGTTTAATTTAGCGCCGTTTGTTATATATACAAAATCACCTTCTTTAAATTCGTGAATTTTTCTGTTTTTATCTATTCGATTCTTATTTTTTTCAAAATTTTTTCTGGAATTTTCAAGTGCTTCCCGGCGATCCTTTATTAAATCAGAGTCTCGTTCCAATTCAGTCGGTACTATTTCTGATCTAATACCTAGTAAGAGGTAAGCAGGTGAGAATTTAGTCGTTCCATGAATAGTACTGTTATATTTCTCAACACACAACTTAGCAACCTTCTTTATAAATTATCTTGAAATTATACTGGGATAAATACAGCATTAAGTCCCCTAACGCCTCATCAGTTCTTGATTTTGCTTTTAGATTAATCAGTGGTTTATGATCTGATGTTACTATGAAAGTCTTTCCTATTAAATAGTATTGCCAATATATAATGGCCTCTTTTATAGCGAGACACTCCAAATACATTATTTCTTTTTTCATCTGGCTTGGTGTAAGCTTTTTTGAAAAGTAAGCCACTGGATGTAACATTCCATTTTCTTGAACTTGTTTTAAAACTGCTCCCAGTCCTGATCGGCTTGCATCCACTTCTATTACTATATCTTTGTCTTCATTGTAAATCGCTAAAATTGGTGGTGAACATAAGTATCGTTTAACCTCTTGAAAACAAATTTCACAATCATCTGTCCAAACAAATTTTTCATTCTTCTTCAACAAATTATGTAAGGGAGCTAATCGTTGAGTACAATGGTCAACTTTACCATTTTCTATCACATGCCCAAGATACTTTATAGATCGCGTAGCAAAGTTACATTTAAATAATTTTAATTTAATTCCCTCTTTCCTCATTGTTTCAAAAACTAACCTTATGTGTTTTAAATGTTCCTCAAAAGACTTCGAAAATATTAAAATGTCATCTATATAATTAACACAAAATTTTCCCAAATTATGTTTACGTAAAATACCTGATAACACCCTTTGAAAAATTGCTGGCGAATTTTTATAACCGAAGGGGAGTACTTTCCATTGCCAATGACCTTTCTGTGTTATGAAAGCTGTCTTCTTCCTGTCCTTTACTCGAATTGGTATAGACCAAAAAGCCGAATTAATGTCCAATGCCGTGAACCAACTGCAGTCGCCAACATTCACAACCAGATCTTCAATTCTAGGAAATGGCTGAGGTTCGGTAACCACTAGTTTATTTAACTCTCGGAAATCTACACATAATCGAGTTCTTCTTCCATCTTCTTTTTTAAAAGCTAAGGTTACAGGGGATGCAAATGGAGAACTCGATTCTTCTATTAAATCATTCTCCAACAATTTCGAAATTTGTAAATCTATTTCCTCTTGGTCTGGGAATGAACATCTATAAGGTTTTTTTTGCAATGTATCTGTCTTCTTTTAGTTTAATTGTAGCTTCGCTGTTCCCCATTGAACCAACATCAAATTTATTAGTAGCAAAACACATTTTATATGCTTCTAGTAAACCAATTATTTTGCATATCAATCCGTAAATCTTCATTGTTATTGCCCTCATCTTCTTCAGTCAAATTGATCCAGTGTCTGGATTGTGATGTTTTGTTTTCGCATATTTGTTGTGAGTGAAAGCGATTTTTATACAACCTTCATTTATAACAATAAACAGCCATTAAACAGCCAATCAATTAAGCCAATAAACAGCTGTTCAATGCCATTTAAAAGTAAATGATCTGAATTAATAATTAATCTTGTTAATTATTAATTTACATATATACCTGTACCACTACAACCCATGAAGGGTCTTGGGTTCAGTACTTGTTAAGGACCATACTGTCTCTAGGCCAACGGTTGTGCAAGGAGGTGATTTGGCCGAGATCACGCTCAACCGCCAGGTTTTTCTCCCAATTAAGGGTACCCATTTTGTAGAGGCTGGGTCTCCCTGACTGACACTGAGCTACTCCGCTCCCCCCAAACATATATACATATATATATATACATTTAGCATAGATATAATAAAGTGAAATATAGCTCCAGGCCATTAAAATAAAATATTTAACGCATTTTATTAGTTTTATATATATATATATATATATATATATATATATATATATATATATATATATATATATATATATTACGAAATAATATTAGGTCTTTTAATAAGGATTGAAGAAAATAGAAAAGCAAAAAAGCTTTTCCTATTCAGACCAGAGTATTAGAAGAAAAAGGCGATGCCCCCAAAAAACAGGGTCCCAAGGTGGTAGGAAGGAATATGTCTGCGAAGATTACAGTATGGATAAAATAAAATGCCAGATAATATCTGGAAATCGACATAATTCTAGAAAGCGTAGAATTTAATGAAGCACTATTAATTAATTAATTAATTAAATCAGTTTCTTTTCTGTCTCTTAATGTATGTACTTGTTTCACCAAATCTAATAGTAATCGTTACTGTTATTAGACAGAATTTGATGTAGAGATATGTATTTTAAGGATAACAAGGGAATAAATTAATTTGATCATTAAATATCGGTATAATCATTAGCACACCTACATTTACGAAGCCGAATTCGTAAAATAACATTCTGTTTCCACTAACGATTTTATTTATTGTAATGCGAATGTGTTTTCGCAGACAAAGTTGAAGCTTAGATTCTCTATCCCTATTGTAATCCAGAATAACTAATAATCGGTTGTCAAAACCAACTTATCTAAAGGCAGCGAAATAAAGCTGATGAACATTTATAAATAAAATTAATAAATGCTTTAAAGCATTAATGACATTAATTAATATCTCAGATTTACTAAAATTTTCTACTAACGCATTTGTAATTTTTTCAGAAAAAATGGAATATAAATGCCGGATTTATTCAATTTCTTTGCCGATTTTTGTGAGAAATGGTTTTTCAGCAGGGATAAAGTTTTTTAATGCTTGTAAAAATATAAATTAAGGTAGTCTGGGTAAGTGCATACTCGGGACAATTGTATATATGGGTGTTTATTTCAAATCTTTTGGGAGAGTTTCCATCTATGAGAATTTTTCTATTCACTTCAAATTTTCATAGATCTTAGCTCTTCCAACAAATAATTTGAAATAAATCTCCATATACTTTCTCCGAGTACGCACTTATCCCGCATGCCTTACTAAAGAATATGTCTCAAATAGATTTTTATAGACTTACAAGGTTGATATCGAACTTGGTAATCACAGATTCCGATCACTTTTATATATATTATAGGACAGAGATTTAGAGATTTGATTTAAAAAATATGGAAAAACTATTCAATTAGAGTTAAACTTACAAGGAAGATATCGAACATGATAATCACATAAACTTCGTGTAATGATAATTAAATTAAAATATATTTATAATACATATATTTACTGTAAAATAATGTTGACGGAGTTATAACTTAAATATTTTATTCCTTCGGATTAGTATAATATTTCTAGGCTATGCGATTATATAAAATCACACATATATTATTCAAGTGCACGACCTCTTTTTCATTAACATATATTTGAATAGAATCAGATCTGTCATATGACATGCGAAGGCTTTGTACTCTGCAAGCGCGAAATAGATGAGTCACGAATGTCTAATTTAAAATTATTATTTTAATTTAAAACAATTTTACTATCATTCACTTCCATGCAATGTTACAAGATAGTTAGAGTTTCTCCACACTATAATGCTAATATGCGAGATTAAAGAGACGAAGTGATACGTGAGTATTAGAATAAGGTAATCTTCTAATATAAAACGGATTAACAAAATTTATTTGTATAACGTACTTAAACTAATTAACTAACTAATTAATTAACTTAATTTGTTCTCCTTAGCACATGTTTTAAAATAGTTCAATTCACTTGTATTTTTTTTTTAATTTTAAAGCCCCATCGCATATGGTGATGATGTCAGAGGTTGATAAAGTGGTTTGGATCTCTTTTGCTACATATAGTGCATTTTAGGAGACGTCTGAGGAGAGGAATAAGTTGGAGTTTTGGATATTTATATGGTTAAACGGTTCTGCTGATGGGGCTCACTAGTAGTATTGTGTCAGTCCAGGTAGTTAGTTATCCCCAGTCCAGTATAAGACTGTTTAAATATAATTGCCACATTGCCATATTGCCATAGTGACCGTTCTTTTGGGGTCAGACTCCTGAATAGTGGGTTCATCGTGTGTTCAGTAAATCGAGGGACGGTGTAAGTTCCGTTTTAACAGAAGTAAGTTAGTGTCTCACAATTTGTCTCAGAACGCTGTTCCCTGGCGGAGGGATAGATTTGGCTATGTCAACAGATAGTTTAGTCTGGAAGACTTGGTCTTCACCATCCTGATCTTCTTCTGGCAATGGCGGTATAGTGTCAGATGCCTGTCGATGCCTGTGGCTCCCAAGTACATCAGGTTATTTGCCAGATTATTTATTCTACCCGCAACCCTATAAGCCTTGGGAAGAGGGGGCTTGTTCTTCTGGATTGAGAAAATAATGCAGTCGGTCTTCTTGGGACTGACTGTAATATTTAGTCCTTCCAGTTTCTTTGTGATCTCACAAGCCTACTCCACTCTCGTTCCGTTTATAAGGCTACTGTAGATTTCTATATCATCGGCGTATGCCGCTACAGCAACTTTCTTAAACCTCGTTTTAAAGAGATTAAGGCGTAAAACCTGTTGTTCATCAACGCCTTTGTTAACGCTTATATATTTATATTAATAATATTGAAGAACATTAGATAGCATGGTTAAATAGAAGTGATAAGAAAAGATTATAAGGATACGAAGACAAAAAATGATAAATTAAAAGTTAATAATTTTTTTTTTTTTTTTTTTTTTTTTTTTTTTTTTTTTTTTTTTTTACGACTCTACAACCCGGTGACAGGTCTTGGCCTCTTCCAACCGTTTCCTCCAATCGTCACGGTCCCGTGCAGTCGCGATCCAGTTCCTCACTCCTAGCATGTTTCTAGCGTCTGTAAAGACACCATCCGACCACCTCAGCTTTGGCCTTCCTCTCCTCCTTGTTCCATAGATTGGCTGGGTCAGCAATAGCCTTGGCATTTCCCCATCAGCCATTCTGGCAATATGCCCTGCGTACCTCAGCCGTCTTAATTTCATTGTTCTAACAATTTCAGCCTCTCCAAAGGCTGTGTACAGTTCCCGATTTGTCTGGCGTCTCCATTCTTCTCCAACTTTTACGCCTCCGAAAATTCGTCGAAGAACTTTTCTCTCAAAAATCATTAGTTCCTTTTCAGCTACCTTGGATGCTGCCCAACATTCTGATCCATACAGAAGTACGGGGCGTACTAAGGTTTTATAGAGGTGGAGTTTAGTCTTTCTTGAGAGTATTCTCTTGTTGAGCTGCCTAGCTAGACCAAAGTAACATCTATTAGCTGAGGCAATCCTCTTTCTGATCTCTATATCGGGGCTGTTGTCTTGTGTCACTATAGATCCCAGGTACTTAAACTCAGAGACCTTTTCAAACTTATTCTGTCCTATGGTCACCGTCTCACCTGGCTTCGGAACCTCTTCTGTAACCATGTACTTAGTTTTGGACTCGTTCGCCTGTAGTCCAAGCTTACTGGCTGATCTCGCCAGAGCTATAAATGCCTCACTCACTGACTGGAAAGAGCGTCCCACAATGTCTACATCGTCGGCGTATGCCAACAATTGGACTAGCCTGTTAAATATGTTTCCATCTTTGCGTAAACCCGCATCTCTTATTGCCTTCTCTAAAGCTAGATTAAACAATAAACAGGCCAATGCATCACCTTGCCGGAGTCCCTTCTTTGCATGGAATTCTTCTGACCTTTCGCCGTTTTTCTTTATCACACATCTAACATCCCTCATAGTAACTTTAATAATCCGTATAAGTTTCTCAGGTATATTAAGTTCCCTCAGGGCACTGTATAGCTTTTCACTATCATACATACATACATACCATCATACGCCGCTTTAAAATCTATGAATAGATGGTGTGTTTTTATTTGATACTCTCGACCCCTTTCTAAAATGGTTCGCAGGCAGAAGATTTGGTCCGATGTAGATTTTCCTTTCCTAAAGCCACACTGGTACGGACCAAGTTCCCTTTCAGCATATAGCAAGAGACGTTTAAATAGTACTTGGGACAGTATCTTATATGCGCATGAAAGCAACGAGATTCCTCGATAATTACTACATGTATATCTGTCACCCTTTTTGTGAATAGGACATATTATTGACATGTTCCAGTCAGTGGGCATCTTCTCATTTGTCCATATCATGAGAAGAAGGTCTTGAAGTGTTTTGATGAGTTCACTTCCACCATTTTTTACGAGTTCCGCTGGCAGTGCATCGGCTCCAGGGGCTTTATTGTTTCTCAGCTTGCAGATAGCATCATCAATCTCATCCTCATCAGGGGGCTCGAGATCTGATCCTTCCAGCAGGCTTATCCTGTTTTCTTCTTCGTCGTCCTGAGCATAGGTTCTCACTTCCTCACAAGCGGGTCCTCCATAGTTGAGAAGATTACGGAAATAGTTTCTCCACTCTGTAAGGACTTTATACTTGTCAGTGACCAAGTTACCCTCTTTATCCCTGCATGATTTTAGCTTATTCGTGTAGGGTTTCCTTTGTTTGTTGACAATTCGGAAGAAATATCTACTTTCCTGGTTACAGCGCAGCAATTCCATCTTCTCCATCTCCTCCCTCTCCTTTAGTCTCTTCTTCCTACGGTGTACTCGTTTCTCATCCTTTCTTCTCTGTCTATACTCTTCTACGGTTCTTCTAGTGCTTTTTCTAATCATGGCCTCATATGAGAGATTCTTCCTTTCCGTGCCTGTTCTACACTCTTCGTCAAACCATGTCGACCTAGGTTCCTTCTCCTGTGGTCCCAAGACTTCTTCAGCTGCTTCCATTATTGCCTTATGACACCCTGACCAATACCTCTCAATGTCCTGGTCTTCATTACAGTTTCTTTGGCATAGCTTTGTATCAAGTACTTCAGCATAGGTATGCTGAGTCTCCGTATTTTCAGTTTTTCCAAATTAAAACTTTTGGGTTTCTCAGCAGCTTTAAAGTTCCTGACTGAGCATATCTTAGCAGTTATGTGCGCTATGCTAAGAAAATGGTCCGAGTCTACGTTGGCCCCTCTGAATGCTCTCACATTTCGCAGGTTGCTCCTATGCCGTCTTCCTACCAGAATATGGTCAATCTGGTTCACCACAGACCGGTCGGGTGATGTCCAAGTGCCCTTGTGAATATTCTTATGTGGGTAGCAGGTGCTTCCCACCACTAAGTCTCTGGATGCTGCAAAGTTAATAAGCCTTTGCCCATTGTCGTCGGTCGCATCATGAAGACTGTGTTTCCCTATTAATTGCTGGTATATATCTTCTTTTCCTAACTTAGCATTAAAGTCTCCAGCAATCACTTTCATATCATACTTCGGACATGCATCCAGAGTCTTTTCCAGAAGTTCATAAAAGGCATCTTTATCTTCTTCATCAGACACCTCTGTAGGGGCATGTACACTTAGTAGGGTGTAGTTGTAGAACTTTCCACGCACCCTTATCACACATATTCTTGGGCTTATTGGTTTAAAGCCTATTATCATCTGCCTGTACCTTCCCCTTACTATGAACCCAGTACCAAATTCATGTCGGTTTTCATGGCAGCTGTAGTATATGGAGTGACGTCTTTTTTCAAGAATTCCCTGTCCAATCCATCTGACCTCCTGGATAGCGCCTATGTCAATCTTATATTTATCTAATTGTTCTAAGAGCAGTTTTAGTGCTCCGGGTCTATAAAGGGACAATACGTTCCAGTATCCAAAGTTAAGAATCCTATGGGGGGTGCCGGGTCGATTCCTTACAAGACTGATCTTATCCGAGGCTACTTTGGGTTTCACGATAATAGAAGTTTCGGGTAGTGGGGCTATCCACCCTCTCTCCGTACCCTAGTCTGCTGATGGGGCTGCCATCTCAATGCATGCAGCCCTGCATCCCCGTCCGGGGCGGCTACCTAGGGAAGGTAGCCCTAGGGTGAGTACTGTATGTGTCCTTGTGTGCAGTAGGCTGTGATTGTGTACTGTATGAATGTTAGTGTACTGTTCCCCCAACCTGGAGGGCCAGTAGCTGACTGCGGTACAATGACCGGGCGATGGGGTCGCCACTTTCCTACGCCATAAATAAATTAAGAAAAATAAATAAAAATTAGAAAAATAAGAGAGATAATAAATAAATAAGAATAAAGTATAAATAAGAAAGAGGAAAAGAGAAATAAATAAATAAAAAGATAAATAAATTAGATCGTGAAAGAAAAGAAGAAAGGAGAAAAGCAATATTATATATTTTTAAAAAATCCTTCTTTGGAGAGAAAGGAGATTACCTTATTCACATATTTTTCCTCATTTCTCAACGCTATTGACATATTGATAGGTATTCCTATTTCATTTAATGTTCCCATGTGCAAAGCACAATCCTCAAAGATATGGGCTATTGTCAATCTCTCATTACATTTCTGGCATCAGGGCGGATTTTCTTTAGCTATTAAGTGAACGTGGGTAAGCCTTGTATGTCCTATTCTGAGTCGTGTAAGGACCACTTCTTCTCTGCGGCTGTTGCGACTGGAGCTGCTCCATGGTCTCACTTCATTCTTTATGGCCTTCAGTTTATTAGGAGCGCTGTTGTCCCACAATGTCTGCCACTCTTGGAGTATGGTCTCTCTTAGTGGCCGCGCTAGCTCTGATGGTGTCAAGAGAGCCTTACCGCGTCCTGTATGTGTATGGGCTTCTTTTGCAGCTCTATCAGCCATCTCGTTACCTTCAATGCCAATATGACTCGGTGACCAGACAAAATATGTCGATGTTCCAATATTCTGTAACATCTTTATAAGGCCTAAAATACATTGTATTCCTGAGTGATCCGAAAACATGTTATTCATTGCTTTCAGGGCACTAAGAGAGTCTGATACCACTACTAAATTTGCAACTGAGGATTTCATCACATGTCGGAGAGCCATTGCGATAGCATTAATCTCAGCGGAATATACACAACAGAGTTGATGTAGCTTACACTTATAGGTAGCATCAGGAGTGACAAAGGCAGACGCTATTGAGGTATCTGATTTAGACCCGTCGGTGAATATCAGTAGGTGTTCCGGTAAGGAGTTTATCATTTTATAAAATTGTTGTTTATATTCTACTGGATTTGTATCTTCTTTTCTAAATTTAGAGAGTTGGAAATTTATTTTGGGTTGTATATAAGTCCAAGGCGGTATGTCATTGCGAATAATATTTAAACTGATCATTTTCAACTTACTTATTGCAACGGACATTCTCTCTGCTAATGGCAACGTGGCATTACTCAGTTGTTGAAATCTTGTAGAAAACAGGTTGAAAAATGTATTTGTGGGCGGAATGTTTGGCTTGTGGGTACAACATTGTCATATAGTTTACGGCTAGCTTTTGTCTTCTAAACAACAGAGGTGGTAGGCCTGATTCTACACAAAGACTCATGGTTGGGCTTATTCTAAAAGCTCCAGTAGCGAGGTGTCTTCCAGTATGGAGCACAGAACCAAGCTTGGCTAAAGTATTTTTATGGGCAGAGCCGTAAACAAAACTGCCGTAATCTAGCTTGGAACCGATTAAAGCTTGATATACTTTAAGCATTGTGGTCCAGTCTGATCCCCAGTTTGTTCCGCTAAGTACCTTCAATATCCTGAGCTTCATTAGGCATCTTTCTTTCAATGACTTGATGTAAAATTTCCAGGACAGACGCCTATCAAAATATAACCCCAAGAATTTACAGATGTTGACAAATGGTAATTTAACATCTCCTAAGTAAAGTTCTGGTGATTGTGGTTTATTCCGTTTTTTACTGAAGTGAACACATTTCGTTTTTTCAGGAGGGAAGCCTAGTCGCGATGACTTGGACCAATCATTGATACGATTCAATGCATCTTTCAGTTTCTCTTTAATGGTGAGGGTGTATTTCGCTCTGTATAGAATTGCAAGATCTCCACGTGGCAAATTTAACCTTAAGTCACTGATGGCCAAAGCGAATAGAGTTGTACTTAGCACACGTCCTTGTGGCACTCCACTCATCTGTTCACTTTGAATGGACGATGATGTTCCGATTCGGACCCGAAAAAGGCGATGAGATAAAAATCTTTGGACGAATTTAGGAAGGTTACCTCTAAATCCCAGTGAATGGAGTTTAAGTAAAATGAAATATTTATTCGTTTTATCGAAGGCTTTCTGCATATCAAAATAGACAGCAACCGCCTGCTCCTCTTGGATAAATGCATATTGTAATTTAACATCCATTTGAACTAGGTGATCTATAGTCGATCCCCCTTTGCGAAATCCAGATTGAAAGTTTTGGATGAATTGGTACTTTTCTAGAATGCATGAAAGCTTCTTGTTCACCATTCGCTCCATTATCTTAAATATGCAGCTGGTTAGAAAAATTAGTCTGTAGCTGGATGGATGATGGACGCTTATCTTGTCCTGATTTCAAAATCGGGACCACTATAGATTGATTCCAGTTGCTAGGAAAATTATCGCTAATCCAAATGTAATTATAAAAGTCCAAGAGCCAGTTTAATATGGTTTTCGGGAGATGTTGCAACATAGCATAGTGTATATTGTCTGGGCCGGGTGAAGATCCCTTGACACCTTGCAATATTGATTGTAGCTCCCAGATAGAGAATGGAATATTATAATCCTGAGATGATTCAGTGGAGGAGAATTCTACTTGATGAACACTGTCGTATGTAGAGGTATCAGTATATACTTCAGAGTAATATTCAGAGAATTTTCTACCCATTATATCTGGATCATCACACAATTTTCCTTCGTGGATCAGGGTATATCTGCAGTTAGAGCTGGCTCCTCTTATTTTCCTTATTTTTTTCCATACAACTTTGCATGGAGTAGAAGAATCAATTGATTCAAAGAATGATTTCCATGATTCTTTTTTTCTATCATTTATTATTTTTCTACATATAGCCCTTTGTTTTTTATATTCTATGTGATTAGTCAGATTCATATTTTTTTGAAATTTTTTAAGCGCCTTTCTCCGAAGTTGTATAGCTTTTCTATAATCACTGTTAAACACATTAAACACTTGCAAATATAGAAAGTCTCTGGCCACGATTTGATTAATCCTGTAGCGCTCCAGCGAATGTCAAGATAAGCTCTAGTATTCCTCACGATCATTTACAATATTTGGGAGTAATAAATTGTCGATACAATGGAAGTATTTATGGACATCTGCATGATCAGAAAGCCCAAAAAAGACAAAAACAATCCCTCATCAGACCGTCCAATCAGTCTGATTTCTATAAGTTACAAAATATTTGAAAAATTATTATACTGCAGACTATCTTGAAATACTAACAGATAACCGAAACACATAAGTTATACTAGAGCAAAAGTTAAATACTACTAAAGAGGAGTTAATCCTCTGATTACCAATATTGTATTAGACAGGTGACGATGTAAAAATAAAATTTAAAAAAAACATAGGAGTTATTAACTAAGCAGTCTTTATTTTAGATACCAAAGATTTTGTTTAGAATAACATTACGTATTATAATTGTTATCCCTATTCTTTGTACTAATTATTTATAATTATCTTATTTACAGCAATAATAACAATAAAATGGAGGATGAAGTAGTGATTTCTGGTATCGCTGGGCGTTTTCCAGAATGTGACACTGTTGAAAATTTGAAAGAAATGCTCTTCAATAAGATTAGTGGAGTAACCTCGGATAACCGAAGATGGACTCAAGGTTAGTGAATAGGGTGGGTCGAAAAACAACTTTCTTTTTTTTCAAATTTCATTACTGCGGAAAAGATGCGAAATAGGGAGGTAAAAAAAATGGGAAAAAAGAAATCAAAACGATTCATATCTTCCGATCGCGCAAGAGTATTAATGTTGCAGAAATTTACAACAAATCACATTTTTACTACGATAATCTATGTTATTTAACTTAAAGCCATAATGTAACTGTAATACCTCTAGTCGATTATTATTCAAATCAATAAAGAATAAGAAAATATTTATTGTTTTGTTATTTCACTGCTTTAACTCTATATATAAGGTAATATATATCTATTTATATTGTCATATGTATAGATAAGGCAATAAAAATGACACATAAAGAGGTGAAATGTATTTTATAGGTAGAATAAAGTCTAGAATGAAGTCTAGAATTGTATAATTATTTTTTCTATAGGCGATTTTTATCTTTAAAAATAAATATAACTTCTGCCATTTGCCAGCTTTAATTTTTATACAGTGGTCTAACCGCTACAGTGGTCTAACCTCCTAATTCCGAGATACAAGCGAAAAAACGAAATAAATGTACAATTAAACCGAACCCCCACTCTCTGCCAGCACCCCCTTCGACGGCGGCATTTAGTTTAGGACAACAGGACACTCCAATCAAAAAACTGTACTAAAATTCAGAACTATATGTTGTTTTTTTTCTGCTACATGGACTAAATGGCTCGGAGTCAGAGAGGGATTGTGCGAGATACGGTTTAGGTATTTGTTACACTAGACAACTGTTTCACGAACAGAAGTCTTTGACCGATTTGAAACATTGTCTTTTCTAATTCTTTATTGATTCGAATAATAATGGACTAGAGGTATAACATTAACATTATGGCTTTAAGTTAAATAATGTAGACAATTATCTTAGTAAAAATGCGATTTTTTGTTTGCAATTTTCTGCAACATTAATGCTATTGCGCGATCGGAAGAAATAAATAGCATTGATTCTCCTCTCCCCCCCCTCTATTTTTTTATCTCCTTAATTCGTAACTTGTCCGCGTTATTACGATTTGAATAAATAAAATCGTGTTTTTCGATGCATGCTATTTGAACTCATTTAGATCCAAACAATACAACCTTGAAATTGCTATTCAGCAAATTAATCTACATACTATTAAAAGGTATGTCTTGAGAGAATGTGGTTTTGTACGGCTACTAATGGACATTCCTAAATAGTTCAATTATAACCCCCTCATGCCCAAAAACAAAAGAAGAAATAAATGTAATGAAATAAGAATGATTTACTATATTATGTATGTAAATTAAAAATAATACTTTATATTTCTGGTTGAAAAAAAAACAAACTATTTAAATATCCTAATCAAATATTATGTATCGTTTTAATTTGTTTACTACAATTTACAATCAATTTTGCTCAGCAACTATCAAATTAGCAGAAGAATATTAATATTTTTTAAGCCTTGGTGCTTTTCTCACTGCTTTTTAATCATAAATCAATTCTATTATAAGCCTGCCTCTTGTTTATTATAATAATATACAAGAGCAAAAGCTCAAAATGAGACATAAATAATTGTTAAGACAAAAACACAAAATCCAAAAAAGAAGCCAAGAGCCTCAAAAATCTATAAATAAAAAAAAATCATTTGTCGATATTTCGCCAATTCAGGCAGCATAAGAGAGAAAGAAAGAAAATATAAAGAAAAAAACCTAATAAAGAACATAATGCAGCACATCCAGAGTCAAAAAAGCCTTCCAGAAAATCATTAATGGCTCTTCAGGGACTAAATTATACACCCAGAGATCTCCTTCATGGTCTACCCTGCTATCTGAATTCAAGTAAAAAAAAAACTTAAAATGTTCATTTCATTTTAAATTCAAATTTGATATTATTTTCAGGTGAATTAGGCGTACCTCACCACACTGGTAAAATTAATGCTCCGTACAACCTGGATTTGACATTTTTCGGCATTCACTCGAAATTGGGAGAGAGTATGGATCCGCAAACCAAACTGGTTATGGGAGTTGGATATTCTGCGATTTGTGACGCTGGTAAATAGAAGATATATTCTTTAAATAAAAAAAATTATATGTGTATATATATATATATATATATATATATATATATATATATATATATATATATATATATATATATATATATATATGTAACAATAAACAATAACAAATTGTAACATTAAATTAGATAATTTACTGGAGAAATTTTCAGTCAAATTTGCTAAAACTACAAATTTAGAAGAAAAAAGAAGGTTGTTGCCAATAAATTATCTTATATATCATAGTATTTACTGTACGTTGCTTGTTCGTTAAGTAATGGATCATTTTTTTTTTTAATTTATTATATTAATAGAAAAATATCTGTTATTATATAATTTTAATTATATTATTTTATAATAATACTAGCTTGTAAGTGTTAAAAAAAATATTTATTAATAAAATATTGTAACAGTATTGTTTGGTCCAAAGATTCAGGGTAGTTGTTTCTCAGAAGTATAGTAAAGATTTTTATAGGGGTAAAGATTTTTTGAGCGAACGCACGACGCTTCGAGTAAGGGGTAAACAGGGTTAACACACAAAACGGTGTATTGGACAAAAATCGATTGATTGTGAATTCTTATTGCTAATGGGATCCTGATTATGAATATTCCCCGTAACATAGGTCGTAAATGACTATATAAGTAAATATAACTAAAGAAAACTTAGAAAGACAGTCCTTAGAAGAATATTTTGAAATTTTATGAGCACAAGTGAAATAAATGACGTAAAATAAGAGACTTCAGTTTTTTTTCCCCAATTTTTTTAATTATTTAATGAATTTAGAATGAGAAAGCAATTCATTTCCCACATACCTTAAATATTGATTTGTATTTCCTTTCTAATAAATCCAAGTCTAAGTATAAAGAAGAAAAAATGAGAAGAAAATAAGCCAAAACTTGCTCAAATGATAGTTACACATTTGTATAGTGCTATGATTAGATAATCAATAGTCAATACATTTTAGGCATTTATCATTGAGAAATTTGCTTTTAAAATAGATTATAATTCAAACGAGCAAAGTTTTTTACTTATCCATACCAGATTCTCCAAGCAAAGATAATATAATAATATTCTTTACTTAGTACGGAAAATATTTCTGTGAAAGTCAGGCCCAAGCAATATAATATAATGTATTCTATTGCTTGGACCTGATTCACAGAAACCTCTTCCGTACTAAGTAAAGAATCGATTAATAGAAAAAGGCAGACCGGATTATTTACATTTTATATTTAGCTCAGTAGTAAAATCTCTATCCGATAAAAACGAGCGCTTACGAGATCAAAATGCATGTTTAAAATAAGCATGAAACTATTTCCTTACTTTTTGTAGCAAAAGTATAAACAAATATTTGTAAAAACTATAATTGATATTAATTGAGGTCTCGAGATAAATTTTAAATGTAATTTAAAAAAAAATATTGATATGATATTTTGTTTTTGTCCACTCTCATAGCACTTTGGAACGGCTCACCGATTTTTAAGGTTAACGGCTCAAATTAGTCTATGAGATCCCATGAATAGTGTGAAATAATTTGAGCTCTAAATACTGAGAAAAAAATTAATTATATTTTAAGTATACTCAACTTTTGTTGATGTTTCATTGCATATAATGTGTAAGTTCATGACCAAATCGAATAAAGTATAAATAGCCAATACTAGAAAAACTAAAAACGTTGAAATAATAAATAATTTAATTTTTTTTAAAAAAGGACTACGGAAATAGCCTTATATAATAATTCAATCCATCCTAAAACACGGAATGTGTAAGTTCTACTTTAACCCAGTGTACTACTACAAATATAACCCACCAGGGTTGTTAATGTAGTTGACTTCTATGTTCATTGAAACTTGGTGTAGTAATCGGATGCCTTCAACTACACGTTACTGCTCCTTGTAACAAGGAACGCCATGCATCTACCTATGTCAACATCCAGAAAGTATATGTATTGTAAGAAGAGACTTGAGTATCGTTCGGGTTTGGAAGGCACCCGACTAATACACCAAGTTTCAATATTCATAGACGTCAACTTCACTAACAATCTCCAAATTTATTTAAGTAAATATGCAAGTACGTTTCATCCCTTAGGATGGATAGGATTATAAAATAGAGTTAACTCTCAGTAGTTTTATTTTTATTTTATTATTATTTAAAAAAAAATTAAATTATTCTATAAATTTTATTTTATAAATGATTATTTTCATTAAGGAATATAATGCTGTATAAGTATTTAATTTTTTATTGCCTCAGGTATTAATCCATCGGATTTGGCTGGTACCAACACAGCAACGTTGATTGGATCTGCTCTTTCTGAAACGGAATATGAATGTATGACAACAAGAAAACGTTTAGACCAGACCATTTTATCGCACGCTGTATCAATGCAAGCCCATAGAATAGCATATTATCTCGATTTGAGAGGTAATTTTTTAAATCAAATAGTTTCAAATAGGTTTATGCTTTCATAGCTCAAGCTTTATCAGCGTTAATGGGTCATTCTCAGAAGTGAGCACTTTTAAGCAGGATTTAAAAAAATATATGTATAATTTTTTGTTATACTATTTCTTTGACTATATAAAGCAAGCAATCTTACTTGGGTAAAAAATTTAATTATCCAGGGTAGAGATGTTTTCATGTAGTCGAATAAAGATACGAAATGTGCCCAACCAGTGACAGATCCATGATCAAGATATCCTGATAAAGTTCTGAGGCACAGTTGATTGAGGAAATTCTCTCAGGTTTCTGAAAAGATGACGACTCCAAGATTTTCCAACATATTCAATCGTTGGAGTAATACTATAAAAGTACTATAAGTGTAATTGTACTAATAAATATTTTTCCATAGGCCATTGTCATGCCACATTGTAAATAAGGTAATAAATCACAATAAATAATTTTCTTAAATAATTAAAAAAACTTGTGTCAAATAGTGATATATTTATGCTTACAACAATAACAAGCATAGTTACATTCGCTAATACATGAAACATATTTGGCGATGATTCCTTAGGTGCAAGTGGTAAATGGTTCAACTCCAACTCAGATTTTGACAATTTTTTTTTTTTTTATGATGGAACTATAATTTGAATTCCAGTCTTTGAATGAGCAAGTTTAACGGTTGCAACTGTTCATCATGCAAGAAATAACTGATTATAATAATTTTTTTAAAACCAACAAATTTTAAGTCATGGCTTTGTCTTACGTAAGGGTAAAGGTGTTTGTGTATGTTATTATTTTTAACAGGATTATGATTTCATTAATCCGATTTGTGTCATGTTCAAAGGACCTAGTTTTGTCTGCGATGCTTCTTGGAATGGAGGATTCAACATTCTTCGATACGCCAAGGATCAGATTGCACGAGGCCAATCGAGTGCTGCTTTGGTAGTCTGCACTAATCTTATTTTTATGCCGCAAGTATCGTATCACTATCACCGTTTGGGAAGATTGAATGAAGACGGAAAAACTAAATGTTTTTCGGACGATGGTAAGCTGCTTGTCAATCTAAAACTTCAACAATATTCTTCACCTTTTAATTATATTTAAATGTATAGCCGATGGCTACTCTAGATCTGAGGGATGTGTTGCATTCTTTTTACAACGGAAAGAACACGCAATCCGCAATTATGGTTCAATCGTTGGCGTGTACTCTTCACTGTACGGTTCCAAAAACAGTTCTCTCTCAGATTGCTCTGACATACCGATTGCCAACCATTTAAGAAACTTGTATCAGAGATCTCAGATCGACCCATCAAAGATAAGTTATTTGGAAGCCTCTGGGTGTGCCTCCAAGGTAAGAATTCAATACTAGGGTCATTTCACGAAAATAAGGCATTTCGGCTAACATAAATGTATGATTTTAAATTTCGAGTTTTACCAACTTCTTTTTTCCTAACCCATTTCTTACATGTGTGGCTATTTATTCTACAAAGCTTCATTCATTCATTTTCTCGAATAATGATTTTTATCTAAGTGATTTATTACTGTTGACAAAAGACTGAAGTAAGAATGCAAAGGACTGATAATTTGAAAATGTTTTGTCAAAGGCTCTGCCCGGGTAAGAAAGGTAAAAGTGTCCCAGAGCGATAAATACCTGCCGACTTACAAATAGATATATAAGAATTGATGTTACCAAAGTTTCAGAACTCTTGTGCCCTACTGTGCCACATAATTGGCCAAAGTATCTTGAAACGTTATAATTTGTTCAACATTTTTTCTTATAAGCATTAATCTACAGTAAACTATCTAAATTTTACTATTAGCCTATAAGGAGGAATATTAGGCAAACTATCAAGAGGAATTTTCTGGTCACCTTCCAAAATTTAGAACGTTGGATTCTATTGCTGTTTTTCGCGAAAAAAAAAAAAAAAATGCAATAAAATTTGGAGAAAAACGACTACAGCTCTAAAGATTATTACAATGGACTGTCCAAAGTGTCATAAGTAGAGCCCGGATTTCGTACAGTGAAAAAATTGTAAAACGTGCAATAAAAATGCCAAAATGTGCAAAAATGTGGAACAAAAAATAAAATTCTGCCATTTAAGTCGTTCAATCTTAAAAAATTCTACATGTTTTGTTTTCTTTCATATTACTATTTTTACTTCCTTGTACGCAGTAAAGAAAGTATTGTGATCGCGAAAATTTTTGGTTTTCAGATTTCAACGGAAATATCCATTTTGACTAGTTTAGTCGTGACGTCTATACGTACGTTCGTATCTCGCACAACTCAAAAACGATTAGCCTTAGAAAGTTAAAATATTGTATTTAGGAAAATTGTAAAATCTAGTTGTGAATCTTTGTTTTTTTTTTGTCACTACATAATTACCGGAAGTGGTACTTTATTTGAAGGTCATTATTGATTTTCATCAAAAATTATATTGAAATATAGTGCAAAACATCTCGAATTTGTTAAATAGGACTTTTATATCAATATGAATGTATTTACTAGATTTTGGTTAAAAGTGGGTGATCCAAATAGGGTACTTTACATGAAGGTCATAATAAACTTACATCAAAAATCAAATACAGAGATCATATCGACATCGTTTTTTGAAAAAGGCGTAAGCGCCATTTAGCAAACTTTACAGGAAACACATTAAACGATTTTTCCCCAAATAACTATGTATTTGTTTTTAATTTTATTCTTTATTGTATAGAATAGGATTTTGTTAACCTGGCTAAACCTTTATAATTACAATATGTTTTAAAGGATTCTAGCTCTGGTTAAGGCCAGAGTGATGACTAAGAGTCGTTGGTATTTGGTGCTTACTGCATCAATATTAATTTTTTTTCTCGATAACTTGTGAGCGGGAGTCGATAGAGGTGGTGTTTACTTCACAAAATCAATTGAAGCCTAAATTTTGAATTTTTGGCACTTAAGCCTTTTTCAAAAAACGACGTCGATATAGTTTGGAATAAAGGTTACAAACGCGATTTTTTTCCAGTCTAATTAAACATTTTTATTAGTTGTTTTGAGTGTTTAAATTGAGTGTAAAATACTTACTTTCCTCTCCATTTGTGAGCTGAACAAGCAGTAGGAGAATAAGATATAAGTTATTTAAGTTCTTCCGCTTAAAATGTCGAAACTGTCGATTTCCAATGCTTTATCTAGTGACATGGACAGTTCTAATCTTTTCAAGGAACACGAAGAAATCTTTCGGTAACTTGTTACCTACTGAAAGAAAACGACATATAATAACGGAATTAGACCTACAGAAACAAGAGCTTGTGTATGTCAATAGATGGATATCGCAACGACGAGTTTTGTTTTTGAGATCCTGCAATCTTCGGAAACTAGTAACCAAATTCAGTATCACTTTTTGAGCCACCGATTAATAATTTGATAGGCGTGTAAGGAAGTCACGTGTTGTCAACATCAGATATTTCTAAATAAATTAGGTAGGTTGAAACATTGTTATGTCAAATGTGAAAACCTCATGTTCTCTTATCTCGTATGTTTTGCTACTTTTCTCACGATCATACGTGATTCACGCATGATGGCAACGCATTTTCTGTCTAAGTGTTTTTATTGACACCTGATAAATTATTTAATAACGTACCGAATTGTCAAGTGGGACAATCCCAAATTTCTGCCGATATATCGATAACTCAATGTTTATCAAGAAATTTGAACCATTCATCTTTGCCGATAGAACTTAAATCTTAATTCTTTGGATTTACGATCCATTTTGATGGAATGGAGATAAACTAAAAAAAACATGTTTTATATAATTATATAATAATTTCATGGAATTTAATTATGAATTTAATCATTTATAATAATGATGGATAACAATTATTATATTTAAATTATTTTTATACAGTTAAATAATAATTTTATGGATTTTATTTATGAATTAATTAAAATAATAGTACCATTAAAATCCATTTGTAAGATTTTATCTTGGGAACTATTAGAAGTAAAGATGTGTATTACCATTCAAATTAGAGCTAGTTAAATGCACCATAAGGTAATTTATAATGATTATCTTCGTAGGAAGGACGGTTTTCTTGATGTTTGTCAAAATAAATTAAAAAATGTGATTTATCATTTTTCTAAAAAAAAAAAAATATATAGTTTTTGAAAGACTTTTTTTTATAACTATTATAAGTAAAGATGTATATTACCACTCAAATCAGAGCTAGTTAAATGCACCATAAAGTTGTTTAAAATGATTATCTTCGTAGGAAGAGCAGTCTTCATGAAATTTGTCAAAATTAATTAACAAAACAGTGATTTCTCGTTGTTTTTTAAAAAAAAAAATTTTAAACATTATCTCGAGAACTGGCAAACGTTAAGAGCGCTATTATGCCTCAAATTTTAGCAAATTTAATTTCCTTTATAAAAGGTCATCATAATACAATGCTTTTCGCGTGGTTGGTAGTTTTCATGATACTGAGTAAGGAATGAAAAAAGAGTGAAAAGTACGTTTTTTGTTGATTTAAATGCCGCCATTATTGAAGGTAGTAGTAGCTTTGGAATGGCAGGCAAGGCTTATTTTACTTGGAATTTCCTACACATCCGTTATTCACATTCAAATTTTATTCTTAATTGAGTACCAAATTTCGGCACTGGATCCAGTTGGCTACATCGATGTTTAATTAATGGTGGAAGTAGGAGCCTGGATTAATATTTATTACTTTAATTGTATAATTGTTTACGATAGGGCCACTCTTATAAGTACCAGGAAAAAATGAAGAATGTAAAAAAAAAAAAAAAAATTGTTGCACTAACATAAGCTCGTTAATCTAATTAGACTGAATGATGCCAATCAAGCTACTAACTATTGCATTTATAAATTCTCATTGATGTGGAAGAAGACTGAAAGCGGTTGCGTTCCTACCGCTTCACCGCTATTTATGTGCATTTTCTAAGGAACCATTTCGAATATTTTAAAAAGTGACTATTGTTTTTTAAAGAAGAATATGTTTTATTCTTCTTTATTTTATGTGCACTAAATGTTTTATTTGAAGATCTTTCCGGTTTGTTGGCCGTTTAAATGCAACTGCTCTTCAAATTTCAACTTTAGTATTCTATGTCATATGATTCTCTGACTATTCAGCTTTGAAATGAAGTCAATTATGGGATTATGACAGTGACAAAAAAACTAAATAAAGTCGCTAGTCCTTGGGCGCCATTTTGGTGAGGTGTAGCCACTTTCTTTTCTGGGAGTATTGCCTCTTTTTTATTCATTAGTCACAACGAACACAACGATTTGCAATTGATAGGGATGTAGGGGGGAAGGGAGGAGGTACGCGGTAGGGGGGTCTGGCCCACAGACTAGTAGGCTTCAGAGCCTTTGAGTAGATAAAATAGGAACATATGAGATAACAGATAACAAAAAAAAAGATAAAAATATATGTCAATAAATAAATAAAAATTTGTGAAAATAAAGTAAAAATACAGGTAGCAAAAAAAAAAAATATATCTTCAACATGAATAAATAAAATACGTTTTGTACAAACAAATAACATATCTTTAATATAAAAAAATAATATATCTTCAATATAAAAAATAAAATATCTTCAATCTAAACTAATAAAATGTCTTCAATATAAAAAAATAGAATAACTTCAAAATAAAAAAATAAAATGTTTTGTATCATTGAGGTGAAGTGCATACCAGGCTCAGTTGAAGACGCCCAAGGAGCTAAGCTAACCTTTTGTTCCGGGAGCTGAAGGTAAAAAACGTGTCTGATTTCAATTGTGAAAGTACTATAATCATAGACTGGGAATATAAACGTCTACCTCCCTAGATCGTTTGCAATCAAATTTTATATCAAATTTTATAGGCCTCAAAATTCGTCATTTTTTTCGGATTTTCCTCCGTAACTCGCTTCCAGTGAATTTTAGGCCAATCTTTGTCATAACCATATTTAAAGGGCGTAAAATGCTCTGCAAATTTTATATGTATTACTTTTTTAAAATTCGGAACTTCTACTGAAATACGGGGTCGTACTAAAACGCCAAAAGTTAGATATTTAGTAGTTTCACCTTAATAACTATTTTAAAGTGCAATTTAGTCCAAAATATATAAAACCATTCTTTTAGAGGATTAGATTTCCTATAAGATTCATACAAAATATTTGTAATTACTCTCAACAGACGTTAAGAAATATTGAAATAAAAAATTTAGAGAAAGCGGACTTTTTTCAGATTTTCCTCAGTAACTCACTTCCAGTGCATTTTAGGAAAAACTTTGATATAACCAATCCTATAGAACGTTAACTTTCCTGAAAATTTTATCATTATTATTTTTAAAAATTCGAAACAGCTACAGAAGATGGTCGTCTATACTGTCGTGATAAGCTAAAAGGCCCTCTAATCATCTTTTTAAATGCATCTTTCTATTGTGACCGGATTGCTCTTGAATCTACGCCTCTGTAAGATATTGGAAAGCCGTAAATCCAATGGTTACATCCTAATCATTGGTTTTAGAGCTTTCTAATGTCATAAAAGATTCAGTTTTTATAGCCGTGAGCAATTCCGGTACTTTACAAATTTATAGTATAGTACTTTCTACTAGGATTTCAGTGCAGAAAAAGGACTGAGAACTGTTTTCACATAAACAGAAACATATGGTACCTTCCTAGGTACCTTCACAAGAGGCTTTAAAAAAAAAAAAAAAAAAGTGAAGGTTACCTTTCTTAAGACGGGAACTAACAGTGATTCCTACTCTTAGACAACCAAAAAATTAATGCACGTAAATTGATAACAAATTTATACATATATTGTAAGTATGTAAGGTGTTTTGGAATCAGCATAAAAAGCCTATAAAATGTATTTATGAAAATTTCAACTCGTTGAAAAAAAATTATAAAAATAAAATAAAATTAATGAACATTCGATATTCTTAATTCTGACAATTACTATTATTTTTAAGTAGTGGGTGATTTTCGTAAATAACTAAATGTTCGCAATATATCAATATTGAGAGTATACTTCAATGAAATAATACAATTAATTTGTTAAATTAGGAATGATTAAACCTCTATTGCTTTTGGCAACGTACTTACTGAGGTACCCACTTGAAGACGGGCACAATGCACTGTCTACGTCGCATAATCATAAAATTAGGTTCAGAACTCCTATACAATGAGCTCGAAGGTTTTAGATTAAAAATAACTGAGAAAATTATTTTTAGGTCGGAGGTAAGATTTGCAGGTTACCATAAATAGGAGTAGCCGAGAGTGGAGGCATGACAAAGGGCCGAGAAAATGTATGATTATAATTTTGTTTAATACATTTCTAATGACTCAACGAGACAGGATAATTACACATGTTGCATACATTTTAATTTTAACTTTTTTAGTTAGCTGTCATCTAAGGATGAAAATTTTGCAAAGTCCTAAAATGCTGTATTCTAATGAAATGACCCAATAGTCTTAATTTTTGTTTTAAAAAAAACCTATAATAATATTCACAATAATTAACTGTGCTGTCAACAGGTTGTCGATGCATTAGAACTGAATGCCGTGTCAGAAATATTTTTGGTAGATAGAAAGGAACCGCTACTTATAGGATCAATAAAATCTAATGTCGGTCATACAGAAGCTGTTTCAGGATGCTTAGGGGTACTCAAAACTATAATTGCTTCAGAATCTGGCATGATTCCACCAAATTTATATTACTCTAGTCCTAATAGTTTGGTACCTTCCTTAATATCAGGAGAAATGGAGGTAAGAATCACTTTTCCCGCTTTCGGAACATTTCCAGCTATCGTGATTATAATAAATTATGTTCTAATTCAAAACAGGTAGTAACGGAACCAACACCACTGAAAGGAGATTATTTGGCGGTTAACAACATATCAATTGTTGGGGAATTCGGGCACTTAATAATTAGGAAGAACCCCAAAACGAAGAAAAGGCAACCAGAAGTAGGAGTTTTGCCACCGGATGGAATACCGCGCCTTGTTCTTTTATCTGGACGAGTGGAAAATGGACTTGCTGATATTATGAAAACTGTACTATACCTTCTATTATTTCTCTACATAAGAACAGTTTAATTGACTTATTATTCTATATCTTAATGTAAAATTGAGTAATTCTTCTCGTTTTTCTCGAGTATTTTTATCAACACTTTTTTTTTTAATTATTACTGTAAATCATCGTCTGAAATGTTTCAATCTTAATAATATACATATGTATTATTTTTTATAAATATTTGAGAATTTTCAGTTTAAAAAATAATACCAATAAGGCCAATTAATTTATTAATCGCTTTTACAGGTAGAAGAGATGCCAATTGATGAGGAATTTATTGCACTGACCCATAGAGTTTTTGGAAAAGGAATAAAAAATCATATTTTCAGAGGATTCACTATTTTAGATGAAGATTCATCTAAGAAATTCAACATGATCAAGGTATCGTAATGCCAGAAGAAAGATTTGACATAAATCTTTAAGTTAAGTCGTATAATTCGTAAAATACAAGTAAAGTTTTTCATCATATCAGCAACTTGAAAATCTTATCGCTACACACTTAGAAGAACTTAAAAAAATAAATTTAAAATTCCTTATTTTAAAGAGAAATATCTGTGATATTATTGCGAATTGTTTACCCTTTTCTCGTACAGAAATAATAGATAACAATGAGTACGGTTCATAGCAATGCCCGAAATTCACCAGGAGGGTTTAATTATTTGTAGGGCCATTCTTTCCTTGATTTAAAACCTGCTTGGACTCTATATAGCAACGAAAAAACAGTTTAGTCGAAATCAATTCAAGTGTTTTCTCGCGATGTGCTGACAAAAATGTCCAACAGAAAGATAACAATTTACATATTACATACCTTGGAAGAAGACCGGCACGAGTAAAAAATTATCCAATAACGATTATCTAATTTTCGTGTAACAATAATCAATAAGATGATTATTTTTTTATGATGAATGAAGCCACAAAAAAAAAATCATCCTATGACTGCTGAAGAGTTTTTTTTAAACGAAACTGTTCCATCTAAAAATGTAGGTTTAAAAATATGTTTGCAATAAAAAACTACCTTAAGCAAGTTACCTCCAAGCCTTTAATTGCAAATGGATTCAGGAAACTATTGATGCAATGGTAAGGAAACCTGTAATAATCAGTTGAAATTCGATGATGAAAACTTCAAGCGCCATTTTCTCAAAAGTACAGCTTTTGGAGTTGTGGCGCCTTCTTTCAAGGCGATATGTTGTTTTCCTGATAAGATTACCTATTGTTCCCAATTTATTTCGAAGACTCCGCTCTTTGTTATTTTTCAAAAAAGAAAATATGTCTTATGTCTTATCTTCATAAAAAAATACCGTGTTTATATTTTGAATGAAATTCAGTCCAGTAATTGGATGGGCGGGAGGAGAGGAGAGAAGAAAAAACAATAAACAAACATACATTTCAAATAATTAGAGTGAGAAAGCCTTAATATATCAGAAAATAAATTTAATTAATTTTTTTAAAACATGCTCACCAAGAATACCTAATTTAAAAGTTTTTTTTTGGGGGGGGGTCTGATTCTGAGAAATAATTTGAGCTGATTCCAGGCGAACTTATGAGACAACTCACGCAAAAAATTCACTCTTGGCGAAGAGTCAATAAAAAAGTAACATCGACAATCGAGGTGAAAAAAAAAATGTGATTCTATTTTTAGGCTTAAGAATGGATTGCAGATCTACAGATATGAGATATGAATATTAAGCTGATTAAATATTCCGTCATTTTTAAAGTGGCCCCCTATCAAATATTCTTCCCTTCTGAAACCTTGAATTTCGTTGGCGGATTAAAATTTATGAAATAAATTTGAAAGAACCTGTAATTAGTTTACTTTCGCTAAGTATTCCATTTTCAAGAACGAATTGACATTGCAAATAAATACATAAGTGAAGTGAATGAAACTGAGCACGTGACCATTCTTCAAAAAACCGAGCAGATGCTCCGGTTAGATGTGAATTAAGAGAAGTTACGCATTGGAATACTTGATAAATGTATGGAGTACTTGATTCAAATATTTAATTCGGAATACTTTCTCACATTTCTAAGTGAATAAAACAGAGATTGTGCTCCACTAGGTTAGTAGGTACTCAGTAAAATGTCGATTTTCTCTTTCTTAGACTCAGCATTTTATTAAGTATCTGCTCACATCGTGGATCATGTTCTCAGTTTTAATCACTTTGAAAGGTGAGCAGGTACTCCAAATCAAATAATCAACCCATATTTGGAGCACTCCATAAGTGAGCAAGAATTCCATATCAGCTCAATTTTTTGAGGAATGAGCACCACGTTCTCAATTTTATTCACTTCACCTATTGGTAAATGTGTGCAAACATCTCAGGTCAGCCATATACAAAACGATTAATCGTACGAATCGTCTGCACAGTTCTACGTACATACACGCTTCGATTTACCCTAGACTTCAGTCCTGACCGTGGACCGTACATGATGATGCTATCGCACTGATCGGTATGTTGCTGGCAATGAATAAAAAAAAATAAAATAAAATATCTGATGTGGAATTCTCACAACACATGACTTTCCTGTACTCCTATTAAACTATAAATCGTTGGCTCAAAAAGTGATCCTCAATTTGGTTATTAATTTCCGAAAATTGCAATATCTCAAAAAAGAAATTCGGCGTCGGGACACCCATCTATTGACACACACACATACTCTTGTTTCTGGAGGTTTCATTCCGTTTTTAAATGTGTTTTTTTTTCCAGTAGGTAACTAGTTTCCAAGAGATTTCTTCGTGTTCCGTGACAACATTAAAACTGTCAATATCACTAGATAAAGCATTAGAAATCGACAGTTTCTAAATTTTAAGCGGAAGAACCCACTTAACTTATATCTTATTCTCCTGCTGCAGACTTGTTCATCGCACAAATGGGGAGGAAAACCAGTATTATATGCCCAATATTAACATTTAAAATAAGTAATAAAAATGTTTAATTAGAGTATAAACAAAATCGCGTTGGTAACCTTTATTACCGAAACATATGATTTCTCCATTTAATTTTAATATAATTTTTGATGTAAGTTTATTATGACCTTCAAGTAAAGTACCCTTTTCGGCTCACCAATGTTAACCAAAATCTATAAAATACATTCATATTGATATAAAAGTCCTATTTACTAAATTTTAAATGTTTTAGATTATATTTTAATATAATTTTTGAGGAAAGTCTAATATGACCTTCAAATAAAGTACCTCTTCCGGTTTTACAATTTAGATCAAAATCTAGTATGGTATTTAAATCAATATATAAGTTCTAAATACCAAATTTGAGAAGTTTCCCAAAGTATTTTAATATAATTTTTTATGGAAATCAATTATGACCTTCAAGTAAAGTACCACTTCCGGTGATTAAGCAGTGACCAAAAAGGGAGGTTCACAACTAGATTTTACACCAATCCTAAATACAAAATTTCAACTTTCTACGGCGAACCGTTTTTGAGTTATGCGAAATACGAACGTACGTACGTACGTGTGTACAGACGCCACGACGAAACTAGTCAAAATGGATTCAGGGATGGTCAAAATGAATATTTCCGTTAAAATCTGAAAACCGAAAATTTTCGCGATTACAATACTTCCTTTACTTCGTACAAGGAAGTAAAAACGTAAAGTATGGTGTAAAGATTTGTTATTAAAAAGGAGTCAGTACACTCTCATCAATTTGTTACAAGAACTGAAAGTAGAAGAAGCGGATTATCGGAACTATTTGAGGATGGGTGAAACAGTCTACCAAAAATTGGTTTCCATGATGTCTCCTTTCATCCAAAAAAGTGATAAGGTAGCCTGTACACTTCCTATTGACAAAAATTTTTATAACTTAAAGTTAATGATAATTTCATAAAAACCAATCATGCCGTCTATTTGAACTCGTTAGCCGTAAAAAACAAAAATAGTCCTGAAATGACAGAAAAAAATTGATCCACAAAGTTCATTAATTGAATCTTGGTAAAAAAAAAAATAATAGACAAATAGAAATAAATAAATAAAAAAACCTTTACTCTGTTTTTGTTTTGAATTTCAATCGTTGGTTTTTAAAAAAGAAATAAAAATTAAGTTTTAACAATTTTAAATTAATAATTAATTATAGAATAATAAAGATATGAATTTTTTTTTTGTTAATATCTACCAACAATGTATATTTAAAAACAAATATTTTCATTTTAATAGCCTTTCCAAGGAGGTGAAAAGAGGCCGCTTTGGTTCGTATTTACCGGAATGGGATCCCAATGGGCTGGCATGGCTGGCAACTTAATGAGACTACCAAGTTTCGCGAAATCCGTCCAGTTTTGTCACAATGAACTCAAGCATCTGGGAATCGATGTCATCGATGTAATCACCAATAAAGATCAATTAATATTCAACAACATAATGAATGCATTCATTGGAATAACTACGATGCAGGTGTGTTAACAGATTAGAAAAACTTTTAAGAAAACAGGGCTAATAAAACAGTGACAACTTTATAATCATTGTTCATTTACAGGTTGCATTGATTGATCTAATAAATGAGTTGGGACTTGAACCTGATGGCATCGTAGGGCATTCTTTCGGTGAGCTGGCTTGTGCATATTGTGATGGTACTGTGACAGCTAAACAGGCTATCTTAGCTGCCTACAATCGTGGGAAAATATCCACTGAGGCAAAAATAGATCCAGGGATGATGGCAGCTGTTGGTAAGAATCGTTCTTTGGATAAAAAAAAAATAATTAAATTATAGTCTCTATAGTTGAATGAATACAGCCAGTTGTTGAAAAACCAATTTTAGATTTCGAATATCATAAAATAATGTACCTGACTAAATAATAAAAAATAAAAAGAATCTCTAAATTTTCACCAAACAAAGAACGAGCATATTTGGCATACAATTCTGACGTCCTGTAATTAATAAATTTTAAAGAGGTGTCACTACTAGATTGTTGAAGAATCGTTCCTGTAAAATGCAGCTCAGAGGAAGTGGAATTCAGTAGGTCCAATTAGTACGTGGGATCAAGCATAAATTTTCACCCTATTTCAGCAGTTTCATTACTGATACGCAGGCCCTTAGTGTGGATAGTGCTGCCACCTGTGGAGCGTCACGTGACGAGGACAAAAATTAAAACCAGCGAACTGTAAAAACGACAAATCCCAATAATAAAAAAAATATAATCTTAGTGTTGAATGTGATGTTTTTTTTTATAATTAAAGGGATACAATAAATATTTCCATATTTATGGCGCATAAATATTCTATCGATGTTCGTAAAGCAATATTAGTGTATATATCCCATATCCCCACCGAGTTTCTGTGTTGGCTCATTACTGAATCCCCTCCCAATCTCCAACTTAAATAGCATATTCTTGAAAACAGTGCTATTCCACCTTCTGATTCATCTTTTTCATCTTTGTTTAAATCTTCATATGCAAGTTGACAAGTAGAAATTATTTTTCACAAGCAGTGAATGGAATTAAATGAAAATATCTATATTTATTCAAGAGGGATATCAATGAAGAACAAATCAAGAATTGATGGACTTACATGATCAACCTAATGTGCCCACCATTAAGGAAAGATTAGATGGTTGGGTCATGTGCAGGGAATGATGGAGAATAGAATTCCCAAGATGATTATGGAGGGGCATCCAGGTGAAAACAGAAAGATAGGAAGTCCTAGATTGCGCTGGCAGGAAGATGTGGAAGCAGACCTGAGAATGTTTAGAGCTGGAAGATGGAGAGTGGTCGAGGACTGGAGAAGGATTGTGGAGGAGGCCAGAGTTCTAAACGGACCGTAGGGCCATAGGAAAAAATATATATTCAATTCAAAATTTAATTTAAATGTTAATACGAGCGAGATTTTCTCAAGGTTTGGTCTGAACAGTCAAAGCCTTGAGGAATTCTTTAACGTAAATTTTGTTTTTTGTTTACGAAAGTTCTGCAGATTGAATCACTAAGAAAATCCCGGAGGCTAATTCCTTGAGGATTTCCTGTACTTGGCAGCCTTAATGTACTGATGTGACTGCACGGAGGGATGGGAGGGGGGCAGCTAATGAAATCTCGCCCTTCCTGCCTAAATCTATGCGATCGCAAAGCACCTGATGTGCGATTTCAAACAAAATATTGGCACATTTTTTGGATAAAAAAATTTGTAGTCATGATTTAAGAAATAGTGGAACATACTCTACAGTGAACAGGGCCTTACCTTGAGCCTATGAATTCCTATCCTTCAGTTTTTTGTGGACCAGCTTCCAGAATCAATAGTCATGAGCTTCCTTTTTTTTTTTTTTCTTGACTGAATTTATCACATCGAAATTTGTGAAACTAACATTGAATGATGAATGCAATTACAACTCCTTTACAACTTTTGTTTTATGCGCCGAACTTAAATTTATAGAAGTATATTTGACGAACATTATGCAATGACCCTTTTTAATAAATTATTATAATTCAATGTTTAATTATTTAATTCAATTTTCAAAGGAAAATCTTTAAAAAGCAAAAAAAAAAAATTAATCTAATAAATGAAAAATATTTAACTGATTCTTAGCAAGGAGTCTGGATGTACAAGTTTATGAAAAGAAATTCCTGCATTAGTTTTACTACAATGCACATGTTCAACAACAAATGTCATGTTCATTACCTAATTTCGGAGTTTTAATTGATCTCCACTAGCTTTTTGATTAAATACCAACAACAGAAATGGTTTAATGTAAATTAATATATTTACCTATTATGGTTAGCAAGGGCAAAACTGAGAAATTAACAAGTATTACATTCTATTTATTTAAAGAAATTACCGAGTAATTATTGATAGGTGAAAACACATTTTATTTTAAGTATAAATACTCTACGTCCTTTAGTTTTTAAGAATTTTTTGTAGATTTTCTCTTCGAGTAGCAATGCTATTTCTGTGGTATATATGAGCAAGAAAATGTTCATATCTGGCTTGGAAAAACTTTCAGACATCATTATGAAAATTACTTGGTAGTAAAAATATCTGATTAATAACTCAAATTCTTCATTTTTAGGTTTAGGATATCAAACGTTGAAGGAAGTCGGTTTACCTGATACTATTGATATAGCCTGTCACAACTCAGGAGACAGCTGTACTATTTCTGGCCCTTTAGAAGATGTAAAAAAATACGTTGATGAGCTCCAAGAGAAAGGAATATTTGCAAGAGGTGTAGCAACAGGTGGAATAGCATATCATAGCAGATACATACAACCACTAGGACAACTGTTTAGAGATGAGTTGAAAAAGGTAAACCTAATAATATTTTAGAATAATTATATTCACTGTTTCATGAATAACCGAGATATTCAATTTATTATATTATGATAACACAGAAGGCTTTAGAAAATACTTTATAGTAAAATTTCAAATATGAAATTATAGTGGTTTATTCACTAATAATATGTCTTTTGACATCACAAGTTACGTTCCATGACGAAACAAAATCTTGAAAGCAGTTAACGATCGCAATTTAATTTGTGGTCAACACTTTGTTTATTTTTTTTTTCAGATAATTCCTATTCCTAAAGTTCGTTCTTCAAAATGGATTTCTAGTTCAATACCCAAGGATGAATGGGATAGTGATCTTGCAAAGTACAGTTCAGCTGAATACCATACAAACAATCTTGTTAACAGTGTACTTTTTGAAGAAGCATGTGCACACATACCTAAAAATGCTGTTGTTATCGAAATAGCTCCTCATGGTTTGTTACAAGCTATCTTGAAAAGGATGCTACCTCAAGCTACACATATCTCTCTTACAAATAGAACTGAATCTGACAGCCTGAAATTTCTTCTGGCTGCTTTTGGAAAGTGAGTATTAAATTGTTTATAATGCTATCAACATTATATTTGCTGTGACTTTTTTATTTACAATTCCTGACTATGCCATATTTATGATACATGCAAAGAACGTTTTCATTCTCTAGTCATTTAAATCACTTTATAACAAAAGCATTTCCCATTTATCAACATTACCACCTTCTTCCTCTCTATTCCGTACAGTGAAATAACTAGTTCTTTTTTAACTAGTTCAATGTGCTGATTCTGCAAAAGTTATGGTTTCCAAATGAACTATTAACCAAAAAGAACTATTTCTCCCAACTCTAATGTAATACAAAATTCATGAAATTAGATAGCAGTCGAAATTTGTTGGTAGGCCTGATGGATATTTGTGTTAGTAGATTGGTTGTAAAATGCAAGAGGACTTAATTTAACATCAGAAAAGGATGATCTAAAGATTGCCCCTCTATCATGTTCCAAATTTATATTGGAATTAATTTTTTGTATAGCACATGAATGAATCTGACAAATTTTAAAATATTTCAGGATGTTCAATGAAGGAGTGCATGTTGATGTCCAAAAGCTTTATCCACCTGTTGAATTTCCTGTGTCACGAGGAACGCCCTCTTTGGATAGCTTTCTTACCTGGAGCAATGAGGGAACTTTTAGGCCTTGGACTTTCCTTCAAAGAAGAAAAAACGTGAGAAAAATTATTGGCTAATATAATTAGAATATCAGTAAGATTTTTCTATTCAAGATTCACTCTGAAGCATTTTATAAGTAGGGATAATTGGACACCACCTTGAGGCCAACCATTCATTGTAATTATTTTGGCTCAAACGCAACCTAATGTGCTAATGATGCTTCTTATAACATGCATTTATTTGATCCAAGAAATTGTGCTCTACACTTATTTTGTAGTTAAATATTTTATTTAAGGCTGTAATAATTATATTTAAAGAAAAATGGTATGGATTTTATGTTTCAGGGTAAAATTAGCAGAGAAATCACTTTTTCTAATTGCAACAATAAGCATGAAAAATTCATGAAATGTATTCTTAGTGGAACTCCAATCATACTAAGTGCTGCTTATATAGTAAGTTACCTACAGTTTTTAAAAAAGTTTTATGTAAAATTTTTAGTTCATTGAACAAAACTTTAAGAATCATCAATAGACATTTTCTGAATTACACCAATTGTGCATCAAATCTTCATAATAGTATTATACAGTGCCTTTGCCATAGGTCAGCTCCAAGACAATAATGATGTATATACAAAAAAACCCAAATCTCCTCTCTCTCTCTCTCTCTCTCTCTCAACTTCGCTATTGCAGCCCATTATTTAAACAAATGTCGTTATAAGAAAAAAATAAAATAAAAATAATGTGATAGATACAGTATGACCCAGGGAGACTGTACTAAATCGTCCTTTGGGAGACTGACGAGGTAAATAATGAAAAAATACCCTAAAGTAAATAATCTTTAAATAAAATCAGATAGACCACTTCTCTGGAAATATCATCCAATTTTTTTGTTATTTTCAGAAGAGGAAGTGCTGTCTTATTTTCCAATTGTATTATTATGCTCTTCAAATTATTCTTTTAGGACAGAGAGTCCCATCCCTGCGTAATGTGAATAAGTTTTTTATATATACTTTTTTTTTACATTAGCCATAGCAGGGTTGGGTCTGTAGGGGTAAAGACTACCAGGGCTTATGTTTTGTGTTAATTATGTTTTATTTGGTTTATGTTAAAAAAAATATTAAGAATCAATTTGTTCTACATACATTAGAATAAGTTTTATTTAAAGTAACATGTAACAGTTTTTTTTTTACTTAATAATTAAGATATGTTTAATTTTATTTTGTAATTTTTGAATATTCCACGTTACTAAACCAATCCACCTTTATTTGTAAAATTGAAAAACTTGCCATTTTAATACTTTTCTGTATATCAGTTTCTAAAATTTTTTGGTCATTAAATTTTAAATAAATAACTTTTATTTTCATTATTGATAAATTGATTTTTTCTTATTGTATTTTCTAGCTTTTAATTTAGAACCAACATCCAAACAAATTGATCTCTCAATAGTCACTTTAAGTTAAAATAACAATAAATTATTATAACAATAATAATAACAACAATAATAACAATAATTATCCTTGCAACATATCTATCCTCAGGATCGAAAATAAAAGCTATAAATACGTGGGTTATACAAGCCATATCATACAGCTTCGGAGTCCTAAAAAGGTCTACAACATCTCTCCAAGAATTAGATAGACTAATATGACTAGTATGACTGGGCCCAGAATGTATCATCCGACTGCATCCATCGCAAGGCTTTATCTGCCTAGAAAGGAAGGTGGGAGAGGTCTCACAAACATTGAAGAGGCATGCCGAAAGCAAGAAATGGCCCTAGGACAGTACTTCAAACAAAGCGAGGTGCCATTGCATAAAATAATATGCAGTCTTGACTGGGGGCACACTGCCTTGCAATTAGTTTCTCAAGAAGTTGCGTCCAACATTATTACCAACAGCAAACGCCTGGAAGAATGGAAATCGAAAGCATTATATGGGAGATTTTATCACCAGCTTCAGCAAACTGAAATAGATAAAACTTTGTCTACTAGCTGGCTAGTTAGAGGAAGTCTGTTCCCCGAAACAGAAGGCTTTCTTATAGCAATCCAGGATCAGGTCATAGCAACTAGGTCTTACTGGCGACACCTCTTGAAACAACAGAACGTATCAGACAAGTGTAGGCTCTGTGCCAGCACATACGAGTCTATTCAGCACATAACTGGAGGTTGCGGTGCGTTGGCTGGCACAGAATACCTCAAGAGGCATGATAATGTTTGCCAAAATCTATCACCAGGTGATAGGACTAAAAAGAAAATTATTAAATGACTTGATGCCATATTATAAGTACAATCCTAAAGATCTCGTCCAGAGGGTAGGAATAAAATTGTATTGGAATCAGTCGTTTATAACAGACCATTCCGTGACCCACAACAGACCTGATATCGTGCTGATTGATAGTAATATGAAGACAGCAGAGATAATAGATATTGCTGTGCCGAATGATGGAAACACTAATTCAGTATGTGCAGAAAAAATTTGAAAATATCAAGCTCTAGTAGCTGAACAAAAATATCTGTACAGACTGGATAAAGTGATTGTGAGGGCTATAGTGATCTCCAGCAATGGTCTGATACCAGTGTCCACTGTGGAAGCGACTGAACGGCTGGGCCTCTCGACGGCTGTTATAAATGAAGCCCAGAAAGCTGAGCTGTTGAATACCTCAAGGATTGTAAGGAGTTTTCTAAATATACAATAGAAACAACCAAACAAACAGTGACCTGAGTGGTTGGAGTTGATTCTCCCCCTCTCCAGGAAAAAACCTTATTCGAAAATGTCGAAAATTAAAACAATAATAAGAAATTATTGTATAAATTACTTAGAAAAAGAAAAAAATATATATATATTTACACCCATCTTTCAGCCAGTAATTGGATTTGAGGCCAGTACCACTCCTTCGGTTTTGAGGCAAAGAACTCTTCAAATCCAATTTTTACATCCTTGTAATTATCAAAGATCTGACTTTTTAAAAAAAACGTCTTCGAAGTTCCACCAAACACAAAGCATCACTATTTTACCAAACCTCCTGTTGTACAGCTTCACCTGGCCCTACCTACTGCTAATGTTTGCCAGGATTTTTTAAAAATATCCACTTTTCGTGATCATTTTTTTCCAGAGCCTGTCATCTTTCGGTTTTTGAAGCAAAGTTTTGCAGATATCAACTTGCTGCTGAGCTTGAGCCTCAGTCAAGTCATGTGGGTCATACCTTGGTCTTAAATTCCGTAGGCCTAGGTTCTGAAGATGACGAGCCAATGTGTCATTAGAATCCCCTACTATGGCCGATAAATCACAAATAGTTGCATGTGGGTCCTGTTTCACACAGTCAAGAAGAACATAATCATCAATGATTGATGGACGACCTAATCTGGACTCATCAGCAAGGCTCATATTTCTATTGTTGAAATGCCTTAACCAAACTGTGGTAGGATTTCGATAGATAATTGAGTCCCCTTCTGTGGCCCAAATTTCTTCGGCGTCTGCCTTTGTGCTTAATACTTATTTCCAGTAATGCCTCAAAAGACCGCGAATCACGATTTTTTCTTCTGACAATGCATATGCGTTTTAAAAATGTAAATGACCACATAAAGCCAACTCAAGTCTCAAGGAATTAAAGGATTAGTCAAAGTAAACATTTACACTTGACATAGTAGGAACAAATAAATTCTTTAATTAATATGAGAGTTGGAATTAAGGATTTTGTAACAACCTAGTATACATATTGTAATGTTACGTTTTTTCGGGAAATAAATAAATAAACTTATTTTCCCTTTTTATATATTTATATTTATTTTATATAACTTTTGACTCTTATCTCAGGGTGGGTTACTAGACAACCAGGCACACACTCACACAAAACTATTTCTAATACAAAACATAATAAAACGTGAAGCATAAATTTTCTTAAATTTAACACTTTTCACTTTAAAAAACGATATAAGGTCTTTGAAGAACGACGACCGTGGTCTATGGGATATAAATTAAGTGTGTTACCAAAATGATGTGGATGAAGTATTACGGGAGCTCTTAAGATGTCTGCTCCGGTCCCTGGTCCAAACAACAATCGCTACTCCTTTGTTGTCCGTTGTACCACTCCAGGTTTCAAAATGGCGAACTGCCATTTTGATTCTCCAATACGAATGGACCATTTATGATTTTCTGAAGTTCTCATTTGATCAAAATCTCTTCAAGTTCTTTTTATTTTCTTATATTAGATTTATTGTTGAAGTATTGACAAATTGATCATCAAGTCTTTAAAAAATATTTAATATTTGTTTCACTTTCCTTTTAACCTCTTGCTAAGTATTGTAATGGGGTCAAATTTTCGAAGTGCTGTTTTCAACGAATCAGCATTTCAGAACTCAGCATAAAAAAATGGTGATTTATCTGTGTGTGTTGTGTATCTGCCAGGATTATCTCTTGAGCGGATGGACCCATTTTAGTATTAATGTTTTGTATTAATTATTGTGGACTGATTGTTACTATTTAGTACAATTAATGTTTAAATTTTCAATATAATCCACACTAGTCTGCTGTAACACTTTTGGGTTTATGCCTGCCTGGGGTTATAGGTCAGGGATTATGAAGAATTTCTTAATGGCACCGGTACTGTAACTGGTCTGGGGAATTAGTCCAACAAGTGGGCCTATTGGTCGTCAGCTAACTATAGACTATTATCAGGTCCTAATCAGTGTGAAAGTTTCAAGATTAATTTCACTGGATCACTACAAAATAAATGGAATGGTGCACTGATCGAGCCCCTACACAATGACTGAGTGTGCAGCAGTGCAGGGGAGAGCGCTCTCCCTACCCCAACTCAATAACTGGCTGCATGCCGGTGAACTCATTCCCTTCAATATTTATACTGTCTTTGTGCTCTCCAGTCATTCAGAGTAGCCTTCCTCACCATTTCAAAATTTCTAGAAAGAATTTGAGGATCAGGAGCAGGTGACTGTTTTGGAATACCTTTCACCGTTAAAAAAGTTATAAGTCTTCAAAGTTTAGGTGGATGAACCACAGTCAGAGCATTTTCCGTTTATTGTGTAGTATACTGTAATGTCACGTTTTTCGGGAAAATAATAAATTAAACTTATTTTCCCTTTTTTATATATTTATTTGTTTTATTTAACTTTGACTCTTATCTCAGGGTGGGTTACTAGACAACCAGATACAGACACACAGAACTATTACTAATACAAAACATAATACAACGTAAAGCGTCAATTATCTTAAATTTAACACTTTCTTCTTGTAGAATGATGACCGTGGTTTATGGGATATAATGAATGTGTGTTACCAAAATGATGATCTTGAATGTGGATCTAGTATTACGGGAGCTCTTAAGATGTCTACGCCGGTCCCTGGTTTTAACAACAATGCCACTCTCTCTTTGTTGTCCGTTACACCACTCCAGGTTTCAAAATGGCGAACTGCCATTTTGATTATCTAATACAAATGGACCATTTATGATTTTCTGAAGTTCTCATTTGATGAAAATCTCTTCTACTTCTTTTTGATTTTCTTAGATCAGGTTTATTGTCGAAGTATTGACAAATTGATCATCTTCACTCACTCGATCATTATGGCAGTGGTTCTGTTGAAGTCCAAAATAGACCCGCCATGTTTTTAAATATTAACGTCTCTTGTGGTTCCATTTATGATGACAAACACACTTTTCATTATAATTTATGATGATTGCAGTCAGGATAAATAAATGTTGTATTATTTTCCTGAGAATCTCTATTTCCAAATATTAAATCTAATTTAAGATATCTAAAAACAATTATTTACTACGTACTTAAATATATAAAAAAGGTGTATATTACAATATATACACACACACTCACATGTATATCAGCTTTTATATATTAGAGATTATATTACAATTTTATATATTTATTAGAGATTGCAATAATGTTGGTTATTTTTATTTATTTATTTATTTTTCTGTGGTTTCAAAACCATATTAAAAGCAATATGCTGAGAAGAGAACAGAAGTACAATTTTTTTATTACAGTAATAATGTGATAACTACAATTCCCCAAAAAAATATATTCCTCAAAATTTATAATAATCGTTAATTCCAGTAGATGAGACTTTTTAAAAATATTTTAGTATATTATAATATTGCAAATAACAAACAAAAAATATTTCCATAAAAAAATCATTTCTGAATCAAATACAAAAAAAGCATTATCTTCTATCTTTTAATTTCTTAGGAAGTTCTTATTAATCTATTAATAAAGAAACAAAAGCTGAGAAAAATTGTTCTGAAGATGAGGAAATATTTCCCTGAAACGTAAACATAATTACAATTAATTTAATAAAAAAAAAAATCTAATTTTTTGCAAGTAATGCTTTAACAACATCCCCCTCAGGGTAACACTTTTCCCCTTAAATTGATTTTAACTACATGAAATAATAGTAAATTTGTATTCACAGAATGAATTAAAAATTATAATACTTAATTAACACTTTGTTTTGAATGAGATTAAGATGAAAAATGAGGGTGATGTATACTTTTGTCACATGTGAATATTTACATTTTAGCTAATCCCTAAAGAAAAACAATCACAATTCAATACCATAAAATATTTTTAAGTACCTTTGTGTTTTTAATAGTTTTGGTTTAGGTATTAAATTTTATAAAAATAATAACTAACATAATGGAGGGTAGTCTATAATTTTAAGTCTTAATCTAGTCTAAGGGTAGTTTGTGTGTATATATATATATATATATATATATATATATATATATATATATATATATATATATATATATATATATATATATGCATACACATATACACACTACCCACCAAAATTATAGACTACCCTCCACACATTATGTTGTTTAAGGCTCACGAATCTTAACCAAAATCTTTACATTTATAATCTTGACATTTATATCGATATAAAAGTCCTATTTACCAAATTTGAGATGTTTTACATTATATTTTAATATAATTTTTGATGAAAGTCTAATATGACCTTCAAGTAAAGTATCGCTTCCGGTTTTCCAATTTAGACCAAAATCTAGTATGTTATTTAAATCACTATATAAGTTATAAATACTAAATTTGAGAAGTTTTATATAGTATTTTAATACAATTTTTGATGGAAATCAATTATGATCTTCAAGTAAAGTACCACTTTCAGCGATCAAGCAGTGACCAAAAAGGGAGGTTCACAACTAGATTTTACACCAATCCTAAATACAAAATTTCAACTTTCTACGGCTAACCGTTTTTGAGTTATGCGAAATATGAACGTTGTATTTCACGCCACGACGAAACTAGTCAAAATGGATTCAGGGATGATCAAAATGGATATTTCCGTTGAAATCTGAAAACCGAAAATTTTCGCGAATACAATGCTTCCTCTACTTCGTACAAGGAAGTAAAAATAAAATCAATGAAAACTAAAATTATTTCATTTTTTCTTTTAAATTAGACAAATTTTTTAAAACATATTTCTATAAACTTTGGCCTATTGAGATGCCCCATTTATTTACCTAGTTCACCCATCAGCCAAATCCACAAAAAAATTAAATAAATAATTAAAAAAAGAAGTGAGTGAACTTAAACCTTTATTAGATTCTTAAAAGGAAACTTTCAGAAAAATGTACTAAATCCAAATCTAATAGCCCTGAAAAATTTTATATTTTTCTCCTTAAACCTCTCCTTCGAAAAAAACAATAACAAAAAATATAAATAATTGAAAATTAGATCGTCTAGGCTGAATGATTTTTGTTTTTTAGATGGTTTGGCTCATACCATAAAATATATTGCACCTAAAGTTGCTAGAAAAAACAAACAATAATTTTGCTTCCGAGCCTACTGATGGCAGTTGAAGGGTTGTAATTCTTTCTGGTTGGTAAAAAAATTTCCTCTAATTTAAAAATTTGATCATCCATATATATTAAAACAATTGGAACAATAACTTAAAATGCACCAAATTTCAAATTATAAAAGGTGTTCCAGGGTAACTGGGCCATGACTTTACAACATGACCTCCAGCTACCTTCATAACACTGTAATTTAGGACTAGGAACAAGCAATTTTTGACAGAAAAATATTGCATGAGCATTTGGCAATAAACAGACCAATATATTACATACCATTTAAGATAAGTCTTTAAGATCATATATTTGTATATGAATATATAATTTAACTTGTCCTATTGGCCCAGTTGCCCCGTGAATTTGAAGTAACTGGACCACCCCAGGCTATATTCTATGAGAGCACTGTAGCAAATGTCTGGAGTAAGTGGACCTATTGTTGTACATTCAATTGATTTAAACAAAATATAGGTATGATCAATTATTTGATTTAAGTACACATTCCGGACGTTGTATCAGGATCCTAATAAGAGCGTTTGAAAAAAAAGACAAAGAAAAAATCCAAATAATAAAAAATAAGTTTAGTAAAAAATAAGTTTAAAAAAAAGTTTAAATAGTAAAAAATAAGTTTTATATTTATTCATTTATTATAAGAAAGCTGTTTCTTGCCATCTAATTACAAAAAAATCAAAGAAACTACAATCAATTCTTTTAATTACAATTATTTCTTAAATATTATAATTACAATAGTTTTTTTGACTATATAAGCTTCACTTAAATAGTATTTGAGGGGACGTACTTAATTGTAACATTTAAAAAAAAAAAATATTTTGCTTAAAGGAATATATTGTACAGAACAAGAAATCTTGAGTACATGACAAGTCTTGATGTAACTAGGTTTCACTAAAGCAAAAGAAAAAAAAAACATGAGCCTACATCATAGTTTATTTTTAATTGTTATATGGTCCAATTACCCCTTTCTTGAAAATTTTTCGGGGTAACTGGACCACCTCTGCCAGAAAAAGCAACAATAAACCTTGGAGTTGTAATTAGCATATTTATAGATAAAATCATTCATCATAATTATGCCTAAATGGTAATAAGGAAACAGCTACTTACCAAGAAATGGTGGAAGCCTGTTAAATATTCAAACATGTTGTTTGAAAAAATATCTTCTTTAAAATTATTGAACCTAGTACAAAACTCTGAACCAAACTGGCTGCGCTCACCTCGGCCAATAGAAACCTGTCTGATCAATATTACCACACTCTATGTCTCTATCAAGCCACTGTAGTGCTACTCTCTCATAGTTCATCTACCTTAATTTTTCATAATATAGCAGTCTAATCTTTATGAAATATTTGCAGGCTGGTAATTTCACTGATTTTGTACTGTAATAATGCTTGTTAAGCCTGCGCTCATCAGTAAACAGCCCTATCAGGCCTTTTAAAGTTAGTCATCTGCAGAAGAGCTGTACTTCTGTTTCTTTGGTACCCTTTAGAACAAACTTAGAATGATAATGTTTATTCGCACTAAATCAGATTTTCTCCAAGACTGCCTTTTGACATTTCTATTGGACCTGTTATAATTAGAATACGTATCCTTGTTGATGTCCCACCTGCCTGCTCTTTTAGCTGTGATAAAGTTTTTCTTGACAAATCTTCTTGGACAAGTACAACTCCCTCATCCTATAACTGGCATTATTTGATACAATGGGGAACCTTAGTCCACTTTTATGTTGATTTTTTTACTCTATAAAGCCTGATGATTGAGCATAATCCTGGCCAGATCAGCTCTTTATATAATTGTTGGTCAAGAAATCGTACTTCATTACCAAGTACTGAAACTAAGACCTTTCTTAGGTTGTAGTCTTATTTATTTATTTTTTCTTTATTATGTAGTATTTACTGTATTAAATAAACAAAATATATTTTGCCTTTTCAGAGTACTGTGTTAGAGGAATATTTAAGACTCAATGGAAATCTTACTAAAATAATATTTCAAGGAATACATTTTAAGAATATTGTCAAATATGAAGGTAAGTTCAATCTACAGTAGTGTTTTTAGTCATTTTAGGATCTTTATTTATCTCTATATTAAAATTTGGAAGCATCAAAATTTTAAGTGATGTAATATACTATACACATACTATGAAAGATGGATTTTAAGTATATTAAAAATCTTAATCTCTGTGCTATATTCTATTTCTTTCATTTTTTAAAGATTATATATCTAAGAATAAGCACAATACTTAAATTCTGTAGAACATGAGGGGAAAATGGAAATATACTTTTCAAACGTTTAAATTTTTTAGTGAGAACCTATAGATCAAGTAATGTTTCAGTGAACTTTTAGGTATGCTTATCAAACTCATTATAAAATAAAGGTATAACTTTAGCATTGAATCAATTAAAAAAATTAATATTTAAAATTTTTGTCTAAAGTTTTTACGATTTCCTCATTAAAACATACTAAACATTCGTAATAACTTTACTTAACTTTTACCACCCTATAACTTGAGCAGGCTATAGTGAGTAAATTTTATTTTAGAAAATATCTTGTGATCGCATTGTTTTTTTCAAAAGTTTTTAATTGTATCTTTATTCTTTATATCTTACAATATAATTGTAATATAATGCATAAAGTTTTAATCAATTTTTCCTTTGAAGCTATTAATCCATTTACATCATAAGACTAAATAATCTTCTAACAATTACTGTAGGTTATCACCAAGACCAGAACCATTAGCAAAAATTACTGTTTACTACTCAGATTGGAAAATTCTAGCACATACTGCAGTTATTACAAGCAGATAATCAGTTGTGTGTCAGATTTTCAAATCACACATTTAGGGGAATGACGCAAATGGGTTAAGTTAATATATATATATTGGGCATTTATTTTAAGACTGCTCAATTGCATCTAAACTGAGAGGTCTGTAGATGACCTCTATCTGTATGCCCATCATTTCAAATAGTAATCAAAGTTAAAATGAATGGTGCTAACCTTATTTTGATATCTTTAATTTTTCTAAATTAATTAATTAGAGTTCTGTCTGAATTAACTGAGAAGATTATAATATTTTCAAGTAAATGAGCAACAATTATCTTTCAATAACTTCTTTATTATCTAGTTTTTATTATACATTAACGTTTTGGGGATTTATCCCCATCCATGGAACAAATTTTCAATAATATTTCAATAACAGGCATGATAGTTATGCATCTTAGAACAGGTTGAGCTAATGGCCAAATATCTGACAAAATGAATTCAACAACATTACTTGCTAATATTGTATACCTCATGGTAATAGAAATATTATTGAAGAAATGTTAGAAATGTTTTCCAAGGATGGGAACAAATCCCTGAAACATTAACGTATTAAACAAACTATATAATAAAGAATTTATTGGAAAATAATCGTTGCTCATTTACTTGTTAATTAATTAGCATCTATTAGAAAAACTTATGTTTGAAGAAGAAAAATTTGAGAGTTTAGGGAAGAACAAGCAAAAAATAATCAGAAACTGTTCAATAAAGTACTGAAAAAATGAGGAATGAGAAAGAATACCCCATAAAGTTTATCAAGACTAAGGACGGTCAAATAATAAGTGAACCGAAACGTATATTGGAAAGATGGAGAGAATACTTTAAAGAGTTGCTGGATGAGAGTGACATGAGCGAAGAAGTGGAAGATTATCGGTAGAAAAATGAGGATAATATGGAACTGCAATAAGGAGAAGATGACCAGATAGAAAAAGAGGAAATGTGGGATGTATTGGATAGAAAAAGAGGAAATGTGGGATGTACTGGATAGGATGAAGCTGGGAAAAGCAGCAGGTCATGATGGTGATGCTTAGGAAAGCATTATGAGGAAAGCAGGAGATGAATTACTCTTAACGGTATTAGAACTGGCTTGGAAAGGTAAGAAGATTTCGAAAGACTGGGAAATTTCAATCATTTTCCCAATCTACAAGAAAGATGATACCAGAGAGTGTGCCAATCACAGAGCCATATCTTAGAAAGGAGGAGCAGGTAGGTGTACTCAAGACCAAATCTTTGTGCTATACCAAATATGCGAGAAATTCATTGAGTACGACAAAGAGGTTTACCTATCTTTTATAGAATTAGAAATGGTATTTGACAGGATACCTTGGAATGAGTTATGGGCTTCACTCCGGAACAAACAACTATCCGAGGCTCTTATGCAGAGAATTAAATCATTCTACAACACCTGCAGAAACTATGTCAGAACGTCCCATCAGACATCTGCCGAGTCTGTCACCACAACGGGGTCAGGCAGGGAGACTAAGTAGCCCTCTATATTTTATCAGCCTCATGGATGATGTGATTAAAGAATGTTAGCAGAGAACCAAAGAGACACAACTTAGATATTGGAAGTTATAACCTGTAAACTGTGCATTGTTTGGATTCGCTGATGGCATTATGCTAATGCTTGACAGTGAAGGAAAGCTATAGGCACATGCAGAGGTCTGGACAGAAGAGCTGGCAAAAAGAAATATGGTTATTAGCACTTCCAAGACCAAGTGTATGCTGGTATCCAGAACCAAGAAGAATCTGAGGATCTACATTAATGAGAAGAGGATAGAGCAGGCCCCCACCATCAAGTATTTGGGTGTAACAATGGAGAGAGAGGGGGAAATTCAGTGAAAAAATTAATGCGAGAATTATCACTTCTGGAAGAATGTTCTCTGAATTCAATAAAAAGTTTTTAAGTAAGAGAGAAGTGGCAAAAGAAACAAAACTAGCAGTTTATCGCTCAACGTTCGTCCCTATCCTCACTTAGGGAAGCGAATCCTGGGCTCTAAAGCAATATGATCGCAGCCACCTCCAAAGCATGGAAATGAGGTATCTGAAGAAAATAGAGGGATAAGCCAAGAGAGACTGGATACGTAACATGACGATACGGACACAGACTACACTCAAAAGTGAATTCCTCGATCAGATAATTGAGAAAGGGCAGCTTCGATGGTTTGGTCATGCAATCATAATGGAAGACTACTATTTAGCGAAGAAAAATATGAAAGCTAAACCAATGGGAAAATTACCAAAAAGAAGGCCGAGAATTACTTGGAAGGACAAACTCCAAAATATCCTAAAAGGAAAAGGGGTTATGGCCGGAAACCAGGAGAGCAGCTCTTGACAGAGACAGATGGCACTCCTTGTGCAAACATCTCTACAGCGTAAGATATTAGAGATTATTGAATAAGAAAAATCTATTAGGAAAAATACTGTCCCTACAGGGGATATTTGATATTTTTATTAAAAAGGGATTAAAAAAATATGTCAGAATCGTGTGGATTCTTCAGATAGAAGTATGTTCTTTTAGTCCGCATCAGCCACGAACCTGGGATCGAAGTGTCAAATCATGGGCATATTCTAGAAGAAAATGTTATGGTTTACAATTTTTTCCTCTAGGATTTAAATCTGTAAAATTGCATTATTAAAATTAATATCCTATGCATAGTTTATTTATTTATTACCCCCTGTAGGTATATGGTCTATATACTGTTTATAGTTTTAGACTACCAACATTGTTTTTAGTTAATGAAAATTCATAGTAAATAATTTTCAACTAGTAAATAATTTATTGATATGTCTAATAATACTGCCGTGGTAAGTCAAAAGGTCCTAACTCCAAATTATTTTTCTAAATATATTTTTGTAGTTTCCCAAATTTGTCTAAAAATTACACCTTTTTACACCTAAAACAAATGATCTGGATCCAACCATTGGATTTAGGCTTATCTAATATCATAAATTTTAAAAGTCATTGATGACATTAGCAGACTTGGTCCCACCCTAAATAAGAATAAACCAAGCAAGTTATCTGAAAGTACTAAGGAACTGTTTAGAATTCGGGGCATGATGAAAGAAAGAGGAGATCTCTATGAAGAAGAAAGGAAAGAGCTCACAATTCTAAATAACCTCATAAAGAGAAGAATTAAAGAAGACTTGCTACAATATAAAAACAATATCATTACCAATATTCTGTCTAACAACAGATCTACCAGGGAAATTCAGAAGGAACTTTCTAAAGGAAAGCTAAGGATGGTTGCTCTTGAAATCCAGAAAAGAAATATTATTACTAATAGAGAACACATGAGCAAAATGGCCATGGATTACTTCAGGCAATTGTACGATTGTAATCCAGGAACCAGTGAATAAGGTGAAGGAAAAAAGGGAGTAAAAAAATTAGAGGAAGTTCCCACCGATAATGGAGGATGAAGTTGTATTTGTCACAAAAAAACTAAAATCTGACAAAAGTCCTGGACCGGATGGTATACGAAATGAGATTTTGAAAGCAGGAGGGGATGCTCTCATGACAGAATTGACAGTTATTCAATTTCATTCTTCATGAGGGAGAAATTCCAGAGCAATGGAAAACAGCTAAAATAATTTTACTCCACAAAAAAGGCAACAAACAAGATATGGAGAACTACCGGCCTATCTCCCTTTGTTCAACCATGGCAAAGCTTTTTTCGAGTGTCATTAAAGAACGGCTCTCAAAAAGAATTGTGGAGTGTATAGCGGACAAACAAGCAGGATTTAGGAAGGGTTTTTCAACAGTTGACCACATTCAGACTGTTAATCAAATGATTGAGAAAGCCAATGAGTATAACTTCTCTCTGTACCTTTGTTTCCTTTACTTCAAAAAGGCTTTCGACAGCATCTTACACGCAGGCATATTTGAAGCATTAAGAACTATAGGAATACAGGAGAAATTAATTTATAACAGGATAATTATGAAGTTTTATAACGAAATGTCAGCATACGTCATGACAGAAAAAAAAGGACAAAGCTTCTGAGTCAAGAAGGGGATATGTCAGGAAGACCCATTGTCCCCTCTTTTGTTTATCCTCTTGTTGGAGATGGTGTTTTGTTGTCTTGGGTGGGAAAACGTAGGTATACAAATAAATGGAAAATGGCTAAGTAACTTACGTTTTGCAGATGATATTGTGCTTTTTGCCAAAGACATTCAGGAACTATTGAAAATGCTCAAAGATCTCCTAAGGCTTTGTGAAAAAATTGGCCTTCATCCAAATTACAACAAAACCAAAGTAACAACAAATAGGGAAAAACAAGAAATGAAAATAAACAATCATACTTTGGAATATGTAGAAGAATATGTTTATTTAGGCAAGCTGGTGTCCTTTTCAAATAAAGCAATGAAAGAAGTCCAGAGGAGAGTTGCATATGGTTGAAACAAGTTTTGGAGACTTAGATACATTACGAAGTGAGACATAAGTATTGGCCAAAAAAGGCAGGTCTTTGATAGCTGCATTCTTCCAGTGATGACCTACGGTTGCCAAACTTGGTCATTAACAAAAACCCAAGAGAGTAAGATTCAGGTGTGGCAGAATAGCATTGAAAGAAATATTATGAATGTGAAGAGAAAGGACAGGGTAAGCTTAAGACAGAAATAGGTCTTAAAGACACTCTAATGCAAATAAGGAAAATAAAATGGAAATGGGCTGGACATCTCCTACGGTGTAAAGATAATGGACGCCATACAACCAAAAGAGGAAAAGAGGCCAACAAATGAAGAGATGGAGCGATACGTTCAAGTCCGTCATGGGACCCCTCTGGAGCTGCTAGGGACAGGGATGTTTGGAAAACAAAGTGGGCGGAACTCTCAAACCCCGCTTCCCAGTAGGACTAGTCATCCAGGAAAGTACTGACTATTACTCCCTAAAAGGGAAGGCCTGTGCAAGAAAAATAAATAAATAATTAATCAACTAATTTTAAAAAAAAAGTTGTATAAATTGTATATTGTAAAAATTATTTTGTATATACGAACTTGATATTGCACAAATAAAGGCTATTTTCATTTCATTTCATTTCAATATCATAAAAAGGTATAATTTTTAGACCAATTTGGGCACAAAAATTTTTTTATTTATAACAATGATTTGGAATTAGGGCCTTTTAACTTATGATGACTGAATACCAATTAGTACCAGCTAAGGTAGATGATTTTGAGAGATTATATTGAGTGATGAAATTTCAAATCATACAGGTTCTCATTGATTTCCAATTTCTCATTGTTTTTACTTTATTATAGGTGATACAGCTGTTTACATGACATTTCAAAAGAGCTGTGGAGAATGGGAAATATGTAAAGAAAATAATCTTGTAGCAGCCGGGAAAATCAATACTTTCCTTCAAGGATATGATACAGAACCACAAAGTATCATAGAAAGGAAAACCCAAATTATTTCAGCTCATCAAGTTTACTCTTATCTGTCAGTATTAGGATATACAGTCCATCCTGAACTTCAGCTAATTAATAATCTTTATTTGTCTGAAAATGGTAGGGTGTCAAGAAACAATTTTTTTTATTAACTTATATAAATTATAATTTATAATTTTAGAAATTCTATAATAGCTAAAAATGAGCAATTATTTATTCCTGTGTAGAAGTGGAGGCTGAAATTAAATGGACTGGTGATTGGTTATCTTTCCTCGATGCTACTTTTAAAATGGTTGAATATTTTGAATCTATTGAAAATAATGAACTAGAATTAATATCATATATTGAGAGAATTGCCATTGACCTCTCGTCATTTCCTCCTGAGGGTGGAAAAGGTAAAATGATTCTTTTTCCTTGGCTGTTCTGCTTATAACTATATTGGTACTAAATCTGTTTGTTACAGTTTGTTCATTGATGTACAATAAGAAAATGGGTTTCATTTGGGGTCAAGGTATAGAGATTCTTTTGCCATGTACCAGTCATCCAAACATACCGCTACAGAAACTTTCAACAGTCCAAAGGACAACAGAATTTTTGTTACCAAAATTTATACCTTATCTTGAAATTGACAACAAAACTACAGTAAGTAAATATTAATAATTTAGACCTTGAATATTTTAAAGCATTATTTGGTATTAAACTATGGTGATTGATTTTACTACAATTTGTTATATTGAATACTTCTTACATTTTGAAACTTATGTATCATCACTTAATTTGTGAGTTTTCGTGAAAAGTATTGATCACAAACATTTTCTTATTTTCTAAATGACAAAAAGTGTGCTGTAATAGAATATTTTATTGCAAAACTCTCAGGAACAAAACTCACCTACTGTCATAGTTAGTTACTGGACCAAGTAAAGGCTCGAGAATAGTCATGAGGATTGTTAAAATAATATAATAATAATAAGTAATTGATAATTTTAACCATCACTATCTCGCTCCTATATCTATGTTAATAGTAGTTAAAGTTATTATTAAATTGAAATAAAAAATAGAGCTGCAATAAGGTATCTGTTGTTACAGTTTGTTTTGTTTTTGTCTGGATAAGCAACCATTTTAGCAAACTGTAGTAAGTAGGAGAAATCGGGACCAGTAGGTGTTGAGTTGGCTATGTGGGTTTTATTTCATATTTATTTAGTTTCGAGGTTCACCTGCAGGGCAGTGCGGTCATCTCACCTTCTACATCCTGTGGAAAAAGTGTTTGTGTTCAAGCAACAGGTTGAAATTTGTTAGCTGAGATCCAAATTTCTATCTGCTAAATAATTTTTTTATTTCTGTTATTTTTCCTATTTATTATTTAAAATAAAATGTCATCTTAACAACCAATCCATACAATAGAATGTCTACACGTCAGTAGCATTTAAAATGTGTGTCTTGGTTCTCTTTCATAAAGTATTGTTCATTTGACAGGTGTGTTTGTTACTAAACCGATTTGAGGCACTCTGCTTGGATTAGATTGACGCAGAGTTGGGCAAAATTTATCTACAGTATGAAATATATCTATACGGATGAAATCATCTATTATTCGATATGTCAAATAAAGATAATGGCATCATCTGCTATCTGCAAATAATGAATAATTCAAATTTATCTGTCATCTTTTATCTTAGATCACTATTCGGATACAAATACTACACGGATGAAATAATTCAAATAAAAACCTATTCGACAAATAAATATTATTTGATAAATATCACTCAAAAAGTTATTCAATTCGCACACAAAAAAAAAATTAAAACCTGAATTTGAAAAATGATTGATGCCATATAAATACTATCAATTTTAAGGTCACGTGCTAAAGTATCGATTTATTTAAACTTTTCTGATTTCTTCCATATTGAGGTCCACTATTAAGGTACCTTTACACATTTGCCAAGCCTGTGTAAAAGGTAAAATTTGGCAAGTCAAATGTGTAAAGGGAATGGTTGGCTTGGATTGTCTTCTCTGTTTTTGTCGGCTTTTGTAAAGATCAAAAATGGGTCAAATGACCTGGTCCTGGTCCTTTTCTTCAAGGTTGGTAAATTCTCCTGTCCTAGTCTTAAATATAGAAAAACTTCCAATCAATACAACTTTATTAATTTTTATGGCTTATTTATTGTTGAGGGTAAAAAATTTACTGACTGTTATAAAGAGAATTACTTAAAAATACAATAATAAAACAAAACAAATCTTATGAAATAAATGAACTGAATATCCAAAAATGTAATAATAATAAAATAATTACAATTCCTAATCAAGTATATAGGGATAAACTATTCAAATATATGATTAAAAATTTAAAAAACAAAAACAATTTCTTATAAAGTAAATACAATTTTTGAGAGAAAAAGTTTTCATTGAGAAATAATACAATAATTCGCTTCTTATTTAAATAAAAATAGTATAACCCAAATGTTAAAGCTTCTAGAGTTTGGATATCCACCATACTATTTCTCTAGAACACAGTGAACTAAGTATAAATGCCAAGTAGTTTGTTTTCCAATCTTATGGTGCATTCACACTTTTGCCAACCCTCCTTTTACATGTTTGCTGCTTGGTGTGGCAAATCTGTACAAGCATCTTAAAGTTTTTGGGGTTGCAGTTTTCTAAAAAACTATCGATTTCAGGATCCAGTGCTCACATATTGATTTATTTAAACTTTCTTGATTTCTTCGATATTGAGGTCCACTATTATGTTTCCGGGGTCGCAGTTTTTACTTCCTTGTACGAAGTAAAGGAAGTATTGTAATCGCGAAAATTTTCGGTTTTCAGATTTCAACAGAAATATCCATTTTGACTAGTTTCGTCGTGGCGTCTGTACGTACGTTCGTTCGTTCGTATTTCGCATAACTCAAAAACGGTTAGCCGTAGAAATTTGAAATTTTGTATTTAGGATTGTTGTAAAATCTATTTGTGAACCTCCATTTTTGGTCACTGCTTAATCACCGGAAGTAGTACTTTACTTGAAGATCATAAATGATTTCCATCAAAAATTATATTAAAATACTTTGCAAAACTTCTCAAATTTGGTATTTACAACTTACTCAATGTATATATTGATTTAAATAACATACTAGATTTTGTAGTATGAAATAACATACTATGCAAAAAATTTTTTTGATTGGTTTTTTTATTGTATTTAAACGAAAGCTAATGAAATTCCCTACAAAACGAAATTAAAATCATTTAAATCGGACCATTTTTAGCTGAGATATTGCGTAAGGAACTTCTGAGACTGGTTCTTCTGGCGGCTAGTCATCCTGCTTCCTGGCTTATTTATTGGGCTTCTGATTTCCTCGTATCTCTCTGTTTTATTCTTCCTTGGATTATTTCTTTACTTCCTTTAGCTTCCTTAGTCTTTCCTTTTTTTTGTTTCCTCCTGAAGTGCACATCAAATATTTCCTCTGTATCATTTCACATCACAGCCTACTTGCATTGACAGAGTTTTTAAAATTAACACTCCCAGTTCAACACTCTCACGTCGATCATCTTGTGAATAGCTTCAAATTTCTTTCCCTTTGGTGCCTACTGCTTAATTTTTTTTACTTGGACGGAATAGAAATTTTTGAAATATTACTAAGTGGAAATAATAAACCAATGTGTAATAATTTGCAGCGTTTTATTACTTTTTTCAAATGTTAAAATTGAGTCTAAAATACTAGTTTTCCTCCCCATTTGTGAGATCAACAAGTCTTCATCATGAGAATAAGATATTAGTTAAGTGGGTTTTTCCGCTTAAAATGTCGAAACTGTCCATTTCTAATGCTTTATCCAGTGATATTGACAGTTTTATTGTTGTCATGGAACATGAAGAAATGTCTTGGAAACTAGTTGCCTACTGAAGGAAAACGATATATAATAATGGAATGAGACCTCCTGTGGTAAGAGTGTGTGTTTGTGTGTGTCAATAGATGGACCACGGGACGCCGAGTGTCGTTTTTACTGCGATCTTCGGAAACTAGTAACCAAATTCAGTATCAGTTTTTGAGCCACCGAATTATAGTTTGATAGGCGTACAAGGAAGTCATGTGTTGCCCACATCAGATATTTTAAAATACAATCGATTTTAAGATTAAGCGTTTACATATCAATTTATTTTAATGTTTTTGATTGCTTCGATATTGAGGGCCACTATAATGTTTTCGGGACCTCAAAATCGAAGAAATCGTAAAAGTTTAAATAAATTGATATGTGAGGGTGGGATCTTAAAATCAATAGTTTTTCAAAAACTACGTCACCGAAAATTTAATAGTGGACCTCAATATCGAAAAAATCATAAAAGTTTAAATAAATCGATCCGTGATCGGTAAATCATAAAATCGATCACATTTTCAAAAACTGCCACCTTGAAAACGTAATAGTGGACCACAATATCAAAGAAATCAGAAGTTTAAACAGATCGATATGTGAGTGGGAAATCTTAAAATCGTTTGCACTTTTTTTGTATGCAAATGCATAATAATAAATTTTAAAAAATAATAAAACGAGGGGGGAAAATTACAAAAGATAAAATCTCATAGATATTAAATGTCATATGTAGTAAATATTTATTATATAGTAAATATTTTGGGTTTGGACACACTTTTTGTACAAATATATATTTGTGCCAACTTACCCTAGGACTGGGGTAAGTTGGCACAGTTTGGTTTTTAATGTTACCTAATTTTTTGTTGCGTGTCTTAATTGATATTAAAATTTAAAAATAATGTGGTAAGTAGTTAAAAGACTTTAATTTTGTGTGACACTCAAAGTTCCAATTGTGTCATTAGAAAAAATTAAAGAAAGTAAAAAGTGAAAAGTGTGCCAACATACCTCAGTCTCCCCTAATATATACATTAGGATTCAAATTTGAGTTCAATATTATATTTAGGAACATCTATGAAAATAAATTATTGTAAATAACTATATTGTTTTCTATTACTGTTGATTAAGATTGTTAATGACTACAGGACGATTTCTTCAAAATCTGTTTGTGGATTGTCTTGGATAATTTGTACAGAAAAAATAATGAAACACATCCAAAACTTCATGTATTAACAATTCTGGAAAACATTTCCACACCAGATGTTGTGAATGATATTTTAAGGAAGCAGAATGATTTAGAGGTAAAATGTTTATGAGGTAAAATGAATATTTATCACTCTGTTGTATTTCTACTTTTGGTAAATTGATCCTTATTACATTATTAATATAGATAAAGATGTCTAATGTAGCCAGTGACACTATGCTGTTAAATACAGATCTAAGAGAAAGCAGAGACAGTTTCAGTTTGATTGTTAGTGGAAGCAATTTTCTTGAAAATACATTAAAAGTTCTAAACAATTCTGAAGGAGGTTTCCTAATCTACAAAGGGGTTCGACCTCCCACTGGCTTAGCAATAATAGCCAAGCAGAACATTAAAAATGAGAGCTTTTTTTTTTGTAAAATGGTGAGTACAGGATTTATACACATATTAATACGTATTATTATATAAATAAATATGAAGCAAAGTATTGCCTAGTGTGTACAGCTCTGGCTTCCTATTCTAAAGGAATCTGGTTCAACTTTTGACTTTAATTTTCTTAAATTTTAAATTTCTCTTGATGGAAAATTAATGGCTTTATCAGGGAGAGATTCCTGCTGAGTCCTGTCTGAGAATACTAAGAATTTCTGTCCTCTCTCAGGTTCTTCCTGAACTAAAACCATTTTCACTTTGACTTAATTTCTTTACAAACAAATTAATTTTCAATCTAATTAATGCTTCCATTACAAAAAAATAAATAAAAAACTTGCACCTCTACAGCCAATTATGCTCCCAATTGGGATTGGAGAGTCTTGGGTTTGGTACTTGATAAGGAAGTGCTATCATGCCCAATGGTTATACAGTTGTGAAAATAATGAATCAGAGCATTGCATTAATAAGTAGCCTAAGACGACTATACTGCCGTGTCTTGAAAAATAGATTAGAGGACAAGTTAAAGGGGAAAATTCCTGAGGAACAGACAGATTTTAGGATGGGGCGCTCGTGTACAGACCACGTATTCACTGTTGCCCGACAGCTGGAAAAGCAGACAGCTTATAACCAAGAGGTGCATTTAGCCTTTATGGACCTCCAAAAAGCTTATGAGGCTTTGAGTACCTTTGAATAAGCTTTGGGAAGCAATGAACTTGGCAGGTATTAGTGAGGGTCTCATACAAGAGATACAGAAACTCCTTATAGGTGCTAATGCAAGAATAAAGATTGGAAATCTTTTATCCTCAGCATTCCCCATCAACCAACGCTTAAAGCAGGGATGCTGCCTATCACCTACACTTTTTAATCAAAGTGTTACATTTGATACAAAAAAAAGAATTTATCATTCCTTTGTACTATACTGTGCCGAAAAGTGGACCATAAAACATCAAGAGGCCCAAAAATTTCTGGCATTGGAGATGGACTTGCTAAGAAAAAGTTGCGACATTTCAGGCTCCAGCACATAACACTATTAGAAATATAATAGGTCAGGAGCAGAATATATTGTACAATATTGAAACCAGGAGACTTCAATGGTTTGATGAGAATCGGAGAAGATAGATGGGCCAAAAAAGATTTTCTTATAACAGCCAGAGCCAAGGAAAAAGAGGGGGCAGCCAAGGAAAACATGGCTTGCTGATGTCAACGAAGGAATGGCAGCTAAAGGTCTACGAGAAGAGGATTGGTCAGACAGGAGAAAATGGCAAGAAACAATTCTGGGCATCGGGATATAATAATGATTGTACAAAACAAATAAATAAGATTTTTTCTTGAAAAATTTAACTAAAACAAATTATCACACAATCTTCACTTGTTTAGACCTATACACCTGACACACAAAGTTTTTGCGATTATTGCGAAATATGTTAACTTTTGTGGGAAAAATATTGGTAAATTAATTAGCTATTTTTACTTACAGATTAGGGTTGGTCAAAAATAACTTTCTTTCTTTTTTCGTAATGATGTACCAAAGAACAACAGGTGTTTTCTATACCTTTAGAGTAGAAAAATAAAATGTATGCAGATTTTTTTTTTCTCAATCCGCTGGTAGTGCTAAACACTAAGAAAACTTACATTTTTTTTGCTACTTTTCTCATAATTTATAAAATACTTTAGTAAAAGTTTACGAAATGGCTATTGGCATAAACTGATACAAAAATTCATATGAAACAAGAATATTTTAAAATAAAATCATTCAAAAAATGTATTGATAGAGTCATATCCCTCTCCCCCCCAAAACAAATTTTTTATGTAACGTTTTTCTATCTGTGTAAACATTTAAATTTGATTAAAATACAGTTTTTCAATTGACTTTAGGGTCTATTGATAATTTGAATAAGCCAAAATAATTACAATTACAAAAATAATTATTTAATAATAATTACAATTAATTACTAAGACAAGTTATTAAGCAATAAAATAAGTTATATTCTTCATTGACCACACCTTCCGACCAACTTCTTAAAATTACATCTACAGTCAACTAAGCTCACACCAAATATCTTCATTGGTCACTCTTCACAATAAAGGTTGTAAAGTATTTTAATAATGGGTATAGGAAATCCAATGAATCATTTTGTTGTCTGGAAGTTGATTTTAGGTGGTTTAGCCATGTTTTAAGGATGAGAAAAATAGGTGTTGGGCAGCCTTCAGTACATATCTACAGCCTAGTACATAATTGTTAAAAACCCTTCGGACGAACACTAGATTTTTGTTGGCTTCATTCAAAGATCAAGTCTAGTGAAACAGCAGAGGAATAGAACTTTCATAAATTTTCATGCCACACACAAGCAGCTGTAAAGATGGTTACTGAGGTGTCTCATAAGTCTTCAGTCCGAAGTCAAGAGATGATTTTATTAGAGCTATGCTTCTTTCGAGGTTAACTATGCCATGTTTTTCAGTATATTATTTTTCAAATTACTAAAAGACCTTAAGGACAAGTGAAAAACTGTATTTTAATAATTTTTAAATTATTGCAAAAACAGAAAAACGTTTCTAGTTTTAACTGAAAATTTGCGTTTTTTGTCAAAGAATTAAGTTTTTGAGGTTATTGCTCTATCCATAAATTTGTAGAATGAGTTCATTTTAAAATTTGTTCATATTCCCTATACATTTTCGATCCAGTTTATGCGAATTGCCATTTCGTAAGCATCTGCTAAAGTGTTTTACAAAGTATTAGAAAAGTAGTAAAAAAAAAAAAAAAAAAAAAACATAGATTTTTTTTAATATTTAGAAGCACTGCGCTACCTGAGGATTGAAAAAACATTTTTTGGCATGAATTTTACTTTTCTAACCTAAAGGTAAGTTTTTCATGGTATAGCATTACTAAAAAAATTTTGTTTGGGCCCACCTTATCACAGATCCATCTACTAAATAGTTTAATTAGGGTTAGGGATTGTTATATGGTAATATAAAATAAAATAATTAATAATAATGTTGTTGTTTGATGTCTGAAAAGTCTCTCTAATATTTCTGGTCCAATTTCTAAATATTTCAGATAGTTTCACACAAAAATTCATTGAACATGAAAGTTGGCAAATAATTTCTTCAAATGCTATTTCAGAAATTAGAAGTCTGTGGGGATCTAAAAGGACCCCATGGTTTTCAGAGGGCTGTGTCCAGTGTCTTTGCCATTAAGCTACCCCACTTCAAATTTCTTCTTATTATTCTTTTTGATTAACAATATCTTAATTATAGAAAATAACAATAATTGTAACACTAAGTTTTACACGGTATAACATTTAAAAAAAAAATTTAATGAATCATAATTACAAAAAGTATTTAAAAAAATTAATATCTTCTCCCCAGCCGGTGACAAACTGTGAATTCTGGCAGCAAGATCTTAATGATTGGAGTTATACTGCTTGCATGAGAATATTTATACTCATAGTTTTTACTGACCTTAGTATTCCTACTAATCATCCTCAATTGATAAATATGTATGGATATTTATCTATAATAAAGCCATTTCATATATTTGCAATTGAGGAAAAAATTAAAATAAAATATTACTAATCTGTTTTTGAACACCATCTACAAAATTGTTTTATTATTTTCTGAAACGAGATTTATTTCTATTTCAATGATCACTCTCTATTTTAATGAAAATTTTAATTATTTATTGATAATTGAATTATGTTTTGATATTGACTTTATAGGTAAAGAAACAAAATGAAGAACCATCTTTCATCATACATGACCATAACTGGAAATCAAACTTAATCAAGCATTTAAACCAAGAAAAACAGAGATTATGTTATTTTGTTAACAAATATACTTCCCTAGCAGCTATTCATGATCTAATAGAGCAAACTACCTTCTTTGAGAACTCATATCTCTTAAGGTATTATACTTTTATTTTCACAAGCACGCACAGAGTTGTGTTTAAACTTCTGAACAACACACAGTTGTTTTTAAACTTGTTTTTAACTATGTTGGATGGTTAGAAGTTTAATGAATTTAATTGAATTGCTCTAAAAATACTTGTTATACCCAAACAAATAAACAATTTTTTAATACAAAAACTGTTATTCAATATAAATAATAATAAGCACATCAAAAATTCATTTAACTTCTAAACAAAAATAGAAACATTATTCAATAGTTGTTAATTATGCCACTAAATGTACTTCTTACTTAATACGACTTTCAAGTTTTAGCAGATATATCAGTCCTAAAATAAAAACAAACCATTTGTTATAAAAGTAATTTTATAAAATCAGAAACTAAACTGTTTTGTGACATTGTTTATTTTACTTACACTCAGATTTCATATTCAAAAAATATATATAATTTTTATTGGGTTCTTTACAACTATATTTCATATTCTTCACATTTACAGGTTTTTGTTCACTGATTCTGACATATCTTCCTTTAAATTAGACAAATATAAAGATTATTTAAGAAAAGATCTGCGTGTTAACATATTTCTCAATGGGAAATGGGGAACTTCTTTTCTAACCCCAGTTAAATTGAGAAAGTCTGCAGCGATTGGAAATAAGAATATATTCCAATTCCTTCGCATTAAGTAAGTTCTAAGAAATTTATATTCAGCATAAAATAATTGACCTTACATAAGAAAAAAATATCATAAAATAAAATTATTAAATTAGCACAATAAGAGGATCTTAGTGAACTCTACTTGAATACACTAATGTTAAGATTGAAATCAATATAGGAGATAAATTACTGCAGTGTATAAAAAATTAAATTTCAAATAAAGTGATGTAGGTACTGCTGATAAGATGAAAAAGCAATTGGTGTAGAGTCATTCATCCGAGCACAGTTCATACTCAATCATACTTTATTTTAAATACATTTTGCGGATCACATGCCTTATACCCTGGTCCAATGTAAATTGTGATAATCATTGATTGCGCTAAATTATAGTTATAAGAAAATAGTTTTATTTATTTATTTACTGTCTTTGTCCCTTAGGGCCATTGGCTGAAACATACTTAATTATATTCTATTATAATATTTTGTTTGCCTCAAAAAGCAGTAACGTTAATATTATGTTTCATTCATATTTTTTTTAATTGATTTTATTTTATTATTATTATTTAAGGAAATTAGGTATGTTATTTTGTAGTTAGCTAAAAATTAATTATTATTTTATAACAAATTATTTTTGTTTAAAATAAAACCTTCATTGCCAACTAATTCTTCTTGTGCATCTGAATTTTTAGATGTCCTGACCTAGAACTTCACTCCTTAGGTCTGAATCCAGTGAATGAATATGGAGATAAACAAAAGGTAGCACACTCAATACACTTATCTCCCGCAATTTTTATAGATTTTTTTATTTATTTTTTTTAACTTTTATTTTGAAAATCAGCTCTAGTCTAACTAGCTTTATCACTGGTGGCTCTGGTCAGGTCTATAAAAACATATCTGTACAAGTACATTTGAAATATTACTTATAGAATATAAATATTTTTCCTTTTTTTCCAATAGCATATGCTGTTTGAATATAGTGGTATTCGCCAAGGAAAGGAAATATGCGGATTGGCAACAATGAATGATGGGAATTTCCAGTTGCAGCCAGACCCACATTTCATGTGGGTTAAGCCAAATAATTGGACCCATGATGAAATTTCCTCAATTTTAGTTATTTACACAATGGTAAGGACACTTAAATTATTTATCACTTAATTATTGCCAATAGCATATCTTTAGATTATCTTCTATGGCTGCTTTCCAGATTCTATCTCTTATCTCCAGATTTTCCAATAATTCCTTTATCTCCAACAGTAAATAATCAGTCATTCTAAGTTTTAACCTTATCAGTTTTCTTAAATTTATATCTTTGAATATATATGGTATATTCATACTTTCAGAAGTAAAATACAATTTTTTGTACTCTCACTCCAGTGCATTTCAGATTCTGAACTTCATTATTTTGACTATATCTTGTAGTAAGCCTATGATATAGTCTATGCTAAATTAACTATATTAATACTCCTTGAATTGATATATATATATATATATATATATATATATATATATATATATATATATATATATATATATATATATATATATATATGTGTGTGTATATGTGTGTATATTAGGTTTAGGACTATATATATGTATAGATATAGTAGTATAGACTATATATATGTATAGATAGGTGTAGGACTTCTATGTCCATAATAGCCAGAAATCCCGAATCCTAGATATCTCATCCCCATCCGACTATCCACACTTGAATTCCTTCTTGTTTAAATTTCCAGCAACACCCATCCTCTCCTATATGCTGTGGTATACCATCCTCCTTTGGTCCCTTTTAATTCATAATTTGAATCTACCCTCTACAACTATGTTCCCTTCTACAATAATATAATAATCTCCGGAGACCTTAATACCAATTTCCTTTCTGACTCCAATGACAGTCTCTAGATAGAGGATTAGGTGGAAAATCTCTTCTTTTCCCTCCATCTCTTCATTGTTCCTTTTGCTCCCACCCACCATACTTACCAGTCCTACACATGGTTGGGACTGCATGTCATTGATTCTCCACAGAACCTTCTCTCCTCTTCTCAATTATCTGTTCTGTTCCTGTCCTCTCATGACTTAATCCAAATATCATACAATATCCAAAATCCAGCTATCTCTCCAAAAACCATAACTTTCTGCAACCTTGACGCCCTCACCCTATCCGATTTGGTAACTCTGAATTGGAGTGAAATATATTCCCGTTCTTCTATAGACTTCATGGTTGACATCCTCACATCTAATCTCATCAGTACCATTGACACCCATGCTCCACTCAAAACCTCTACCTTCTGTCACCCACCTGCTCCTTGGATGTACCAAGAAATTAAAGATCTTCAAAAGAGGCATGAGGCAGCTCGTTGACGCTTTAGACGTAAGAGACTAGCAGATGACTATCAAGTATTTAGAGTACTACGCAATTTGATTCAGACAACAATCAGACGGGCGAAATCCAATTATTTTCACGAAGCCCTTTCCTCTGCTCCTGGCTCTAAATCAAAATGGTGACTGCTTCGCAAACTCTCTCTTTGCAAATCTTCTTCCTCATAATTCATGCAAGTCTCGCCTGATGAATTAAACTCATACTTTTTAACTGCCTCCTTCAACAGAGCAAAAAATGTTGCATACACATGTAATATGTGAATGTGCCTGACATTAGAAGTGCTGTTCCAGTATTACGGATGGATGATTATTTATAAATAGCTTTTTAATTTATTATTTTTTACAATAGGCATTTTTCTTAGGCTTCAGTTATAGAAACCTTTACACGTTTTCTGTTTTAGGCATACTACATCCTTGAAGAACAGATTGTTCACAAAAAAGTAAGCACTATACTTGTCCATGAGGGAATCACACCACTATCACAAGCTGTAATAAATCTTGCCATCAGACGAAAACTTAAGGTTTTCACAACTTATGATGGAAAACTCGAACAAAAAGAGTACCTTAAAAATAAATATCCACAGGTAAGCATTTTGCTTTACTAAATTATAATTTGAAATTAATTTATAATTTTAAAAAATTTACTCAAAATGACTCATGATTTCAGATACATGAAGATCATATACTTAACTTTAATCAATCCCAGATAGAAATACCATTTCTACTTAAAACAATGAGTAAAGGTTTTGATGTTATTGTTAACACATTCTCTGACACTGAAAAACTAAGAAGTACACTGAAATGTCTTGGTAAAGAGGAGCCTAAATTTTTTCAAGTTACTATTCCTTCAATGGATTCAACATATAGTATAGGTAAAGTAAAGCTTTATTTTTATTATTTTTTTTTTAACAAAAAATAACTCCAAATGATCTTGATGAATATCTAGAATCCTTTTCTTGAAACATAAATAAGAGGTAATGGATGGATGAGTGTGATGTTACTTTCAAATTGTAATTTGTTTTGATCAGTAAGGGTCAAAATATAACAAAAACAAATCCTTTTTTTTTTTAAATTAAACTACCCTAAATTCTTACAATTTATTGGCCAGCTTCAGGATTGCAAACATTGATATGAAATAAAGCTGATAAAAACAATAATATGTAGTTTTTGAAAAATAATAATAAGATAGGTTGATGAAAATGTAAAAATAATTACAGATAAAAATAATGATAAGTGTAGTGCAAATAAAAATAAATAAATTTGTTATTAAGATTTTATTTATTACTTCCTTGTACGAAATAAAGGAAGTATTGTAATCACGAAAATTTTTGGTTTTCAGATTTCAACGGAAATATCCATTTTGACCATCCCTGAATCCATTTTGACTAGGTTCGTCATGGTATCTGTACGTACCTACGTGCAGACTCAAAAACGGTTAGCCGTAGAAAATTGAAATTTTGTATTTAGGATTGTTGTAAAATCTATTTGTGAACCTCCCTTTTTGGTCACTTCATCGCTTGAATACCGGAAGTGGTACTTTACTTGAAGGTCATAATTGATTTCCATAAAAAATTATATCAAAATACTTTGCAAAACTTCTCAAATTTGGTATTTATAACTTATATATTGATTTAAATAACATACTAAATTTTGGTCTATATTAGAAAACTGGAAGCGGTACTTTACTTGAAGGTCATATTAGACTTTCATCAAAAATTATATTAAAATATAATGTAAAACATCTCAAATTTAGTAAATTGGACTTTTATATTGATGTGAATGTATTTACTATATTTTGGTTAAAATTGGTGAGCCGAAAACGGTACTTTACTTGAAGGTCATAATAAGCTTACATCAAAAATTATATTTAAATTAAATACATAAATCATATATTTCGGTAATAAAGGTTACAAACGCAATTTGGTTTCCAATCAAATTAAACATTTTTATTACTTGTTTTAAGTCTTAAAATTTAGTGTAAAATACTGGTTTTCCTCCCTATCTGTATGTGCGTATGTCAATAGATGGATGTCGCGACGCCGAGTGTTGTTTTTGAGATACTGCAATCTTCGGAAACTAGTAACCAAATTCAGGATCATTTTTTGAGCCACCGATTTATAGTTTAATAAGCGTACAAGGAAGTCATGTGTTCTCCACATCAGATATTGTTAGTTATGGCTTTTAAGATGAATACTGAATGAATCCAATTTCAACAAACAAAACTTATTAAAAGAAAATATAATAAAAGTCACAACACATTACTGATTTAAAAAGTCATTGTTTAAAACAAGCATTAACTTTTAAAATTTTGTAAAAGAAAATGGACCAATTCATTTTTGTGGTATGTCTGTCTTTCATTTTAACTCTATATCTACATTTAAAATATAAATAATTTACTATTTTTAAAAATAAATTAAAATTTTGTCTGCTATCTCTTTTTGAGTCTTCTCATGCCTCTGCTTGCTGTTTTCTTAATGGCTTTTTTATTTCTTCATTTTTCCTTGTGTCTTATAGGATTTTATATTTATTATTGTTGTCCTTGTGCTAGAATATTCTGAACTTTTAGTATTGCTACTTCACCCTCAGAGGAACTGACTGTTCTGTATTCCAGGCTTGACTGGGGTCTTCAGTATAAGGTGATCTATGCTCTCTGGCTCGATACTGCATGGGACACAATGCCCGGTCGTTTTTTTTTTAAATCTATAGCTTGTTTTCCCATACTTACAGTTATATATTTTAACAAAAATGAATTTTATCTCATTGTGACAAAAGTCTCTTTCGAACATATTGTATTGATATATTTCATCTTTCTTCCGACACTCAAACAGGCATTTTTCACTGAACACTTGATTTAACTGTTTTTACTTCCTTGTACACAATTAAGTTGAAATTTTGTATTTGGGATTGTTGTAACATGTAGTTGTGCACCTCCTTTTTTGGTTACTACATGATCACCGGAAGTGGTACTTAACTTGAAGATTGTATTAGATTTTCATAAAAAATTATATTAAAATATAATGCAAAACTTCTCAAATTTGGTATGTAAGTCTTCTATATTAGTATAAATAACATATTACATTTAGGTAAAATTAGCAAACTGGAAGGGGTACTTTATTTAGTTTATAAAAGACTTAAACTTCACAAATTTAGTAGTTTGTCATCAAAAATTATATTAAAATATAAAGCAAAATTTCTCAAATTTACTCTATAAAACTTCTATGTCGGATAAACTACTAGATTTTAGTTTATAGTGACCAATCGGAAATAATAATTTGCTTGTATGTCACAATAAACTTGGTACTAATCGGCCACTGTCACGTCCTTATCAAAGGGGGCGTGGCCTCACACTGTTGAGGTTACGTCCCCACCACCTTCCCTTATATATTCATTCACTTCTTTCTGGTAAATAATTACCAAAATATTCATAATATTTACGTTTCCCATAGACGATAATCAGGACTGCTTCTGCTTAAACTAGTAATTTAATTAAAATAATAATGTTTGAATTGAAGAAACGAATTTTCGTTCCTTTGTTAAATTTAAATATTATTTAAATTGCATAGTTAGTTCCCAAAATTGCATAGTAAAAATAAAAATGAACACAATTTTATTTATTAATAATAATAAATCGCACAAGAAGTAAAAAAAACAGCAAGGGATCCTTTTCAGTTGAGGTCGGGATCATACCGTAAATTCAATTATTACTGCTTTAAATAGATCACAGCTGACGATTTCTGCTCGCTACGCTCGCTCAAGAGATAAACAAACTCCAAGAATTCCTTTTCAGTTGAGGTCGAGTCATTACCGTAATTTAAATTATGACTCCTTTGAATTATTACTTCAACTTCTCCAGATCACCGGAAGTCGACAGAACCAACAATTTTAAATATGTAATTAAGGCAGTAATAATTTTAATGATCGCAATGAATACGCGGTTTTCAATAATCAGGACAAAGGGGAAGAATGGTGTTAACTGGTGACCGGTGGGACTATAACCTTACTGAGGCCACGCCCCCTTCGAGAAGGACGTGACTGATTAGTACTTATGATTAGTACCTAAAATATAATGCAAAACATCTCAAATTTCGTATATAATACTTTTATAACAACATACTATATTTTGGTTGAAATTGGCAACCGGAAGTGATATTTTACTTGAAATTGTTTTTGTTTTTTTACTTCCCGTCTTTTTTGTTTTGAGCAACCGATTTATAGTAGGAGTAGAAGTCATGTGGTGTTCACATCAAATATTTTTATTTCACCATGCCAACATTTAGATTCAGCAATATTTAAAAACATAAATAAATTATCTTATTTTTTGATAATTACTATCTTGACAATATATTAAAATATATATATGAACATATAATACTAGTGTAGTGCATAAATGTTTTGTTTTTTTAGGTCTTGGCCCATTTCTGTTAGGAACAGGAATGCATTGTTTTTACCCTGAAGCATTAATATCATTGCCAGTTCAGATAAAAATATTTTTAAGAGATTTAGTTAACAGTGGTTTGAAAAATGGAGAAATACAACCAATTTCCTACAATCAAATTTCATCTTCAGCCCTTAACATTGATGTTATTCCTGGGGTTAAGTAAGCTATATTCTTTTCATCTTTTTTTTTAATAAGAATTATAATTCAAATATCAACCAAAAAAAAAAACATTACATATATAATGAATCTACAAGTTGTTAATCATGAAGCATTTATAATTTTTATTTATTGATTACTACATATGTGTATGTGCGCACGCACGTGTGTGTGTATTTTATATGTGGTGGTTCATTAATCACACTAACTGGTTAATATGTCTAAAACTTCCTAATATTTTATCTCAGGAAGAGAGCGAATACGGTGCCAACAGCTTGAGCTGGGCCCAAATTAAACACCCTACATAGAATGCATGAGCTACTCAAACCTGGGCTATGTTCATGTCAAGATTGTTGGTTGCAGCCATCATTGAAAGTTGGGATTCCCTACTATTTTAGGGATTTAGAATGGGCAGTACGCAATGATTAGAGGCTGAATGTTAAAAAAATCCAGGCCATCTTCATCAGTTCCAAGCATCTTCTCAATTCTCTTCCTTATTATCCTTCTCTACCTCGACCACCTACCTATCCACTTCCATACCTCCTTCCGTAAGCTCCTTGTATCCTCCCTCATTTTCCTCCACTTCGACTATGGCTGCCTTGTGTATGGTGGATTGTCTGATAGGCTTGAGATGAGACTAATGAATTGCTTCATTAGATTCATCTTCAGAATACCCAGGCGCTCCCTTGTCTCCAAAAAGCTGCCTTATATTCTTATTTTGTTCACCCTGTGTTCCTCTGTACAATCTTTAAACACCAGATCCTACAAACGTGTACTCGTATATACCCTATCATAGAACTGTCTCCTTCAAAAGATCCTATACCTTTCGAGCTACTTCATTTTGGAATTCCTTACCCAACTCCATTCACAAATCCTCATCCTTAAAACACCTTCAAGCATCCTTATTTCTCCACCTCCTTAACTATCAATCTTCCGCATTTATGTATGTACTATAGTTACATATATGTTCATTTTAACTGTTTATTATGTCTATTGGTTGTTTGTGTAAATAAGTGTACATATATATTTAATTATGATTTAAATGTCTGTAATTATTAAAATCTTATTTATTTCATTGTATTATTCAACTTTTCTTAACTATTCACTGTATGTAAGCTAGACAAATAGTACAAGCACTGAACATTTCTGTTATTCTAAGAGGACTAAAAGTCACAGCATAAACTTTTTTCATTCATTCATTTCATTAATATCCACTTCAAGTAGTTAGTATCTCCTGGTGCTTAGAGTATTTACCTGAAGTAGTGATCTTGGGCTCAGGGCTCAATATAGGGCTTTTGCTGGCTAATGGCTGGTGCGTGTAAGCTAGCACACTGACAAGGACAATGCACACACATAAGCATATATATATATATATATATATATATATATATATATATATATATATACTGTTATATTGCTTGGGGTTTGCATCTAATTTTTAATACTCTCATTTATAGTCATTAAAAAGCTATGAAAGAAACTGCAAAACGCATTTGGATATCTTTAAAATTGAAAGATTTATGTAATTTTAAATTCTTGTATACTCAATATCTCAATTATTTTTCATACATCTCATAAATTGGAATCTTGGAGACATGATACATCATTTTTATGTATTTGTTCATCTAACTATTAAAAATATTACCAAACCTGTAGGTGAGAAATGATTTTTCCTCAATTATGAAAGGAAAATTGATTGTATGAATGAAAATTGTTTATTAATTTAACAGTAGAACATTGAAAATAATAATAATAAAGCATAAAAATATTCGTGCACAGTTAATATAAAAAAAAAAATCAATTAAAAAGAACTATCTCTTCTTCAAACACCACGATCACAACAACAATTTCACTTAAGGAGTATGGAGCCATATTTTGGAGATAAATATTGAACGTATCAACTAACTTCATATGAATGGCCTCATAAGTACACAGGATCCATCACCTTAAGGTAGTGAAGGCTATAAGGGATTAGTGAATACCGTCTCCCTTGTATTACGGATAATATACGGATAATATTCGTTTGGCAAGCAGAAGAAAGAAAGAGTCCACGTTGACGTAACATGTTAATATTATTGCAAAAGTAAGGAGACCCCCTAAAATTGGTATCGATGAAAATTGGACTAAGAAGAAAACTGAAACTTTTGAAGTATTTTGACAGAAATGTTTCTGTTGTCACCTTAATAAATATTTTGAATTTATTCAATCAATTTTCCTTTCAAAATTATGAAAAATTCATTTCGAGAACTATGTTTTTGTATTTTTCAGAAAAATACTATATCTGTAGGCTTGGCTATATTTTTAATAGAAAGACAATGAAAAAATATATAAAAATGATATATTGTGTTTCCATGATTCCAGTTTAATGACGTGCCTGAAAAATAATGATAATGTTGAGAATAAAATATTTAAAAATGGCGTAAATCTTTCAATTTTGAAGGATCTATTACAACTTTTTAATTACTCTACATGAGAGTATTAAAATGTACCTAGGTGTTATCTGAGCAGAAGAATCAACTTCTGACCTGACATAGGTCAAGGTGACAAAAAAGATTGTTGGACAGAAATCAGTCTCTCCACGATTCTAAGGAGACAATAAATGAGAAATCCTAGGTAACAATAGTCAAAGAACTTGACCAGGAGTGTTCTATAAGTATATTTCTTTTGACTAGGTCATGATATCTTTGGATATAAATTTTATTGGTATAATAACAGAAGGCAGAAAAAGACTGGATAGGATGAGGAGCACTGCAATAAGGTTCAGTCTCGGTGTGAACCCCATACAAACTGCAATAAAGAAATCCCAACAATGGTTAGACCATCTACTTAGAATACCAAATCATCACGTTTCCAGAGAGGCTTTTACAAGCCAAGGTAGAAGGAACATGGCCTAGAGGCAGGCCAAGAATTGTATGGGAGCAGAGCATTAAGGAAGCCCTTCGTAAGAGGAACTTAAGCTGGGAAGAGAGAAGAAGACTGGTGGATCAGAGCTGGTATGTCCTTTGAAAGAAAAAACATTCAAGGAATAGGAAGAAATGTGTGACAAGACTATCCCAAGCAAGCTCAAAAGCATAAAGAGAGAGGTCAAGCCTAGACAGACCTCAAGTCGCAACAACCGCAGAGAAGAAGTAGTCCTTACCCACCTGAGAATCGGACATTCGAGACTATCGCATGTTCACCTAATATCGAAAAAATTAACCACAAGATGCCAACACTATAAAGGAAGCCTGACAATAGCTCATATCTTTGAAGAATGTCCATTCCACTGCAGAAAATTGAGCCAAAAATGAATGTGCAAGCAGTGTTTCAGTTGCATGGAAACGATGTTAGTAAGATTTTATGATGATAAATATTTTTTATCTGCAATAACTTTTAAAAACAGAATTGAAGCATTTTTGCTAAATTTGTTTTTAAAAAGCCAATTTTATTTTTTATATCGTCAACACTAAACCGTTTTGTTCTATTTAGTCCCACCAATATTTTAGTATAATGACCTCTGAGAGACTGGAGGATTGCAGTCATTCCATTTAAAGTCGCTTTTGTGTTTCATATCACCAACCATTTTATCTTCCTCTTGTTGAACGACTGCTAAAATCTCTGGATTGAATAGTTACATTTCCTTTTAGATATTTAGACAATTAAATAATCAAATATTAATGATCTTGCTTTCTCAACATTGATGCTTTATTTCACAGGTATGAAGTCAAAAAGAAATTGATAGTATCAATGAAAGATCAATGCATAGCTACTGCAAGGACAAATGCATATGTTTTTAATTCGAGTAAATTATATTTAATTGTAGGTATGTTGTCATTTTCAATTTAATTCCTGTTATTTTTTATCCTTTTAAAGTATTCCTATAAAAATAATTTTTAATTATATATTCCATTCACTTAATGTTTAGGAAGAAGTTGGTCAGGGGGTGCAGTCGAAGACTAACACTTTAATAAATAAGTCTTACTTATTAAAGTGTTTGTCTTTGACCGCACCCCCCGACCAACTTCTTCCTTAAGTATATCTACGGTCAACCAAAACTCCAATGATACTTTTAGATTTTGAATTTTATAAGAAATGAAAAGGAAGTAAAATAAGTAAACATTTAAAAGCATAAATATTTAAATAATATTTAGAGTAATAATTCAATTTAATCAAATTTAGAGTGATGTTAACCCAATAACCCACTCAGCATACGGTAGGTGCTTCCAATGTAGGATATTGATATGATGTTGTAAATCACAGGCAGCTGGAAAATCCCTCTATAGTTGCTACAAACTAATTGTGGTTTGGACTTATTACAGGTTTTCTGGAGGCTCCAGGTGGTCTTTCTTCACTCCAGATGTCGAGAATAAGATCGGACAGAGTTTTGACTAATTCAGGTCCACCATGTTTTAGTAGTTCCACTGAGAGACCATCATAGCTAAGCATTTGTTATTTTTGAGCTTTTCAATTTCTCTCGTGATATCATTCTTATCTGGGGGTTCAATAACATCACCACCTTCCAGATCAGATGGAACGTTTGCTTGGCCTTCATTGTTCCCTGCCAAAAGAGTCTGAAAATTCTGTTGCTGTCTTTCAAGAATCTGGGAATTCCCAGCATCTTTACAAGCAGTTGTTCTTGGCTAATTTTCCTGCCTTGGTTGATTTGGTGGTAAAATTTTTGGATCTTATTCATGTCTTTTAAAATTTATAGATCCTCTAGTTGCTTCTTCTTTCACTGCCTCTTCTTCCTTTTATATAATGGTTTTTTTTTTTCTCTTCTACACTTACAGTACTTTTCCACAGTTCCTCTTCTGAGACTTTCTCCAATCTATCATCAACACTCACATTTTCAGGACATTTCAGTCTTTGGTAGCTTGTTTTCCAGATAGTTGTAGTACTAGGAGCTGGTTTCCTTCTCCTTCAGCTTTAAGATATTGAATTTTTTGGCTCTCTGGGTGTGCTGACTCTTAATCATTGATATGCGTCTTTTGAGGTGTGCCATGACCAAAAAATGATCGGAGTCAATTTTACTATTCCTTTAAAAACTCCAACGTTCAGCAGGTTTGATCTACTACAAGCATCAATCAATATGTGGTCAATTTGATTAACCATATTTTCGTATGGTGAAGTCCATGTCCATTTATAGGCTCTCTTGTGTGTAAAAAACAGTACCACTTATTGTGAGATTTCTTGAAGATGCAAAATTGATTAATCGTTACACATTTTCATTTCTTCATGCAGGCTGTATTGGTCCACTGTTGGGGAGTAACTTGCTTCTCTACCCACTTTAATAGTCATTTCGTCTGCTATTGCTTTAACATCATATGTTGGGCACTCATCTTGGGTCTTCTCCAATAGATCATAGAAGTCATCCTTTTCTGTAACCTCAGAGGTCTCAATAGGAGCATGTGCACTCACAATGGAGATGCTCTTGAATTTCTATTTAAGCCTAAGGTAGCGGTTAACAAGTTTGAAACCGATTACTAGCCCTCTAAAATGCCTGGGGACAATTAATCAGGTGCTATATTGGTGCAACCTTTCATGGCAGCTATAATAAACAGTGTGGTACTGTTTTACTATGATGCCATTCCCTGTTCACTGGATCTTCTGTATGGCAGCAAATATCTATTTTGAGTAAGAGTCCAGTGCTCTGATTCGAAATAGGCTGAGGGTATGCCATAGTCCAACTTTAAAATTCACCTGGTGTTTTTTATGCATTTTATTTAGTGCAGTAATGTAAGTGAAGGCAAGTTTCAATAATCGCCAGTTGACTGAGAAGGTAATTGACTTCACCACTGTGGATTATTTTTACAGGGGATGAGTAGTGAGCCTAACCTCCAACCTTCCTCTTTTAGCGTGGCTTGCGATAGGCCATGATTTGAAGCACCATAATACCACCATGCACTAGCAGATTTACCTGGAATTCTGAGCTACTAGTAATTAGAGTGAAGTCTGCAGCTTCCTAGTAATGGTCAATTTTGTTGGTAGTTTCATACCAAATCTATCATTGGATTCAGCGCCTCTTCGTGAACTGGTGAACAATGGTATAAAATGGAAGTGGGATGTCACCAAAAATGTCGCTCTTCGTTCGAGGTCTTGTGCTTGTATTGAACGATGGATTCTGCAGTTGCAGTCATATGCATCTGACATGAAATGTCACCCAGAGGCATCCAATATAGCCGATCCACTATCCTGACTTAGTACTGCAGCTGCCAGCAAATTAGAGGATAGGCCACTTTTGCATCTTGCTCATTGTTACCTCCCTTTGAATTTAGCTTTGAATTTGGATGAAGTTTTAGAAAAAATTATGGTAGAAACGGTTGATAATAATTCAATATGAATGTAATTTAAGTAAGAAAGAAAGAAATCGAGCTAAAAGATTTTAGTTTATAGTTAACTTATTAGATAATAAATTAAAATGAAGTTGGTTAATGTCTAACTAATTATATTTAAATTATTCCAAATTCATTAACTTCTTGATTATCATTTATTCAAATTTTGACTAATTTTTTTTAACGATGTATTTAGTTAATCAGGAAGATGGATGGTTGAATTTACTGGAATGGTTAATAAGACGAGGCGGGAGAAAATTTATATTATGCATTTCCAGTCTATCAGCAGCAGCTGCTCAGAAGTAGGTTACTGATAACATTCAAATAGTTTTTTTTTTTTATTAAAGAAGTGTTTAATTTATCTTAAATATTGTGGTGCATTCTAGAGAACTCTGGGAGAAAACTTGAAAAAAATTTAAACACATGAAATATCAGAATATAATCTTAAAAAAGAATTGCTATAGTTTATTAATAAATATCAAAAAACCATTGTTGTCTTAGAGTAGGAGAGCCCAACCTAAGGCACACACTGGGGAATCAGAAGTGGCACACAGCTGGCCGGGAGGTTTTAATTTTTTTTTCTTAAATTTGTTATTAAAAAAAAATCCAAGTTCCCTTTCTGGGATGAAATATTAATTATATAAATAATAGTTATTAACTTATTTCATTAATTTTCATCAGGGGAAAAAGATTTTTAAAAGCAAGCATATATACTATAATCTGTACGTCAGAAGTAAACAGTCTTAAGTCCAATTTTGATGATTTGGATTTTATTATCCTATATGCCTGACCATATTTTTCAAGTATAAGTATTGTAGATAAGTTAAAAGGGTAATCAAATATGCAATATTTCAAATATAAAGATTGAGCACTGTCCACAACAAGCAATACAGTGTGATCTGAAATATCTTTTTGCTCTAATGTAAAACTTTGAAAATGCTACTTATGACAGTTTTTTTCTAGCATACAGCTATGGAAATAATTATTATGAAGGTGGCAGGTTATAAGGAGAGGGAGAGTTACAGATGTAGTATGACTCTGTAAAAGGTTGGGCACCCCTGTCTTAGAGTAATGCTGTTACTGCTAGCCCAAACCCCATGAAATATGATTAGTTCAGGTACAGATCCATTTTTCTCACTAAATGAGTTAGACCTTGTTTTCATCAGGTGGTTTCTTCCTATATGCAATACTAAAGCTGTCCTGTTAATAAAACTGCCATAAATGTGTTAGAAATGCATTTAAAAAGGTCACTTTTATATAACATTCGGTAAGATGTGATCAGTTTTGCGTGCTCCTGAAACATTTTACAAAGTGGAGCTAGCCGTTTCTACACTATTTTTCATTTATACTTGGTCCTAAGCCATGTTTTTTCATTGAGTCCAGACAGTCTTGAAACTTTATTATTTTCAAGAAGCTATTTAAGTATTAAATTATTTTACTTAGTTATTCCATTACATTTCTGTTATTTAATATATTTTTTAAAAAAATGTGCCTTTATTTATGTGAGAAAATTTTGTTTAAATCAATTATGAATTCCTGGCAGTCTCTAAGCCTAACATTATTTTTCTGTCCTAGTAAATTTATATATGGTGAAATACGATTCACTAAATAATCAAAGTTAAATGATCTTCAATACTGCTTTACCATTAATGGAACCATATTTTACTACCAATAGTTAAACATTATATTTTAAGTTACTTATAAAGCTTATTTTTATTACTTACTTTATACACAATAATAAATTATCCTCCTATTAAGAGCTTTTTTATTTCCATAAATTACATCAATTGATGAAAAAAAATTGTATATCTGTTTCAGGCTTAATACAATATTAATGATTAATGATCACATCACGGTCACAACATGCACCTCGAAAAAACTAGATTCGGCAGAAAATGTAAAGGTGTTTATAAATAAGTTTGAAAAAGGTCCTGAAATAGATACTGCATTTATTATTGGAGAGGTGAGCCAGTATTATGTAAAAAAAAAGAAGAATTTTGTTTCAAATATTTTATTTTATTCACTTTGTATGATAATATAAGTTTTTGATGTAAACTATCTCAGCAGATTTCTAGAATCATTCGCAACTCCGTCTCTCCTCTGCAGTTTCGGTCTTCCAATGTCTCTCGATCCACAAAGTTGATCCGACATCATGTTTTTAGGAACGCTCTGTTTGGTCACTCTGGCAAGACGTCCAGCCTATCTAAACCTCCCTATGCGGATGACTCTCATAATACCAGGCTCCCTAGTCAGCTCACAGAGCTCGTAAGTTACTCCTCAGTCTCCAGTTCTCGCCGATGTTTTGCGTTATGCCAATGTAATTTTAACTATACCATGGATTCGGCATAGAATTTGCTCTCAAACACAAGGAGTCTTTGCCTGTCCGACACTGAGATGGTCCAAGTCTCAGAGCCATAAAACAAGGCAGGGCTGATCAGGGTTTTATGCAATCTTAGCTTTGTAGTTCCAGTGAGATGATGGCTTTTGGAAGGATATTCCAGTCTGAAGAAACTTCTGTTCGCAAGCATTATTCTCCTTTTTATTTCTGCTTTCATATCGTTGTCAATATTAACCTGAGAGATGAGATATACAAATTCTTCAACTTTTTAAAAACTGTAGGTTTCTATGGTGATCCTTTCTGATTGACACTCTGACCTAATACCATGAATTTGGTCTTTCTTTCATTAATTTCCAGGCTCAGACTCCTTGCTGGGGCCTTTAGAGCCAGGAATGCATCCTTGACTACTTTAAACAATCTTCCCACAATGTCGATGTCATCGGCATAGGTTAGAATCTGTACAATCCTGTTGAAGATAGTGCCAATTGTCTGTATATCGGATTTTCTTATCACCTTTTCCAGTGCAAGATTAAAGAGAAGGCATACTAAATTATCACCCTGCCTCATCCCTCTTCTGGGAACAAACGTCTCTGAGAGTCCTCCCTGGATACGAATCCAGGATTCTTATTTCCAAGAACCCTTCGTTTTCCAAGAACCCTTACATAAGCTTAAATTTTTTCCTGCCCTTGTTAACTGTTTGGTAGAACTTCTGGCGCACCTCTGTGCTTCTTAGTCTCTTGAGTTCTTCCAGCTTTTGACTTTCCAATTCCTTCTTTGTTTTGCAATGCAGGCATTTTTCATCTTGTCGCTCCTAGTGGTACTCCTCTCTAGTTTCACGTGTAAGCCTCTTCCACATGACTCTGTAGGCTTCATTTTTTTCTTTAGTAACATCCGTACATTGTTCGTCGTACCAACATGATCAGATTTCTTTCTGTTGTAGTCCCAGTGTTTTTTAATGTTTAATCTGTGTATTTTGTGTTCCAAGTCAGCCACGTATGAAGCACAAATTCAATCTTCCTTAAGCTTTAGAATGCTGTAACTCTTTGTTATTCGTCCTTTTATGTTCCTTTCCAATTAGATACGTTAGCCCCTCTATAGGATCTGAAGTCCAGCAGATTAGATCTGTTCCTGGAGCTGATCAGACTCTGGTCCATCTGATTTACTGTAACCCCATCTAGAGATCTCCAACTATCCTAGTGAATGTGTTTATGAGGGTACATAGTACTTCCAATGATGAGGTCATGTGTGGTTGCAAAGTTTATAACCCTATGCCCATTATCATTGTTATGTTCATTTAGGCTATTCTGTCCTATGGCTGGACTATAAATTCTTTCTCTACCTAACCTTGCATTCATATTCTCACCAATTTTTATATATTATGAGATTTGTGAAGTGAATCTTCCATCTATTTTATTATATATCTTATATCGTTAAAATATAATGACGTTTCGAGGCAAATGCCCCATCTTCAGGTCATTTTATTGCATCATAATACATGTCATTTGTAGATTAAAATTAACACTTTTAAACTTCCTTAAATAGTCTGCATTGTGATGAGGGTCACATCATTATTCCATTGTAACACAGCAGTGTGACAATGGAATAATGATGTCATGTCACACTGCTGTGTGACAATGAAATAATGATCACAATGCAGACTATTTAAGGAAGTTTAAAAGTGTTAATTTAATCTACAAATGACATGTGTTATGATGCAATACAATGACCTAAGGATGGGGCATTTGCCTCGAAACGTCATTATATTTTAACGATGTTAAGATATATGACAAAATACATGGAAGATTCACTTCAAAAATCTCATAAGAAAACTCCTAACCCTTCCAGAAGACCAAGAAATTTAAAGATTTTATATCATATATGGGACACTGGTTAACGGTTGCTTTAAGCTGGTCAAAGAATTCCTCTTTATCGGAGCCATCTATTTTGGCGCATGGATACTTAGTAGGCTATAGCTCTTGAATTTTCCCTTGATTTTCCAAACAATAGATAAACAATTACAATTACTATTATATAATTCAATTTAATCACCTGATACCAATGGACAGAGATTCCATCCATTATTCAATGCAATTGTATATAAAAGTAATTATTTAGGTATCAATCAAACGAGGTTTATTTTTCAAAATTGTTCAAATAGAAGGAAATTTACCTTCTTGATGCTTCGTGTCCAAAAGTAAATTTCAAATCCAGTTGAATTGATAATTCATGATTTACTCTTCTTAGCTTACTATTCATTTTCAACTGTTGGGTGTAGGAAAAACATGATGATTCTTTGGAAATGATAGTGATGGTGGTTTATTATTTCAAAAAAATTATTAAAACCTGAAAACTACTTTCATATGAAAAACAGGTTCTTTAGTGGAGTCTCTTTATTTTAATTATCCAAATGATGATTTAGGGCTCAAAAGTTACAACTCTGTCATGTAAATTGTATATTTTATAGGAAAATCATGGCACTATAAACCAATTGGCTACAAACCTTCCAAATACAAGATTTATTGTAATCTGCTATAAATCAGGAATATTTCAAGAAAGCCAAAATATAAATTCAAGAATATTAATTATAAAAACACCAAAATGTCTGGATTATAAAGAATTTCTAAAGGCTATGGATTCTCTTATGGATCTTTCTGAACCAGTTATTTACATAAAACATAGTGAGAAAAATGAATTAGGTAAGTTCTATTTTTATAATCATAGATCATAAAAATAGATAAATAAAGTAGTTCTGCTGTAACTTTTTCCCAAATAAATAGTCTTCAGTTAATAAAGTAAAAACTTTGCTCTATCTAAAAATGATGATTAAAAGAACTTGTTTTTATTTTCACAATAACTAATCCAACTATTAACTGATGGGTGATTGAAAAAAAATTGGTCTGTGCTTGTACTTGATTATTCTATGAATCCAATGATGATTCACTTTAATTGTTTTGTTTTTTTTGGTATTTCTATTTTTGACAATAATAAATTTTGATCAAAAAGTTGTTCAATAATGGTACTAATATTCCAAAAGTTTTAAAACAATTTAGTAACAATTTTAAAACTTACTATTTTAATATATTTTCTCAAATTATCAAAAAGTGTTTGCTGATAATATACAGAATTAATCTATTTTGTTTAATTTTTTAGAAACGGATTCATCTACCCTACGACATTGGCAACATATACCTACTTCATTACAGGAAATAGCAAGTGTTGCTAACTGTTCAAATAAATCGTCCTGGAAAGAGTTAAGAACTAGTTCATCACCTTACAAATACTGCAGAGAAACATTGCCTGTTTTTGTTCTTCCATCGCTGAAGAAAGGGCAGATGAAAGAACTAATTAGTTCTCTTTTCCATCCCGTTTTTGAAGCTGTTCTTCCTTCGTATTTTGAAAATCCAAATGACCTGGCTGAGCAATTATTAGCTGTAAGCTCAAACAAAATTTTAACATTAAGACACGGTAGAATTGATAAAATCCTTTAACAAAAATACAGTGCAATCTTGATAGTCCAACACGTTCAGTAATCCAACAAGCTCATAACATCTTGGGAAGAACATTTTAACTGGTCATAGTGAGGAAAGTGGAAGGGAGGGGTTTGTTTTCCTGTCACAACATATTCGTCGTTTCTAGTTACGAAGTTGTAGTATTTGTAAATCAGTGTTTCTTAAATTTTTTTGTCTGGTGGCAACCTAAAATTATTAAACAAATTCACGGCATGCCTATTATTTATTTATTTTTGATTAATGAAATAATAAACCATAAAAGTAAATAAAATAGAAACATAAAAAACATAGAATTGTGATAAAAAACAAAAACAATACGATGATTTGTTTAAATTATTTATTGGTTTAAGTTATGATTGTTTAAATTATTTATTTTATTTAATTATTTTAAAATTTTGTGGTATCCTTATGGCATACCTCCGGCACCCTTGTGGCATATCTGCAGCACTCTGTGCACGTTGACGTACTCGTGGCACCCACTTTGAGAACCACTCTTTTATGTTATGGTTGTTAAGTTTTCTTAGTAAATAAGCAAGTAATTTAACTTTGCATTGTTTTGACCTTAAATCCTTATTTTTAACGACGACCTTTATAATGACTTATCAGAATATATCCGCAATGCAGTTTGGCCAAAGACTACGCCATATTAATAAAATCTGATTCTTACCAATCTCAGCCCATATGTAATCTTATAAAAGAAATGGCAAAGAATCAGATATCCATCATACAGAACAGATTTCAACAAACTAGCCCGAAAACTTCACCAAGAACTATCAATATTTAAAAACAAGAGCTACACCGACTTTATAAATTCAATAAACAATAGAGACGGACACTAAGGACAACAAATAGACGTATGCTAAAGTGAAAGATTATCAATATCTTCTCAAATGTACAGACAATATCTGGACCATAACAGACAAAAAAAAAAGCTTACAAATTCACATATCTTACTAAGATATTTGGAACAAATGCTATTCAGAATAATACCATCAAAATTGAATACGACTTGACAGCACCACTACTCTTATCACTATCTCTCTGGCGTTCCATCCAAAAGAAATTCATAATGTAATAAATAGGCTGCTCTTGGTTATGATCTCATCACTCCCTTCATCCTTCAACACTTACCCCAAAAAGCTGTTCTCTTTCTTACCCACATCTATAACTCCATCTTGCCCACTATTTATTTTCCTTTCCTTTGGAAACTTTCCACAATTAAAATGATTCCTAAATCTTCCAAACCCACCACTAATCCTTCATTTAATCGTCCTATTGCACTCCTACCTATAATAGGTAAAATATCAGAACAACTTTTCCTCATTTAAAGCCTATCCTAGAAAGTACTGAAGTAAGTAGAAGAAAGAAGAAGAGAGTAGTGAAGTTATACCAAACCATCAATTTGGCTTTTGTTCATACCGCTCCAATGTAACACAGTTTTATCGCGGATACACTTATGTTCTACTTACTTATTAATTCTTCAATCTATCTTCCTTGACAGGTTATTCTGTTTTTCCGTTGATTCTTCCATTTTTTCCTTCTTTCCTCAATAAGCGGGCATACCACAAGGTAGTGTTGTAAGTACTCTCCTCTATTCCCTTTACACCTCGGATATCCTTGAGCACTTTTGCACCACATCTATAGCTTCGCTGGAGACACAGCCATTCTTTCTTCCCACAGAAATCCTACCATAGCCTTTATAGTCCTCCAAAACCATTTGATGTGGAAAAGTAGTTCCACAAATGGAAAATAAAAATAAATGGTATTGAATTGAGCCAAGTCTGCTTCCGAAAAGCTCCATGTTCAGCATTGAAAATCGACAATTCTGTACCTTCAAAAAATTATATATGGTATCTTGGGCAATACTTGGAAAAAAGACTCACATGGTAAACACATACAAAATTAAAAAGACAAACATAAAAACAGCTATCACATCTTCTGGACTACAGATCCTCGCTAAACTTATGGAAGCAACGATTAATCTATACTGCTATACTAAGACTTATTTGGATATTTAGAGCAGAACTTTGCGATTCATCAAAACACCAACAAACACACAGGATACAAACAACACAAACCATAATTCTTAGAAAAATTGTAAAAGTACCTTGGTTTATTTCGCGCTATCACAAGGACATGACCATTCCAACAGTAAAATCTTACATTCACGACAAATACACCACATTTTACTCTAAAACTCAGGATCAACCCAATCCACTAGTTCTATCACTTTACTCCTCCCTGTTACTCGGTCCATCTGGGCCCTATTTCATAATAGAGCACAAAAGTACAAGTATGAGTGGACTTATGATACACTGTGAAATGATGAAACACGATAAAATTTAAAATAGTTACATTAAAAACATAGACATATTAACAAGCAGATCGAGGATACAAAAATACATCGAATTTATTTGATGCAAACACAGTTGCAAATATAATATGAAAGAATAAAGAATAAATAAATCCTTATTTTGCATTGTTTTTATGGGACTCTCATAGTCCAGAATATTTGATAATTTCAAATATTCCCATATTTGTCGGATTATCAAGATTGGACTGAAAAGACATCTTTTATATTTATTTTTTTTGTTTGCAAATTATTTATATTTTTATGAAATCTTATCATTTTCAGGGATTGGAAAAGTTTTCGATTTCAGTGTTTACAATTATTTGTTCAGATTGGATGTGGATGCTGGGTTTAAAGTTAGGAACACTTTTAGAAAAATCAGGTAAAAATGTATCATTAATACTACTTGGTATATCTCCTCAGTGGGCCAATCCAGAATCAGTGAGAAGAGTCTATGACCAGGTTAGTTAAAAGATTAATAATTAATTTTATTGTTCGAATAGTAATTGATGTTATTCGAAACAGACTAATTTATTTACTTTTATACATGTTTTGTCATTAATTCTCTAAGTTATTTCTATTTATTTATCTATATAGATTATCTTCTTCTAATTAATGAGAAAAAAAAAGAAGACAAAAGTTAGGATATTATTAGAATATTCCAAAACAAAGATTTCTTCTTTCTCTTTCTCCTTGGTGGCTTTCAGTGTGGAGGTGCCTCTGTCCAGGCAAACCAAGCCTCCTGATCCCGAGCTAGCACCTTCATGCCATTCCAGTTTTTGCCTCTTTTCTTTCCCATGCTGGAGATGTAGTCAGTCCATTGAATTCTGGGTCTCCCTCTAGAGCGTTTTTCTGTTGATCTGGCCATTGTTTATTCCAATGTATTTTCTTGGATCCCGGTCCTCATTCATCCAGCAGGGATGTCCAAACCGTATGTTGTATCTTTTCAAGGGTATCCTTTAGAGAGGCAACCCCTAGATCTCTAGTCCTCTTATTCCTGATTCGATCATTCCTAGTTCGGCCGGGTACTTTCCGGAGGTACCTTAATTCTGCTTAGGTGCTTATCTAATAGTACCCAGCTTTCACTTCCATATAGGAGGGTAGGTAGGTAAACAGCTTTGAATATATTCAGCTTAACGTGTTTCTCCACCTCCCTTTACCCTATAACAGTGTTGCAGAGGTGGTAGTAGATTGAGTTTGCCTTCTTTATCCTATTGGATATCTCCTGGACTGCCTTTCCATTCCTGCTGATTACTGTTCCCAGGTAAGTGTAGTCATCTACCATTTTCATTGTTTCACCTTTGCAAAGTATTTCAACGTATTCCTATACCCCGACCAATGTGCATTACTTTACTTTTTCTGAAATTTTTGGTCATTCCTTTTCTTTCCAGCTCAGCTTCCCATTTAATTACAGCTGGCTGTAGGCTCTCTTTAGTATCAGATATAAGGACAATGTTATCCGCGAATACCATTACTTGGGCGAGAATTGTCCTCATATTTCATTTGCGAATAGTAGTGCGGACTGTCCTACGTTTGCACATTTTCAAAATTTCATCCATGTATACACTGAACAGAAGGGGACACAAATGATCTACTTGCTTTACACCTTTCTTAATTGCAAACATATCAGACTCTCTTCCATTAGTCCTTACTATTCCTTTGGAATCATGATAGGTGGACTTAATAGCTTCTATCAATCCTTACGGAATGTTTTTACTTCCTTGAATGAAGTAAAGGAAGTATTGTAATCGTGAAAATTTTCGGTTTTCAGATTTCAACGGAAATATCCATTTTGACTAGTTTCGTCGTGGCATCTGTATGTTCCTACGTTCGTATCTCGCATAACTCAAAAACGGTTAGCCATAGAAAGTTGAAATTTTGTATTTAGGATTGTTGTAAAATCTAGTTGTGAACCTCCCTTTTTCATCACGACTTGATAACCGGAAGTGGTACTTTACTTGAAGGTCATAATTGATTTCCATCAAAAATTATATCAAAATACTATACAAAACTTCTCAAATTTAGTATTTATATCTTATATATTGATTTAAATAACATACTAGATTTTGGTCTAAATTGGAAAACCGGAAGCGGTACTTTACTTGAAGGTCATATTAGACTTTCATCAAAAATTATATTAAAATATAATGTAAAACATCTCAAATTTGGTTAATAGGACTTTTATATCGATATGAATGTATTTACTAGATTTTTGTTAAAATTGCTGAGCCGAAAAGGGTACTTTACTTGAAGGTCATAATAAACTCACATCAAAAATTATATTAAAATTAAATACAGAAATCATATGTTTTGGTAATATAGGTTACAAACGCGATTTGATTTCCAATCCAATTAAACATTTGTATTACTTGTTTTAAATGTTAAAATTGAGTGTAAAATACTGGTTTTCCTCTCCCTTTGTGAGATGAACAAGTCTGCAGCAGGGGAATAAGATATAAGTTGAGTGGTTTTTCCGCTTAATGTCGAAACTGTCGATTTCCAATGCTTTATCAAGTGACATAGACAGTTCTAATGTTGTCAGGGAACACGAAGAAATCTCTTAGGAACTTGTTACCTACCGAAAGAAAACGACATATAATAACGGAATGAGATCTCCAGAAACAAGAGTATGTCTGTGTGTGTGTGTCAATAGATGGATGTCGCGACGCAGAGTATCGTTTTTGAGATACTGCAATCTTCGGAAACTACTACCCAAATTGAGGATCACTTTTTGAGCCAGCCACCGATGTATAGTTTAATAGGCGTACAAGGAAATTATGTGTTGTCCACATCAGATATTTTTATCAAACAAAGATTTAAGCCTCTCAAATACCAGTAAATGTTTTGCTACTTTAGACAGTGCTTAACTTAGACATTGCTTAACTATTTATTGTTCTTTCTTTTACAGATATTCATTGCATTATTTGACCCAAACAATGAATTATGCATAAGAGAAATTCAGGGCTACACTATAACCAAAACTTTGTTTCAGAGCATTAAAGACACATCAAATAATGAATTGGAGGCTCTCAATCAGATTGATTTAGAAAAAGGGTTGGAGATCTTGCAGGAAAGGGTTCGCTTAATATCAAGTCCCTCTCTTCTTGATGATATTCAGTTTAAGGGATTATGCCATCTCATAAAGTTTACAGAGACTGCAGATACATGTTTGGAGCTACTTTCAAAGGTAATAACAGTATGCCAATGATTATTTATTTATATTTAGTTCCTTATTCCTTTAGTCATTGACTATGGAGGTCTGGCACCACATTCAAATGTCTTCCAACCTCCCTCTTTCAGGCCACAGGCTCCTAATTTTGCTGGTCAGTCAAGACCCGTCAGACTCACAAGCTTAGAATTGGTTTGCCTCTTGATTTCACGTCTTTAGGGACTGTTTGAAATATCTTATTAATGTAACATTCCTTTGACATGATGACACATTCATCAGTCAAGTAAACATTGAGACTGAGTTGAATTGAGTTGCAGACTGAGACCTACGCCATTCAATAGTGCTAGTCGTGATTAGAACCCTTTGAAATTTAGAGTGTAATGGTGGTTCTAGCAGATATAGCAGATACACAGGGTTATAGCAGATATAGGGTTTCACAGTTAATATTAGCACCTACGGGAAATATTTTATTTATACATGTTAGAATCATTTTTTATAGTTAATACTCTTACCTAGTAACTATAAAAGACAACAGCAATTACTATATTATATAATCATAATAAGACACCAAGTATTTTTGGGGAAAATCAGGTGATCGTTATCGGAGAATCAGATAAATAGTGATAAAATCAGCTGTCAATGTTTAATTCGGAGAATAATGTGTTACTCATGCAGAGTGGGCACAGATATACTCTGCTCACAGTGGGCACATTTAACAAAAGTAAATGAATCATATTTGAAGCAGGTGTTATTCATGATTCCATCCAAGCAGAAGTGATGTGGTGTGATCTATGTTCTAGATTCCTTGTCCAGATACCCCGGCTTGTGAAACGCATATTGAATCATGCTTCTGAAGCGAGGCACTCTCAAATGGAAGATTTTAAAAGCCGGCAACTGCAGCAGTCTATCACAATGCCAAATATTTACTTCTGATTCTGTAAGCACCTTATCAGTTATGAAACAAACAAATGTCTTGCACAATTTTAAGAAATACACATCCAGTGACTGAATCTTACCCGGGGGTCTATCTGGAATGAGCCTCTTAATCAACTCGGCACCTTCTGATACACAAAACGATGAGAAGCTGCCGTCTTTGTTAGGACCACGAGTCGAGAAACAGAAGGGCACTATGTCTGTCTACAGGTATGCTGGGCCACATAATTCTTTGTAGAACATTATGAGGTCAGACTTCCTTGTGTTTGCAGTTTTTCTGTGAACATTTTGATATTTTCAGAGTCAGCAGGTTATATACATGAAATGCTCCTTTTGGCTTTGCAACATTTCACCATCTATGGACAACCACAGGCATGATCATGCATAAGGATGCGTCATCGCACACATAGAGCCAACTGCTGCACCAATCTTGATGATGCCTTTTTGACAGAGTGTTCTGTAAGAATATAACTCCTTCTCGAATCTGTTAATTGTCAAGTAAATGTTATATTTCGGTAAATGAAGTTGCTACTCATGATCTATACTTTTGATATACATACTTATGTTCATTAAATTACACATTGATTGCTGACAGTATCACCAGCTATGCGATTCTAAATAACAAACTGCTTCTGATTTATCCAGAAAATGTATGTTGTTATCTTCTATAGCATCAAAGAAACTTTAAGAATATCTCACATAGGTGCCAAAATTAACTTTGAAACCCTATATTTCCTATACTCCTGGTCCATTGCGCCCTAAATTTTTCTTAGATTATAATCAAGAATAGCACTATCGAATGGCATAGGTCTCAGTATGTAAATCAATTTAACTTAATGTAACCTTTACTTGTGAGATTTCTTTGTCTGATGTCATTGCCAGTATATTGCTCAAGGCTCTTGATTCCATGCTCCTTATCATTCAATCTTTCAGTCCTGTTCAAACATCTTTTACAAGCACCAGTGTTTCCTGTAGAACTCTGTTCTTGAAACTAGTCTATTTTCTTGATAAATTGTCGTTGACCATACTTCTACTTTCACATTGCAGAAGAACACTAAGATTACATTTTGAGACACCATAATTTAATCCAAAATTTCAACTGTTTTGGAAAATATGCGAAGTTTGCTTTTTGAGTTCAGCAGTCATTTCAAACAATAATTTGTTTATCTACATGTATTTGTTCTAAAAGAAGAACATACTCTAATTTCTAAAAGAAATCTTTATGAATCTCAACCAGGCATTAAATTGTTTTTCTTTAAATAAGATACTTAATTTATTTTAAGGCCAAACCTATCTGCTTCTTTTATCTGGGATCCGTCTTTATTGTCTTTATCTGATTTATTGATTAGATCTCTTTTTCATCCATGCTGATTGCATCGCCAGTATATCCCAAAAATGGTGTTTTGGTATAAGTATGATTGTTTCAATAGCAAAGATTTTTTCGTAAAGCTCTATCCAATGAAATATTGATTAGTACGGGTGACAGTCTCTATGCTTTAGGTCTATCTTAATTTAAAGAGCTAAGTCAGATCACTCAGCAATATAGCTCTTCTTTCAACTTAAGCTTTGTTGAGCCTTGTAAGATTTTTTGGGAAACACACATCCATCATCATAGCCCAAAGACTTTTCCGATGTATATAGTCATATGCCCATGTAAAATTTACAAGCGCACATTTTAATCCTTGTTTCCTTCCCAAGACTTATGAAAAAGTTTTCGAAGAACAAATATATTACCAATGGCATATAATATATAATATAATATATTCAATAAAAATCTCTTCTGATATTCATCTAGACAATTCATCGAAAGGCAAAAGCCAGCTATACAATCCAGCAACAAAATTATAGACACAACGCTAATTGTTTTGGTTTATTGCCTAGCATGGCTTGAAAAACAAATCTTTATTATGAAACATATTCAAAACACTTATAATCAAAATTCTTCGTTGTTAAACATTTATTTTTCTTTATTTTTCGTTAAGAGAACAAATAATGAAAATACTAAAAATAAACGATTTTACCTGTCACAAAATTATAGACACACAAAGGAAGGTCAATGAAAAACATAGTTTCGAACACAAGTTCTGAATAAAATCTTGAGGCAAATTATTCCACAGTGTTGATAGCAGTTTCAAGTCATATTGCTTAAAACCTTGATATACCATTCTTGAAAATTTTGTCAGACATTTTCTATAATGGTGAGAGAGCAGGGCATTCAATTTCTCCAATATTGTTCTGTCAAAACCAATTTTTTACTATTTTTGCACTGTGTATGGGTGCCTTGTGGCTTATCCTGTTGGAATATTGGTGTCCCTTCAAGTAAATCACTGAAACTAGTTTTTTTTCTTTTTCCAGTAACTTTTTACAATGTTCCGAATTGACTTTTTTTTAAAGAAAAAAAATATTACTGTTGTTATTATAAACTATACACCCCCAAATCATCTAAGATCCACCAACCATATGGCACAATGACAAAATTTTTCTTCTTTGATTAAATCATGAAAATAATATGCGTATCAACTGGGCCATCAAAAAAAATAACTTTCAGCCAATAATCTTCATTTTTCAAAATGTATGCTTCTTCAAATTTGACATGGGCTAGTTTGTGGTGGGGTTTCGGAGCTGCTTAATGTTTCAGTTTTCTTCGGACTATGTTTTCTGTTTTTTTAAGGAATCTCTCCCAGAACAGTGCGGACAGAAACATCAACACTAGCCTTTTCTGCAATGGCTTTTGCACTTGAAAAACTGTTTGAAGCAACACGCAGAAGGTGTGCTTTATCCCTTCTGATAAGAGAAGACCGCCTTCCAGAGCTATATCCTCTTTCATAGTCTTCATCTAGTCTTAGTAACTTTGATACCAATGAAAAACCTTGTTTTATGCGTTGGGTGATTTCTCGATCATTCATTCCTTCCTAACTGAACACTTGAACCAACCGTCGCTCCTCATCTGAAAATATCTTTCCTTAGGGCATTTAAAATACTTTGAACTTAAAAGAAACAATTTACTTAATCACTATACAGCGAATACTGAATAATCATTGAAAGTTAAAAAATAAACATAAACAAAAATGTGTGTCTATAATTCTGTTGCAGTTAAATCAAAACATCTTTGTTTATTTTAGATTACCAGATCAAGCCATTTTCTGAGTTAATTTTTGTTATATCATTAATCACAAACTTTTTTTTTTTTTACTGTTGACACAGTGATTTTACAATGTGCCTATAATTTTGTCACTAGGTGTATCAGTGACTGTATATTTATTTATTTTTACTTATTGCAATTTATTTCTAGTCAAATTAATAAAAATTTATTGATGATGATTTTCAGTCATGCCAAAGAAATGTGAACATACAGATAGTTAATGAAGCTGATTATTTGAGTATGTTAAAGAGTAATTTGACAACTAATTTTATAAATTCAAATGTTTTATTTGAATACAAAGACCATGCCAGATTGGTGCAAAAAGATTATGAAAATGTTCTGAACTATACTTTATGTTGTGCGGAATGATAAATGTTTCATTGCATGCTTTGAACAGCAATATTTTTAAATGTGTAGATATGTTATGAACTTTATAAATAAAAATAATAAGAAAAAACAATTGTTTGTTTTATTTCTTCCTGTCCTTCTACATATCCCAATCTGGTTTAAGCATCAGTTTAGAATTGACTTTCAATGAATAATTCCTATATTTCAGTAGAAATTCACCAAAAATTAAGAATAGAACCTAAATATAATAATTATTAATACAGTACTTACCATATGCCCAATACACTTATCAACCATTATTTTCCAAAATTAAGCCGCATAAAGTTCTTGAAATAGGTGTCAACTGTCAGGACTCTGTTATCATCATTTTTTTTTTAAATTCTCCTTTAAAAAAACGTTTTGAAGGAGATATGTATTATAAAAAAGAAAAAAAAGAAGTTCATTTTGCCTTAGGTCATCAATTATTAACATTTATTCTCTGAGCATAGAGAAAAGTGTTTTTTCTATAGGTTTATGATTAGAAATTAAGAAAAACTTTTCAAGTACAAACTTATCCTAAACAATACACACTACCACCGCCTTCATCATAAAATGCTATGACTCTCAAACTTGGCTGTATCAGCCTATGATATTTAGGTTTAGGAATTCTTTGGAAGAATATTATTTGGCAGTCAAACTTATTCAAAAATATTTAAAAAGGATCTGTAGTAACTGTTGTGGACTTACTGTTCTATATTCTTCTTCTTCTTGGGTTGGTATGGCAACCCATTACTGGGTCCTGGCCTCCTCAAGCTTTCTCTGACACCATCCACCCATCGAAGCTTCTTCAGGCATCTTCTTGGTCTTCATCTATTAGTTTTTTTTAGGATCTCGCAGGTTCTCATCCTAGTGACATGGCCTGTCCATCGTTGCCTGCTGAGCCCTACAATTCTTGTAACATCAGATTCATTAAGCAAGGAATCAGCTTCTCTATAGTGATCTACATTATACAAACAAAAGTTTAATAAAGATAATTAATTTTCAAATGAACAATGGAATATAGTTCTAATGTGCTAATTTACAACCAAGGCTTAAAAATTGAAGTACTTAGTACCTAACAGAAACCAATTACCTCTTTTCATGACATTGGTCTTTCATTTAAAAAGGTAAGTGTTTTAAACTGTAGATACTACGCACAATTCCTTCCTTAATTCATACTATTTTCAGGCTTTGAGCTTTTATGAAGAGAGGGAGAATAAAAGTTTTGCTCAACTTAGTATTAAAAGATGAAATTTATGGTACAACTTTAGAATCGGGACGCCTTATTACTTGGCTCTAGACGATCTTAACCAAAGGTCGGCACACTGCCACTCTCCCGTGCCATTTGTTCAAACTAACTGTTTTCTATTCAATTCTAACATTCGTATTCATCGAAATGATTCAAAATTATTACTGCTTTGATTAGATATTATTTAAAATTATGGTACAACTTTACAAGAGGGGTTACCAATGGTACTCCCGATCTTACCCAAAGGACTAGCATACTCTAGCGCCATTTGTGCTAACCAACTGCTTTGCATTAAATTGTAACATTCGTATTCATTGTAATTATTAAAATTATAACTGCCTTAATTACATATTATTTAAAATTGTTAATGCTATTGACTTTCAGTGATCAGGGGAAGTTGTAGTAATAATTTAAAGGAGTGATAATTTAAATTACGATAAGGACCTGACCTCAACTGAAAAGGAACTTTTGAGGTTTATTTATCTCTTGAGCGAGCGTAGTCGACAGCACTAATAATTTTAAATGATATCTAATTAAAGCAGTAATTACTTCTGATGAATACGAATCTTAGAATTTAATACAAAGCAGTTAGGTACCACAAATGGCACTAGAGAGTGGTAGTCGTCGATCTTCGGGTAAATTCGTTCAGAGCCAGTGATTCCAGTAAAGGCGGCCCGATTGTAAAGTTGTACCAAATTAATATTTCAATAGATAGATCAGTTTATTAAAAAACTGTGTTTTGCACTTCTTCAAAATTCTGTGTTATGGAGAAGAATATATTTCTTACGCTTCAGGTAGTAACAAATTCAAATTTGAACAAATTCGTATATACAACAATCAAATTTTATAAGATGAAAAGTTTGTCTTTCATGATTGCAGGAATTTGTGATAGTACAGTGAAATACCTTATAATAGAGTAGTGTTTAGTTTGAAATGAATAAATGTTTGTATGTTAATGCATTTTAATTTTGACATGCATAATTTAAAGGATGTATTAATGAAGCAGTAGCCTTTTTGACTAAAGTAGTCGATTTCTATACAAATTTTTACTTTCTCTTGCCTATGAAATATGTACTAAGTGGAAGTATTGCGATGTTGAAAATTTTCGAATTCGAGTTTTCAAGGTCCCCTGAGTCCAAGTAACCAAGTCCTGTAAAATAGTCTTTCTGCCTATCTGTGAACAGCCTAGCTCAAAAACGATAAGTTGTACGAAACTGAAATTACGTATTTAAGGTAGGTAAACCATATGCTTGTGATATTACAGCAACTTTTTCTTCTAAATCAACTAACCCGAAGTGCCTGTTTATATAATCGATTTTACACTTTTTTTTTTTGCAATTTTGATGAAACTTGCTTAAATTCTTCTCCTTACAGCCCTTTAGTTTTTCATATATGTAGTGCAACATCGAGGAGATGCAGGAAAAAATGTTATGATGAAAAGAATATTTTATTTCCGTATAACTAAAAAACTATGTATTTTATGGTATATAATGTATACAATCAGGTAATCAAATTATCTCAAAAACAAAAAAGAAATCAAAATCGGACCAGTGCAGGGTGAGCAGATGGGGACTGTGGCCTCCCCTAAAAGTTATTAAAACAATTAAAAATAATTAAAATACAAGAGAAAAAAGTAAATTTAAGTCAAAGAAAAAAAACCGTGAGGAGCAGAATTCCGTCACTGAAGTCGTATTTTCACTAAAATAAAAAAATTATAAAAACGGGGGAGTGAGAAGAAAATTGGGACCCAATAAAAAACAGTTCCCTAACATACCAAAATTTACCCATACTTTCATTATATTGTTCTGCCTCTCCGCTTACCTTCGAAAATCCTTCAAACCGAATTTCAGTTCATTTGACCCAACGGGAGCCGCTGAGTTGAAATAGCCCTTTGCTAATACTGGTCCGCTCAAATGTAGCGGGTGAAAAAAAAGGAAAATATATATATATATATATATATATATATATATATATATATATATATATATATATACATATATATATTAATATATATATATATATATATATATATCAAACATCTCTAAAACTTCCATAATCGTGTACTAGGGGTTATGAAACGTATAGAAAACGCAGTTTTTCGGGAAAATAGGACTAAAAAGACATTAAAACAGTTGAAATAGCCATATCTTTGCTAATGCTGGTCCGATTTCGATGAAACTTATTTTGTTTTATAGATAATTTAATTTCCTTTCCAATGCAATAGGTTCTGAGCCTCATTTTTTTTTTAGAGGCTTTAAAGGTGCGCGAATATTTTATAAAATCGAAAGACCCGGAAAGGGGGTAGAGGAACCAAGTTGAGATTCCAAAAAGATACTTCCCTACCACCAACTCAATTCACATACAAATGTTCAGCCCTATAAACTAATATGCTGGAGCTGTTACAAAGCTGGAGATACACAAAGCTTTAAAAACGCATCACTTGATGAGGAAGACATCTCCACCCCTACATTGAATGAACAGCAAGACGAATCTACACATACTGTTCGATTTCAGAATTCCTACAATGAACTTGTTCCTTCTTCAAAGGATCATTTCTTGAAGCCTGGGTCGTTAAGATTGATGATTTTTCTTTTATAAGTGTATATACTACTTCTACAAGTTCTATTTTTTTTATTAAACTAAAATTCTAGCTATTACTATAAATGTTCTCGTGAGCTCTTGATCATTTATTAATCCCAAATTCCATTTTTCAAGGTTTCCGGTTATATGCTAATTTAGAGAAAACCATTGAGCCTAAAGATGCCCGTTAAAGCACAAATTAAACCCAAATTAAATTTCTTTAAGTTCATTCCGGATGATTTTTTCATGGAGTGAATATTTTCGATAATATTTGACAAATTTTGAGACCAAAATAATAATTTTTCACTTTTTGGATTAATATTCAATCTTTGAAGACCTATATCTACTAAACCTACTGAGTTGGTTCAGGTCTAAATTTTTGGCAAATTTAATTTGGTTTAATTGAAGTTAACTTAACGTTTTATTTCTGGCGTATGCTTTGGGATATAATGATCAAAAACTGAAAATAGTGCCAAAATACGCAGCTTGCACAGGTCCTTCAAAATTTAAAATTTATTTTTTTAACACTGGCTTAGGTTAAAAAAATTAGAACTGCTTGACCTTTTAAAGGGTCAGATGTATAATTTGGCTGTACTATTGTCCAAAGTGTGGTACCCATATGTCCTGGGAGACAGGAAGAGTTTTGTGAGGGTAGGCAATGCATTAGGCTTTGAACACAGAAAAATAATAAAATAACTTCGTTATTTGTTAGTGTTGTGTAAGTTTGGTTTTCATATATTTACTTATTCCTGAAGATGCTTTTTCAGCATTTTTAGAAATCAAGTCGAAAAAAAAGGAATAATCTTTTGGACACTGAATCGCCTCTCAGATTAAAATTAACAACCAGAAAACCAATCTAGTCATGATCTGCAGTCTTAACTTCAACAATTACATCCTTCTCATTGATCCAAATAAATCTTATTTATAACTCATGGGCGCACGTAGGAGAGGAGCAGGAGGACCTTGCCTAAAAATCAATAGAAAATTATCAAATTGTGAGAGAGAAAAAGAAAAGAAAATTGGAGAAAAGAAGGTGTGGGGAGATTCTTTTTACCTCAAAACTTAAACTTAATTATTAATTGATCAATCTAATGGCTTTCAGTTGATCAAAATTAGAAGGCTTAGGATCTTGCCATGCCTTTGGTAAACTTCGAGTTATAATGGAAACCTTAGTTTCAACTAAACAAACCAATTTCATCATTAAGAAATCAACAATTTTAACGAATAGGAATATTATGCGTTAAATGAAGTTATTATCCTCAGGGAACCAACCAGCTGTCACAGGAACTTCTACATCATTGGCGAACATGCACTGAAGTCACGATAATGAAAAACGTAGCATGGCATCGTGAAATTAAAACGAGCTTAATTCTGCTCCAGTTAGTACCAAAATACCCGAATTAGCGTCATATTTTTAATAAAATTCTTGGTAAGGGATATTTTATAACGAGCTAAACTCTGTTCCTGAAAGGTTCAAAACCTTGACAATTCGCTTCCGATAATGAAAAATATAACGAGCTGAAATCTGCAACAGAAATCCTCAAAACGCCGAAATTTTCATCCGATTTTTAAAAAATTTCTTGAATCGAGCAACAGAGCTAAATTTCCTGCTCTTGAAATCTACAATAGGTACTTGACAATCTCATCCATTTTTCATCAATTTACTTCGAAAGTTCGAAATCATGACCAACCGAATTCTGCTCCAAAAGGCCAACATTTTCGTCTGATTTCGTCTAAATAAAAGCAGCACACTCAAATTTGTGTCCGATACTCAAAAATGATCACGAATAAAGAAGAAATTACGTAAATTACCAATATTTCAGATTTCTCTGCTAAATTTTTCTAGGACCGGCCCTCCGTTAGAAAATTCCTGCGTACGCGCTTGGACCATTATTAACAAAGATAGATTAGTGATAGATAGACCGAGCGTATCGGATTAACCGTAAGTGCCAATTACATATATCATCGATTTTACAATTTTCTCGTAAACGGCTCTAACGATTTTGATGAAATTTGCCTAATATCTTTAAATTTTCTTATATTTAGTACAACACCGATAAAATGCAGGGAAAAAATTTATATCCAAATATTTTTTTTATTTCCGCCATAACATTTGATGCGTATGTGCAGTAACATTGATGCGCTTAATGGTAAATGATGTATACAATCGCATGAAAGGTAATTAAATTATCTCAAAATCAAAATATCTGATGTGGACAACACATGACTTCCTTGTGCCTATTAAACTATAAATCGGTGACTCAAAAAGTGATCCTGAATTTGGTTACTAGTTTCCGAAGATCGCAGTATCTCAAACACAACACTCGGCGTCGCGACATCCATCTATTACACACACATAAATAGGGAGGAAAACCAGTATTTTACACTAAATTTAACACTTAAAACAAGTAATAAAAATGTTTAATTGGATTGGAAACCAAATTGCGTTTGTAACCTTTATTACCTTAACATATGATTTATGTATTTAATTTAAATATAATTTTTGATGTAAGCTTATCATGACCTTGAATTAAAGTACCGTTTTCGGCTGATCAATTTTAAACAAAATATAGTAAATACATTCACATCAATATAAAAGTCCTATTTACTAAATTTGAGATGTTTTACATTATATTTTAATATAATTTTTGATGAAAGTCTAATATGACCTTCTAGTAAAGTACCACTTCCGGTGATTAAGCAGTGACCAAAAAGGGAGGTTCACAATTAGATTTTACAACAATCCTAAATACAACATTTCAACTTTCTACGGCTAACCGTTTTTGAGTTATGCGAACGTACGTACATACGCCACGACGAAACTAGTCAAAATGGATTCAGGTATGGTCAAAATGGATATTTCCGTTGAAATCTCAAAACCGAAAATTTTCGCGATTACAATACTTCCTTTACTTCGTACAAGGAAGTAAAAAGGAATCATAGAAATTGAACCAGTAAAGATACAAAGTATCTTATGAGGACTACAAAACTCGAGGTGGAAAGCCGAGCGCCTCCGAAAAGCGACGGATGCGATCGAACCTCCTCCCACCAAACTGCTAACTTGTCAACAATACGCTCTTTTATAATATAATGTAAAAATATCAAAGCAGAAATTAACTTAATAATTTCTACTTTTATAAGATTTAATGAAAACAAAATGTTTCCATAGAAACTAAATGGAATTTTCATGGGAACTAAACCGAAATTTTTAAAGTGTCTATCTCCCTATACTTTCAGTCTGACAAACCAAAAATATATAGTGTTCAGAATTGTCGTTCTAAAATTGTTTAAAAAAACTATTTTATTGTACTTTTGTGAGAGAAGACGTGAAGAAGGACGTACTGTTGAATTTATTTCAATTAGTGTTTAATTGAACTCTTTAAAATTATTATTGTTAAAAAGGTTATTGTTATTTGGCACCGGCGTAGGTGTCCTCCCACTGGGTGCCTGTTTTCTCTTGAACAACTTTATCTTTCCATAGCAAGATTTTTTTTTGGTTCAAAATGCGACTTAAAAAGTTTAACCGAGTTGTCGTAAGTTGTTTGTTTCGTTGTGAATGATTTGTAAATTCGTCTATTTTCGTCTTCATTTCCCAGACTAAAAAGGAAAAGATTTATTTTTTGTCTATCGTCCTCTTTATATAGGTTTGATGCTTTTAGATATATTTCGTAATTAAAAAAACATTCCATTCGGACGTGGATCGACTTGTACTGAGAAGAAACGTGAGGTTGACGGTACCGATGTCGGCGCTGACATTTTTCCGGTGTAATTGTTTCTTCTGGATTGGGCATCCCCGTGTTTTATATTTTTTTAACTTCTGACACCATGTTATAGATCAGGGACACAAAACAACACATGTTAACAATGGTAATCACTACTATATATTATTACGGTAGTATAGATCCCTTTTCCGGCTCTCAGGAGTGATGGATTTTGACGTGTGAGGTATCAAAAGAAAGGGAATTTCATGAAGATGTGACGAATTACAATTTTGTTTCTTAAATTCTTACAAGGGCTTAAATAAAAGTGATGAAAAAACTGGAAGGTTTCAAAACTTTGACGACTGAGAGTCGGCGGATCGAGACGGAATAAGTTGGGTTTTAAAGATTTTGACGCGGGTATCAAAACCATGTATGATCCTTCGGATTTTTAATTTCTAATTTTTAAACCAGCGTTTTAAAGCTTAAAAACCTACCGTTTTTGAGATAATGCACGATATAGGTCCGCACGGGTCTCATGCCATCTTCCGTACGTGCCGTTGTCATGGCAACTTTATAACAATTTGAGTCTGTTTACAAACACTTTTAATGAGTTTAATATATTGTTTCCCGTGTCCAACCCTAAAGGGCACTGTTAAATAAGAATACTACATATAGAAAATGGTATAGCTAGATCTCATTGCCTAACTGCTAAATTGAAGAGATGATTTCCAGTAAGCTAATTATTTATTAAGTATGAGCTGTAACTTCAACATAGTCATTACAAACTATGTAGCTTCCCCAAATGTGCGTGTTAAATACATTTTTTTAGTAATATTATATTGTTTATAAGAATAAATAAGGGAGCGGAGTAGCTCAGTGGTAAGGCACTAAGTTACAATGCTCCCGGTCCCGGGTTCGAGACCAGCTTGTGGCAGATAATTATTTATTCTGTTATCAGTCGTGGATCGACCCTGTGGGATCGGGAGACCCTCCTGGGGACCACCCAGCCTCTATAAAATGGGTACCCTTAATTGGGGGAAAAAGCTGGCGGTAGAGCGTGAATTCGGCCAAATCACCTCCTTGCACAACCGTTGGCCTAGAGACAATACGGTCCTTAATAAGTACTGAACCCAAGACCATTCATGGGTTGTAGTGGTACAGGTTTTTTATAAGAATAAATATGTTTTCCTAATATCGCTTATACTTCTAATGTATTAGGATCTAATGCGAGAGTTCTCGCTCGGGTATACTAGTGATAATATATTTGTAAACTCATTCACTATTACATTGTTTACATTATACAGTGTTGACTATAAAATGACTTTAACAGTCCGCAGGACGGGAGCGTTTTGTAGAAGATGAGATTGAACCGCTGCCGCAAGCGTATCAATTAAATTTTTTATTTTATAATGATCTGTAACGTCGACTTTAGAATTTCATGCTTCTCCACGATCTATTTTTGCTTCCTTGTACGAAGTAAAGGAAGTATTGTAATCGCGAAAATTTTCGGTTTTCAGATTTCAACAGAAATATCCAGTTTGACCATCCCTGAATCCATTTTGACTGGCGTCTGTACGTACGTTCGCATAACTCAAAAACGGTTAGCTGTAGAAAGTTGTAATTTTGTATTTAGGATTTTTGTAAAATCTAGTTGTGAACCTCCGTTTTTGGTCACTTCATCGCTTGAATACCGGAAGTGGTACTTTACTTGAAGGTCATAATTGATATCCATCAAAAATTATATTAAAATACAATACAAAACTTCTCAAATTTGGTATTTATAACATATATTGATTTAAATAACATACTAGATTTTGGTCTAAATTGGAGAACCGGAAGCGGTACTTTATTTGAAGATCATCTTAGACTTTCATCAAAAATTATATTAAAATATAATGTAAATTATCTAAAATTTGGTAAATAGGACTTTTATATCGATATGAATGTATTTACTATATTTTGGTTAAAATTGGTGAGCCTTTAAATTAAATACATAAATCATATGTTTCGGTAATAAAGGCTACAAACGCAATTTGGTTTCCAATCCAATTAAACATTTTTATTACTCGTTAAATGTCGATTTCCAAAGCTTTATCAAGTGACATAGACAGTTCTAATGTTGTCAGGGAACACGAAGAAATATCTTAGGAACTTGTTACTTACTGAAATAAAACGACATGTAATAACGGAATGAGACCTCCAGAAACAAGAGTATGCCTCTGTGTGTGTGTCAATAGATGGATTGTCGCGACGCCGAATGTCGGTTTTGAGATACTGCAATCAAACGGAAACTAGTAACCAAATTTAGGATCGATTTGAGCCACCGATTTATAGTTTAATTGGCGTACAACGAAGTCATGTGTTGTCCACATCAGATATTTTAATAATAGTAACGATTCTGACTACACTACTTGCGCTTTAACGAGGAGTTTGTATCTGAGTTAACGAGGTATTAACGAGGGTGTACTGTTGTTATTATCATAAAACATTTGAAATTTTTTTTCTTTTCTTTTTTAAATAGGACAAAATGATATTATATATCACTACTATATATTATTACGGTAGTATAGTCCCTTTTCCGGCTCTCAGGAGCGATGGATTTTGACGTGTGAGGTATCAAAAGAAATAGAATTTCATGGAGAAGTGACGAATTCTGATTTTGTTTCTTAAATTCTTACTAGGGCTTAAATAAAAGTGATGTAAAAACTGGAAGGTTTCAAAACTTTGACGACTGAGAGTCGGCGAATCGAGACGGGATAAGTTGGGTTTTAAAGATTTTGACGCGGGCATCAAGATAACGCACGATATAGGTCCGCACGGATCTTATGCCATCTTGCGTACGTGCCGTTGTCATGACAACTTTAAGCATGTAAAAACAAGTTGGGTCTGTATACAAACACTTTTTAATAAGTTTTAAATTATTCTGTTAAATTATTTTTAGGTTTCTATGAATGATTGAGGAGATTATACATTCTTTCCCGTGTCTAATCGTAAAACACTATTAAATATGAATACAACCAAATTATCAACAAAATGGTATAGCAGAGTCTTATTGCTTAGCTTACTTATTAAGTAAACTGTTACTTCAACATGATCATTATAAACTAAGCTGCTTTACCAAATGTGTTTGTTAAATAAACTTTCTTGCTAATATTATATTGTTTCTAACATGCGAATATATTATATTGTTTCTAACATTATACGAAGAAACATGCTTCTCCAATATAAGTAGCATATGCTTCGATTGCATTTGGGAGAACATAGATGTCTAATGCGAGAGTTCTCGCTCGGGTATACTAATCACAACTATATATTAATACGGTACTATAGATCCCTTTTCCGGCTCTCAGGAGCGATGGAGTTTGACGAATGAGATATCAAGAGAAAGGGAATTTCATTGAGAAGTGACGAATCCTAATTTAAATTGTTAAATTCTTCCTAGGGCTTAAATGAAAGTGATGGAAAAACTGTACGGTTTCAAAATTCTGAAGGTAGTGAGTCTGTGGATCAAGACAGGTGGGCCGCGTTTTAAAGATTTCGACGCGGGCATCAAGGTTTTAAAGCCCTAAAACCTACCGTTTTTGAGATAAAGTACGGTATAGGTCTGCCCGGGCCTTATGCCATCGTGCGTAGTGCCGTTGCCATGGGAACTTCATACCTGCAAAAGCAAGTTGAGACTGTTTACAATAACATGCTAATAAGAGTGAAAACGTTATTTTGTAAATAAAAAGTTGTTTTTAGGTTTCTATGAATGATTGAAGATAATACATGTTTTTTCCCATGTCTATTCCAAAAGGTACTATTAAATATGAATACTACAAACGGAAAATGGTACAAGTGAATCTTATTTGTTAAATGTTAAACTAAAGCAGTATTTTACAGTGTGGCAAGTTAATTACTTATTAGCAGATGAAGTAAACTGTTACTTAAACGAAGTAATTATAAACTTTGTAGCTTCAACAAATGTATGTTAAATAAACTTTCTTAGTAATATTATATTGTTTATAGGAATAAACATGTTTCCTAATATCGCTTACACTTCGAATGCATTGGGAAAGATAGATAGGTTTCTAATGCGAGAGTTCTCGCTCGGGTATACCAGTATATTTTAAAAGTTGCTGGTTTAGTTTCTATGGAAACATTTTCTTTCCATTAAATAATGTGAAATTAGAAATTATTAAGTTAATTTTCGCTTTTGTATTCTTAAATTACTTTATTACAGAGCGCATTGTTTACAACAGATTGGCGGATTGGTGGGAGGAGATTCGGTCGCATCTATCTCTTTTCGGATGCGCTCGGTTATCCATCTATTTTATGCTCCTCATAAAATACACTGGATCTTTGCTAATACTTGTCTGATTTTGATGTTTTTTTTTTTTTTTTTAGATACTTTAATAACCTTTCATATAATTCTGTACATAATTTACTGTAGAATGCATACTTTTTTAGCCATGCGAAAATAAAATATTCTTTTCTTCATAACTTTTTTTCCTGCATTTTCTCGGTGATTAACTACATAAATGAAAAGTTAAAAACCTTTATGGAGAATAATTATGCAAGTTTCATCAAAATCGTTAGAGCCGTTTTCGAGAAAATGGTAAACAATTGTAATATCCATGATATAATTACCATTTCCGGTTAGTCCGATGCGCTGTATCTTTGCTATTATTGGTCCGATTTTAATGATTCTTTTATTCTTTTTTAGATGATTTAATTACCTTTCATAAAAGTCCATAGATAAATTACCGTAAAATGCATACTTTTTTAAGCTATGCGCAAATAAAATATTCTTTTCATCATAACTTTTTTCCCTGCAATTCCTCGGTGATTTACTTCATAAATGAAGAGTTAAAAACCTTTATGAAGAATAATTTAGGGCAAGTTTCATCAAAATCGTTAGAGACGTTTTCGAGAAAATTGTAAAAAAGTGTAGTATCCATAATATAATAGCTCTGTTCGGTCAGTCCGATGCGCTATATCTTTGCTAATACTGGTCTGATTTTGATGATTCTTTTATTGTTTTTTAGATGATTTAATTATCTTTCATACATGTATATAGATGATTTACCATAAATTGCACGCTTTCGAAGTTATGCGTAAATAAAATATTCTTTTCATCATAACTTTTTTCTCTGCAATTCCTCGGTGATGTACCATATATATGAAAAGCTAAAGGTCTTTATGAAGAATAATTTAGGCAAGTTTCATCAAAATCGTTGGAGCTGTTTTCGAGAAAATTGTAAAAAAGTGTAATATCCATAATATAATAGCTATTTCCGGTTAGTCTGATGCGCTGTATCTTTGCTAATAGTGGTCCGATTTTAATGATTCTTTAATTGTTTTTTAGATAATTTAATTATCTTTCATACATGTTATAGATGATTTACCATAAATTGCACGCTTTCGAAGTTATGCGTAAATAAAATATTCTTTTCATCATAACTTTTTTCCCTGCAATTCCTTGGTGATTTACTTCATAAATGAAGAGTTAAAAACCTTTATGAAGAATAATTTAGGCAAGTTTAATCAAAATCGTTAGAGCCGTTTTCGAGAAAATTGTAAAAATGTGTAAAATTGACTATATAAAGTGGCACTTCCGGTTAGTAGATTTTGACGAAAATGTTGCTGTAACATCACATGCATGTGCTAACCTTAAATATGTAATTTCAGTATCGTACAGCTTTCCGTTTTTGAGCTAGACTGATCACATACACACAGACCATTTTGCGAGACTTGGTCATTTGGACTCAGGGGACCTTAAAACATGTATTTCCGTTGAAAACTCGAATAGGTAAGGGAAAGTAAAAACACCATAAATTAGACCAGGGGTTCCTAGACTTTATGCCACTGCGTAGGACTTCCACTTTTCAGATAACAGGGCGTATCATTAACCGATTTTATGATATTAGTATTTTGGATTCTTCTGCATAAAAAAATAGAAACTGATTTATATACAATATATATTACAGTAAATGAGCTTAAGAAAATAATACATTGAAAATTAATTTTAAAAATCCAAAATCAAAAGTGACATTGATATCGCATAACAAAAACAACAATAAGATTAACCAAAACTTCTGCAGATGAATTTATTCATCAGGAAAAAAAGAAATTCAGACAACATTTTTTCAGTTCGAATCATATTGTGGTTTATTTGCAATCTGAGCATAAATGTTGTTAGGCTTGATGGAGTTCAACTTGATTCCTCTTCAACACTAAATGCTTCCGTCTTAACCACAGTAACCATCCTGGATCATTTTCATTAAATCTAGATCGTGATTATTCATCATATAATTGATACATTCAATAATAATTTTTAAAAAAATATTATCCTTCATTGAACGTGCTAAAAAGATCATTCATAACTTAAGTTTGCATATTCGCGTATCACCTGCAAGTCCTTGCCTACCATCTGTGGTACCCATACCACAGTTTGGGAACTCCTACATTAGACTGCTCGATTTCAATGTTATAAAAGAGATCTGTAGAGAATGATATTTTGTTTATTTCCTTTTTACACCACCTCCTTTAAATTATTTAAAATATTCCTTAATTATTTATTATAAATATATCCATACATATAAATACATACATACGCATTTATACATTCAATTATATATATATATATATATATATATATATATATATATATATATATATATATATATATGTATATATATATATATATATATATATATATATATATATATATATATATATATATATATATATATATATATATATATATTCATACATGCATATGCACACACATACTTCTTCTTTTTCTTTCCCTATTTCCTTCATGCCGTTAGGCGTGGAGCAGCCTCAGCCCATCTTCTGTATGTTTCCCTGTCCTGGACCATTCTTTTTGTCTCCATCAAGGAGGAGCCCAGCTCGCTCCTGAGTCTCTCCATATACATTATATGTAAGTCTCGGCCTGCCAACCGGTCTCTGCCCCCTTGGTCTTGCTTCAAACAGTCACCTGGCTTTACGATCGTTGCCCATCCTGCAAAAATGTCAGTACCACTTGAGTTGGCATTCCTCCAGGATTTATTCGACGCACATACATAAATTTTTATTTTATTTTGTATATGGTTATAGCAAAAATTATATTTCTAAGTTGTTTATAATGAGTGCTCAAAATCCTTCGATCATTCTTAAAATTCACCACCTGATTAATCTTTAAGCCACAAGGATGATAATGTGTTTAGATTGACCGTTAGTAGGTATCTAACGAATTTTATATATATAAATCACCTTGAGAATTTTCCTATTCCTATTGTATTTTTCTGTACTAAAAATTTGTGGCTGGTTGGAATCAAAACAATTGTTTGATTGAGTACTGTGTTGTGCTTGGGCTGTCACATTTATATTTTTACAGTTCATTTTATGTTGATTTATTCTGGTACTGAGTTTCTTTGAAGTTTCTTCTATATATATGCAGTTGCAGTTTTGGCATTTTAATTTGTATATTAATTTGGCTTTTGCATCAGTTCTATTTTATCTTTCACATTGGTGAATTGTTTTGATATTTTACTATTGTTATATAATCCCATTTTTACTTCTAGGACATTATATATCTTGAAAGTTTCTTTTATTTTATCAGTTAATCCGAGAATATAATGCATTTAAAAGAATTTTTTGGTGTATTTGTTATTTACGTCCTGCTCTATATTGTTAGGATTATTCCTCTGTTGATTCAATATTTTTATTTTCGATTATATAATAGTCCATAATTGTTTTTTGATTATGCCTTTTCATTGTTTTATTTTTATTTTCCATATTTTCTATAGTTGGAGTTGATGGGTGCTTTTTATTATTATCTATCTTAGGTTTAAAATTTGGATTTATTTTGTTAAACCATATTTGTTGATTAATTTCTTGGGGTAGGAATTCTCCATTAGTATTCCATATATTACAGTTTTATATCTTTTATAATAGTTTATCTGCTATATCAATGGTTCATCTGTTAGTTCTATTGCCATATTTACAAGATACTTAGCTACATTTAGTTTTTGAGAGTACGGGTGGTTGGAAAAAAAATTCAATAATCTGTCACAGGCAATTTTTTTTTTTTAAACATCCAATGTTGATTCTATTATTATTTATTATTACATCTATATCAAGAAATCTAATATTATTATTTATTGATTTTTCAATGATAAATCTCATCCTGTTATGGTGGCTATTGAATTTTTCTAATATTTCATTATAATTATTTTTATCTGTTTTGATTAATGTCATCAATTTACTTTTTAATTAATATTTGTTTTCTGTTGTGTCTACATTTTTATTTATTAAGTTATTCATTTAAATTCTGCTCAAATTAATGACCATAACATATTATATTGCAGTATGGTTCAGATGATGGGACAGAACCCTGAAACGTTGAAAAATTGTTGATATAATTGTCAATAAAATTTAACAAGGGAGATATTATTTTCACTATTCATTTACTTGTTATTATGTATTATAGATTAGGAGTAAAAGATTTAGATATGCATAGCTTTACAAAGAAAAGTGAATAATTTCTACAACAAGGTATTAACAATTAATTTAATATGTTTTTATTTATGCATAAAGGTGATAATTTAAATAGGATGTGTAATATTGATATAAATGTTTTTTAGCTGATTTTAATGTATTGTATGTGAATTTCTGTTTATGGGGCATTACTCCAAAACATTGAAATCTAAAATGTGAAGGAATATTCTTAAAATCAAGAAAAAGGAAGTTCTTAATAATGACCACTTATTACTAACAAGGGGAGTGCACGATGTGTCCGTCGACCCAGATCCTACCTTTTTGTCCAATGGACTGAGAGGCTAGGAGCTGAGAAAAAAAATTAAACATGCTGAAAATGCTTTATTATATATCTCGTGTTTGAAAAATGATGTCAACATGATTTTTCCAGCTATACATTTGTTATTTAGAGTGTACTAAAGGAAAAATATGAACATTAAAAAATAATTGGTTTTTTGTCAAATAAAGTAAAAAAATTGTTTAAATTATGAAGTAAACTAGCCTTATAGATTTTTTCACACCAAAAATGATATCAGATTTGGATTTAGCACATCAAAAAACCTCAATGTTGAAAAAATCAACGAAAAAAAAAATATATTTTTCGGTTCCCAGTATGCTCAAAATTTTTGAAGCCCCAAAATTGCATTTGGGTTTGAAACTCTGTAGCTCGTCTTCTGTTTACCCGATATCGACATTCTTCAACTCCTTAAAAATAGGGAAGTTTCTTCTTTCCATGCATACTCGTATAAAAAACTATTGCATTATCTTAGGTCTATTTAAAAAAAAGTAATTACCATCTAAAAACAGAATTGAAGTTTTTGCGGATAACGTTGGTTCTAAAACCCATAGGAACATCAGGATTAAAGCAAATCGCGTAGTTTAAGAACCTTTACCAAAGCCCTAAATTCGGTTATGAATTGTTCAAAAGGTTCCTGATTTATGAGCAATTATTTCAATATTTAAAAAAATTTGAAGGGGAGAGATCCTTGGCAAAATTTTTAGGCCAAAAAATAGATTGAATATGGGAGTTTTTCACAGTGCTAAAACCAAATCTGATGCCAGTTTTGAATAAAAAAATTCTGTTAATATACTCTACTCCGTAAATATTGCTGTAATCATTACATATAAGTCAATATACTCTTCAAATCGCTGTAAAATTCAATTATTTCATTTTTAAAAATTGGATCATCCTAAAATTTACTATTTCTGTTCATGAATAATATTTTTTTATTACACATATACAGCCTTAAAAGTTCTTATCCATGTTCATAGTATAATATAGAAACATTATTTGTGATTAAGAAATAACCATAAACATAACATTTATATAACACTACAGTAAATTGTATCATTGACAAAAAAAAAAAAAAGTAATATCAAATATCAGAGAGACCAAATTTTTTTATATGAAATAATTAAATTTTGGAGTGTTGTGATAGGTCAATTGAGTTATATGTAATATAAAACAGTATTATTATAGGGTAATCACATTTTTCTTTTACTACAATAATGTTTAAAGCTGAGTTGTAAAGTGTAATGTAATGGTGTTTCTTTTCATAAATAATATTTTTATATTATGGAATGTACATGATTAACAATACAGCCTTGCTTGGGATGTAATAGTGCATTCAATATAATTTGAATATGAAAGGTCGAATTTATGTGTAATATAAAACCATTATTCGTGAACAGAAATAGCAAATTTTAGGATGATTGAATTTTTTAAAACGATATAATTGAATTTTATAACAATTTAAAAGGTATACTGACTTATAAGTAATGATTACGGTATTCTTTACCGAATAGAGTATATTAAGAGAATTTTTTTATTCAAAACTAGCATCAGATTTGGTTTTAGCACTGTGAAAAACCCACTTATTCAAATTTTCGAAAATAAAATTACAATTTGTTGGCCTAAAAGTTTGGCAAGGATCGCCTCACCTATCTAAGATTTGAATAATCGCTCATAAATCAGGAACCCTTTGAACAATTCAAACCAAATTTGGGGCATCGGTAAAGGTTCTTAAACTGCATTGTCCACAAAAACAAAAACTTCAATTTTGTTTTTATATGGTAATCATCTTTTTTTACACAGACCTAAGATAATGCAATAGTTCTTTTATATGTATGGAAAGAAGAAACTCCCCTTTTTTTAAGGAGTCCAAGAACGTCAATATTGGGTAAACTGAAGATGAGGTAATTTTGGAGTTTCAAAAATGTTGAGCATACTTTAAACAGAATTTTTTTTTTCAATGATTTTTTCAACATTAACAGTTTTTGATGTGCCGAAACTAAATATGCCTTTGGTGTGAAAAAATCTATAAGACTAGTTTACTTAATAATTTAAACACTTTTTAAAATTTATTTGACCAAAAATCATTTTTAATTTTTATTTTTATCCTTTAAATATAGGTGTAAAAAACATATCGATATCATTTTTCAAATACGAGATATAAAAGAAAGCATTTTCAACATCTTTTCTTTTTTTTTTTTCAGCTTCTAGGACCCATTGGACAAAACGGTAGGATATGGGTCAACTTTTTTCAATGTAGAATCACCCAAAAAATTTTGATCAAAATCGGTGATGGACACATCGTGCACTCCCCTTGTAAGTTAAATGCATCTAAAAACTTATTTTGCACTTAAACTTAAACTTACTTATTTTGAAATATGGTAAAGTCAAGAAAATAAAAGTGTAATACTTCAGCATTTTTTATTTCATTATTGTATATATATTTTGATGACTATGTTAAATGAGGTAAATACTACAAAATTTTGATTGATTTAATATCTGATAGTCACAATGTAACACTGAATAAATTAGTAATGAAGTTAATATGAAACTATAGTATATGTAAGACTAGTATAAATATTTATTGAATTCTTTGTAGGCCACGTTTTGTCTTCAATGAAAGTTCAATGATACCCTTTTCAAAATATTGTTTCTTTATTTTTCGGCCTCCAGTCCTATGCTCAAATAACACCAAAGAATTTATAGTGCATGCTGTATTTTTTTCGCTCAGCAGAGAGGAGAGGTTAGTAGAGGGAATAGTATGAATCCGTATTTGTGTCTCACAATACTGCAACAAAGAATTTGTTACAATATTACAATATGAAATTACAATATTTGGTATATTTAGATCTATATATTCACTTTTTTGTCACATTAGATGATTTTAGAAAGAAAATAAACTGTTGTAAAAGTATAGTATAACATACCTGTTGCATTACAGAAATATCAAAATGTTCCTCTGAATCTGGTACTACAATGTGCAAGAATCCCTTAAACTTATTCAGACCATTTTCTATTGGTAATTGCAAGAAATCAAGTCTATTCTCTAAAATTTGCAAGCCTCTTGAAATGTTCTCTTCTTGATTTCTTAAAAACTTGAATTTCATAAGCTGAAAAAATACATATAAAAATTATTGCGTAAATTGGTCTGTGAGGTAACTCGATAAGTAACAACAAACATAAGAAATAAAAGAAAGAGAATGATAAAATATTGCTCTTGTTTTGATTTTTTTTCTAACTATTACCTTCATGTTTTATCTTTAGGGGCTTTTATATAATTGGATCTTATGAAGATATGGGAATATGGATGACTATGAGTTTCAACTCTTTTCTAAATAGGGTAGGTAGCTAGGGAATTAAACCTACATTGTTTGGATCCACATTTTACATAAAACATGATTCTTAGTATTCAATTATAACAGCCTATTCTGAAATATTGTAAAAACATAAAGTTAAAACCGCTTACCTCAGGAGAGTATCATCTTTGGTCTATGAAAAACAGAACAAATGGCCAAATGTTATTGTAAGGTTAACAAGCTTATTAAAAATACTTTATTGTATTCTTAAGCACCTTTCTGGCTATTGATAGTTTTAAACAATAGGAGCTAACCATAGACAGTTTATGGAACTAAAGATTGATATTAAGAAACTGACAGATTTATTTTGATACTGATTGAAACTGGAATATGTCTTTAACAAATTCAATAAAGTTTTTCCCAGCTTCTTCCCTGGGTTTTCAATTCAATTATTATATTGTTTTTTTCTCCAGGGTATATTATTTAACTTGGACAAGTTAGAATGAGTATTTTTCCTTAACAGAGAGAAAGTTCATTTCAAAGTAATGGAATTAAAATGTTATTCTTACAGAAATATAGTTTTGAATTAGTGATTTTGATGTTCTTTTAGCTGAAGAATCCAATGCTATAAGAGAAACTGTTTTATCTTCCTCTTCTAGACGTTGAGCAATCATAAATCCTAGAGACCAAGCCCAATCACTGCATATCAAGGTGATTTCGTTAATCTTAAATTTCAGAATCCCCTGTACAAACAATACAAGAATCAGTATTAAGACAAACGCTATTTTTTTTTTTTTTTTATCTCCTAAGGCAAAAGAAAATTTAATTAAAAAGTTTTGAAATACTAAACTTACTACATTAAACTAATTTAATTAACCTATTAAATTTAATCTAATTTCATGAAATGGTTTATTAATTATACCTAAAATCAAAACGTTTTTATTTTTATTTCTTATTAGGGCTTTTATTCTATCTGCAATATGTGCATTCAGCAAATATGAAGAAATCTAATCAGGTTGTCAAGATGAACTAAAGGCAATAGTTTTTGTGAAAGCAGGTTTCAGTTAGTATGTAGAAAGACTGTGGGATCAAAGTTTCTGAACCATTATCCAATCAATGCTTAAGACCCAATGAATTTTAAAGTTTTTATAGATTATGAAGCTGGTCATATAACTTGGAGCATTTAAGATTCATCTCAATACTTTTAACTGAAAAAAATTTGAAATTTCTGATTATTGAGAAATTCATTAAGGTCTATATCAGCTCCAAACAGGCACTATTAGCTGTTTAGATTAGCGATTTGGTCAATATTGAAAGATGAGAGCAGCTGGTAAGTAGTGAGGTCATATATGTGCAATGTACATAATCCTTTGTGTCCTTCAGGTACTCGAGTTACCTAGGGTTTCTGATCAAAAACTTCTTTCTCAATGGAGCCCTCTTCATTTCATCATGGATTACTAATACATCTGTTCTCCTATTGGCTTCTCCTTTGTTATGAACTATAACTCTTTGTTTGAAATCCTTTGACTCCATTAGACACTCAAATGTATCTTAAATATTGATTAACAAATATTCATGACTTGAGATATGATAATTTTTTATTTTGTTTTCTACGTTTAGTGACCATACAGGCTAGATTTTTCATTTGAATTAAATATATTCATTGCTATGTTTCATTGAAATGTTGGAATATTTTTATTTCTCCAGATATGGTGGAATTAGAAAAAAGTAGCACTAGATTTCAGGGATTACTTTTCTTAATAGTACGCCATAGAAAAAGTTCACTTACGAAAAAGTTCAAATTTTTCATTTTTAAACTAAGTATTATTGAATGTTACAGAAGAACTTAAATTTTGAAGTATTAACATGGGCCAATTCTCCTACTCACACGGGGAATGCACGATATTTCGGTCGCCTATTTTGATAAAACATTTTTGGGTAATTCTACATTGAAAAAAGTCAACACATATCCAACCGTTTCGTCCAATGGGCCCTAGTATCTGAGAAAAAAATATAAATAAAACACACTGAAACTGTTTCATTTTATATCTCGAGTTTGAAAAATGATATCCAGCAAAACATTTGTTTTTCAGAGTATAATAAAGGAAAAACATAAACATTAAAAATAATTGATTTTTGATCTAATAAATTTAAAATATCTGATGTGGACAACACATGACTTCCTTGTACTCCTATTAAACTATAAATCGTTGGCTCAAAAAGTGATCCTCAATTTGGTTACTAATTTCCGAAAATTGCAATATCTCAAAAACGAAATTCGGAAACCCATCTATTGACACACACACATACTCTTATTTCTGGAGGTTTCATTCCGTTATTAAATGTCGTTTTTTTTTCAGTAGGTAACTAGTTTCCAAGAGATTTCTTCGTGTTCCGTGACAACATTAAAACTGTCAATATCACTAGATAAAGCATTAGAAATCCACAGTTTCTAAATTTTAAGCGGAAGAACCACTTAACTTACATCTTATTCTCCTGCTGCAGACTTGTTCATCGCACAAATGGGGAGGAAAACCAGTATTATATGCCCAATATTAACACTTAAAATAAGTAATAAAAATGTTTAATTAGAGTATAAACAAAATCGCGTTGGTAACCTTTATTACCGAAACATATGATTTCTCCATTTAATTTTAATATAATTTTTGATGTAAGTTTATTATGACCTTCAAGTAAAGTACCCTTTTCGGCTCACCAATTTTAACCAAAATCTAGAAAATACATTCATATTGAAATAAAAGTCCTATTTATTAAATTTTAAATGTTTTACATTATATTTTAATATAATTTTTGATGAAAGTCTAATATGACCTTCAAATAAAGTACCTCTTCCGGCTTTCCAATTTAGACCAAAATCTAGTATGGTATTTAAATCAATATATAAGTTCTAAATACCAAATTTGAGAAGTTTTCCAAAGTATTTTAATATAATTTTTGATGGAAATCAATTATGACCTTCAAGTAAAGTACCACTTCCGGTGATTAAGCAGTGACCAAAAAGGGAGGTTCACAACTAGATTTTACAACAATCCTAAATACAAAATTTCAACTTTCTACGGCTAACCGTTTTTGAGTTATGCGAAATAGGAACGTACGTACGTACGTACAGACGCCACGACGAAACTAGTCAAAATGGATTCAGGGATGGTCAAAATGAATATTTCCGTTAAAATCTGAAAACCGAAAATTTTCGCGATTACAATACTTCCTTTACTTCGTACAAGGAAGTAAAAAGTGCTTAAATTATTAAGTTAACAAGCCTTATAGATTATTTCACATAAAAAATTGTAGCAGATTTTGATTCAGCATACCAAAATACCTTAATGTTGAAATACCTTAAAAATTGTTTTTAGTTCTGAGGGCCTCAAAATTAGGTTTCAGTTTGTACTTCTGTCTCTGGTCTTCAGTGTATTTGATATCAAAGTTCTTGGACTCAATAGAAAGAAGAAATTTTCTTCTTTCCATTCATATAAATAACTATTGCATTAGCTCCGTCTTTGTAAAAAAATATGATTACAAAAAAAAATTGAGTTTTTTTGTGGATAACTTTTGCTTTAAAACACGTAGAAACACCTAGCAAATCCCGCAGTTTAAGAACCTTATGCCCGCAGTTTGGGAACCGATGCCCCAAATTTGGTTACAATAGTTCATAGGGATCCTGATTTATGAGTGATTTTATAAATTTAAAAAAAAAATTTAAGGGAAACATTTTTAGGCAAACAATTTTTATTTTTAGATTCACCTGAAAATTTGGATATATTTAATTTTATAGTGCTAACAACCAAATTTGAATATACCTCACTCCATAGGAGAATACTGTTTTAATTAAATATAATTCAATGGACCCTTCAGATTGCTCTAAAATTAAATTATTTCTTATAAAAAATTGTATCACTCTAAAATTTACTATTTTTGGATCGCGCATAATGCTTTTATTTTACTTATAACACTTTGAACATGGTCTTAAATATTCAAATTCAATTTAATATAGATACTATGACATCCCAAGGAAGGCTGGGTTCTTAACCGTGTACACATTATATTATAAAAACATTATTTGTAATCAAGAAATAGTATATTTTTATTTTAAAAATTATGGAAATATAAAAATATGTTTCATCCTGTTGTCATTACAGTTCTGATTACATATAATTCAATAGATATATCAGAATGCTGCATAATTTAATGATATCATTTAAAAAAATGGTCACTCTAGTGTTTAATATTACTTTCTTTCTTTTTTTTTTTACTACAATGATGTTTATAGTTTTGGCATAAAAGTGTAATATTTTATTTTTTTCTTGATCACAATAATGTTTTTATATTATAAAATGTATACAGTTAAGGAAACCAGCCTTATTTGGGATGTCATAGTATATAAAATTTAATTTGAATATTCAAGACAGTGTTCAAAGTGTTATAAGTCAAATAAAAGCATTATTTATGATCCAGAAATAGTAAATTTTAGAGTGAAACAATTTTTAATAACGATATAATTGAATTTTAGAGCGATGTATAGGGTCCATTGAATTATATGTAATGAAAACATTCTTCTTCTATGGAGTGAAGTATATTACAGAGCTTTTTGTAGACCCAGGCCTCAAAATTTTACAAGTTCTGGTGCAATACCATCTCTGCCCACTGCTTTGCCAACTCTCATCTTCTCTGCAGCCCATGAGACATCCTCCTTCCAGATCACGTCATCACATTCTTCTGTTCTGGTTCCTTGCCTGCCTTCCACTCCCTCTTCAGCACCACCAGAGAATATTCCATCAATGGCTTCTCCATCTCTCCAATATTTCCTCATCTCTAGCAATTAAACAACCACTTTCATCTTTCATACTTCTAATCAGTTTACACGTCTTTCCTTTTATTGCTTTTCCAGAAGAGTTTGGAGTTTTCTTCCAATCTCCAAATCTCCAATTTGGAAATTTTAAAAAATTTAAAATTTCTTTTCTTAAAATCTCCAATAGTTTTAGAAGATAATGGCATATCTTTAATTTTCTTAATAATTTCATCTTTATTTTTTAAATTATTGAAGAGTACTTCAGATGTATTTATAAGACATTCCTTGATGTATGCTCCATCTGTAAATGGTTTTCTACGCTTGGCAATTTCATAAGATAATACAAAGTGTGCCGTCATCTTTGAAGATTTTATCCATTTACTTAAAGTCGATTTACATTGTTTTATTATTTTTTCAAGCTCCTGGACAACTTTTTTTCTTGATTCGCCAGCTGGATAGTCTTCAGAAAACTTCTTATGTTTTGTCATAAAATGCCTTTCAAGATTTGATTTTTTAATATTAGAAAAATTTTCATTGCAAATAAGACAGCATAGTAATCCATCAGCATTTTGAATAAATGCAAACGAACTGGTCTACTCAGCATTAAATTGTCTGTACTCATTTTCTATTTTTCTTTGTTTTATTTTTGTTGCCATTGTAAACCTCTAAAATTAAATTAAATTATTAAAATAATTAACAATATTACAAATTATTATTTTGTACAATTGTATACATATGTATTAAAGTTGAGTTACATTCCCAAGAAATATGTGAGCTAAAAACCCTTATTTACTTACTAGAAAAAATCGATCGACTATAATAAGGAAAAGAGTAAACTATCACAGAAGTTAGGTTATAATATAAGCGATCTTAAAATGATATAACCATTATATCATTTTAAAATCGGTGGTGGACACAAAAAGTAATACAATTTCACTATGTTATTTTAACAAGTAAAGCCGTACAGTAAAACTTGGTGAAAGATTATGAACTTGGCTTATGGAATTATTTAGATAATACTTACGTAGGGTAAATGACCAGTTATCGACACGCTTAGGACTTTTTTTTTTGTTAATCAGCACCTAACAAGCTATTGATCATTTTTCAAATGATGTAATGGTATATTTTTGTTATTCCCTGTTTACAGAATTATTATCTTTCTTTTTTCAACCACAAAGTGATTTTTTTATACATTTTTTAATTTATTTAACTTATTTGAGAGGAATCTTTTCTATTGACTGATCCGCATTTGCCATAATAATTCTTGAACGATGGGCTTCCAATCTTACACTTTAACGAAGAGGCTTTCCTTCATCATGATGCCAACACCTTCCTTTGCTCTGAAACCAGCTGGCGCTCCTGAGTAGATATACACATGATCCTTGTTTATGCGCAATTCTCCGTGGCCTTTCTTTCTCACTTCACATATTCCCAAGATGTCTACCCTGAACATCACAATTTCCTCCAATAGTTCAATTTCTTTGCTAGTTAAAGCCTTGATATTTGATGCTCCAAGTCTAATATCCTTTCAAGCGCCGCGTCGTAACCATTGAGACCATCTGAATCTGGGGCAATTTAGAGTTCTCTGAATCAATTATTCCCTTCTACGGGTAATTGGCCCAGTAAAAGAGGCCCCGTATCCTCTAGACAACTGCCCCTTAATATTTATGACCCCTCAGGAGGAAGGGTAACTGGATTATACTTCCCCAGTACTTGGTTTCTCCCACAACTTGGAGGACCAGTAGCTGATTGCAGTTAGAAGACTGGGCCCTGGGGCCATTTCCCCATGCCACAGTTATTTCCAAATAGTTATATTTAAAAAATATCTGGTGTTTCCATGCACACGACTTTCCTAATCGCTTTGGTTTAGAGTCCAGACCATTAGGTTATCTTTCAAATGAGCATCTAGAATGTTCGAGGAGCGTGCAATGTTTTAAATTTATTAAATAAAGCAAAGATGGAACGGTTTCCATATATTTTTATAGTTTCCAAATATTCCAATATTCCAAATATTTTTTTTCTTGGTCAATTACAAAGGTTCATGTAACATCACCGCCGAACAATTCAGCTCAAGCTGAGGTAATTATCAGCTGCTGTCCCAGCTGTCAATTAGCCGATAGTACTCTGAGTATCGAACAACTTAATCTAAGTAAGAAACATCAATCATTGTGCATTTGATTCACTTAATGCATATAGATAAACATACCAATAAAAATCATGAGGCATTCGTCAGACTTGTGATCTTTCTTTTTGGTCTGACAACTTAAATTTTATAATATAGTTAGGAGAATGCACATGTAATCAATACAATCCATGCTATTCTGAGGGGGTAAGCCCCAAAATAAAAATTATCATTCATTCATTTAAATAATTAATAAAGCTAATTACTCATTGAATTAATAATAATTCTTAAATACCTGAGCAAGTTGGTTGGCTATGTCTATGATATTATTACAATGTGAAGGAATTATTGCTTCAAATGCTGGATTAAGTAATGATTGTATTAATTTTCCAAAATGACTTTTTCTGAGAGTTGAAAAAATAAAAACAGGACTGAGTTCTCTTGAATATACAGATTTAAAACCATTGGTTCTGACTTCTTTCCAGCTGGCTCTCTCCAAATTATTTATCAATTGTAGTAGGTCAGCAGAGGTATTTGGCAAACTATGAAAATATTCATCCATGGTAAGATCGTGAACTAAACAAAAACAAAAAAAAAACTTTACAATAATTCATAGGCAATGTTATAACAACTAGAAAATGTTTGAAAATGTTGTTTGATTAAAATGCTATAACTTTACGAAAAACAATATTAATACAATAAAATTGTATTTATGACTACAAAACAGTTTCATGATCACACTGTTAAACAAAAACGTTTTACTTTTAACAGAATACTGATCACTTCTCAGATATTAAAAATAATGTGACATAAATATGTAAAATTAAAATGTAATTAGCCTTGAAGAAAATAAGGCATTAAACAGAATAAATTATCACCCCAAGGTACAAGAATTTGAATGAGCAGTTAAGGTAAATTGAATGTTGAAACTTCTTTCTTAGTTATCAAAAATTGTCAATGTCATTTCTTTTTTTTTGAATATGTACATTTTATTGTAGGTTAATCATATTGGCCAAATCTATAACTCACAGAACATTGCAGTGAACTTCACGCAAATGGGTTCACTATTCATCACATATGACAATTTTCTAGAGATCAATATCTAACTTCTATCATGCTCCCAAAGGACATTGAGCTTGGTTAAATGTACCTGCTTATGTCCTATATTTCTTTTTTTCTTTCCAATAGTAGCTGGCTGGGAATAATTTTTCCCAAAGTTCTTCCTACAGACACCGATTGGTCCTTATAATCAAAAAGTTTTATTTTAATTCCATTACTGTTCGAACATTAAAGAAATTGTTAAATTTATGTTATGAAAAGGAGTTTGTGGGAATGATTTGTGAACCAGTGATAGGGATAGCCCCCAAGCTATGAAAATGCTTGGTGGATTTTTTTATTGGTTCTGATTTCGCAGCCAGGCTCAATCGGTCCATTTCAACTACTAAAGGTCTCATCACTGGAAAATTACTATTTTTCCAAAGTGGTATTCCAGTTTAATTTTAACTTTAAACAAAGGTTTTATTCATGACCTAAATAATTTTCCAGATAGCCTCAGCCGCAGAACATCCCATTTTCCAATAATATCTTAAAATCATTAACATATCATTATCCAATGCTATGTTTAATAAATATTAATTAAGAGAGGAGTGAACAGTTTAAATGAAATTGAGCTAGAGAAGAGGAAAATAATATAATATTTACACATCAGTTACAATAAAAAATAAAGAAAAATTTAATTTAATAAAAAAAAACTCCCAACTATGGAAATAACTTTTATATCTTACAATTCTATTTATCTTAAGGGACGGAATATACTTGCAAATCTACTAAAGTGCATTGGTGGATTGTTAGTGAAGTTGGCTTTCATGAATATTGAAACTAGTTGTTGTATTCAGGTGGCTTCCACACCCAAACGAAAATGAAGACTCTTCTTTACTCAATACATTAATTTACTTTCTATATGTTTATATGCACAGATGCAAGGAGCTTTATGTATTTTGGTATGCACAGATGAAGCGTGTAGGTGGAAGGCACACAAGTTCATTAACAACTCACCAATGCGCTTAAGTAGATATGCAAATACATTCTGTCCTTTGGGCAAATAGGGTTGTAAAATATAAAGCCTTTTTCCATAGTCGGTATTTTTATTTTTTATTAAATTTAATTTAATTTTAACAATTATAGTATTTCAAGTATTGGCTATTTATAATTTATTACCATATCATCATTTACTTACAAATGATATAATAACAAACATAAACAAAAAGCCGAAAATACTTAAAATATAATGGAATAGTTTTTCTATATTTTAAACTCACGATGTTTCAAAACATTAACGGAAATTTACTGAGTAATTTGAGCCATCATACTTAAAAATCAGTCGTGCAGTTCGTTAAATATCGTTATATATCGTCAAACAGACAGTTTATATCGTCAAACAGACAGTATATTTATGTAATATATTTATTGAATATTTTGAGCTAAAAATGATTCAAAATATTCAAGGGGTCACGAGTAATTTGACCCATCAAATTTGAAAATCAGTTGAACCATTCTCCTAAAAAATCGCTAGATATCTACTAATGGTCAAGCTAAACACATTACCCTCCTTGTGGCTTCGCCGTAGTCGGGTAAAAATAAGATGTCAATGATCATAGAGCTCTAAAACCGAAATTCGTTTTTTGTTTGTTTAACTCAACCCATTAGATCCATTTATATGATATAATAAATTAATTACCTTGTGTCTGTGTTTTTTTCACTTCAGAAATAAACACGGCTGGTTTCTTCTGGGCAATCAAATTATCTAGGGTAGATATTATTAAATCTGATTTCAAAAAATTATCAACTGCGGAAATGGCTAAAGATGGTAATCCAGAAGCAGAGCGTGCTTCACATTTATCTTCTCCACCAGAATTAAGTGAAACCAATAAGAATCTTTCTTTAGAAGCACAAAGATTTTTTGCAATCACTTCATTTTCCTTTGAAAATAATAAAAAAGAGTAACATTATTGATAAAATCATTCAATAATCATGAAAATGTTTGTACAGGGGTATGACGATGGTTGTTTGCATATTTAGTCAACAATTATGATTATATATATATATATATGTATGTATATATATATATATATATATATATATATATATATATATATATATATATATATATATATATATATATATATATATATATATATTCTGTAGTTCAAAAAACAAAGAGCTGTGATTGGAAGAGAACTGAGTCATTAATAACTGTATCTGCTAGCTAATTAAATCATTAAAATATAGTTAAAGTGAAACAAAAAATATATCTTACCTCTCCTATAACAAATACAGCAGAAAGTCTATTATTGGTATTGGTTTCCTTTACTAAGCCATCAATTGATTCTTTATCATGAATTCGCTTTATTGAAATTAAGTTCAGATTCAGTAAAGGATTCGAGTGCAAAAGTCTGTTTAATCTATAGGAAAAAAAGAGTTAATAAATAGCTTAGTTGATATTTAATTCAAATATTGATAATGGATACACACACCCTCACAAAATTGATAAATTTTTTTCAGTTTTGATTGATAATATAAATTATGATCTTTATTCACAAAGATTAGGACTCCTAGCATTATATGTCCTACTTTTAAAGATTGGAGCATAACAAAACTCTTTATACTTTCACTGTGAAACTGTTGTAATGTATCTCAACATCACAATATTGCACATAAATGGATCAATTTATGAACTTTTTTAATTTGTTTTCCTATGAACTGTAAGATAATTTGAATTCAAAAGTGTTTATACTTTTTAAATGCTTTACAAATTAACAGTATTATCCTACTTTTGGTAACATTATGTTTCTATATGGAAAAAAAAAAAAAAATCATATGAGAAAGGGACAAAAATTTGGCTTGTGCCATTGTGTATTGACCACAAAATATTGATGTTCAATTGGTACAATCTCTAGCATCAAAAAAGTATGTAGAGGAATAACTTAATTAAATTATATCTGGTCATGTTCCAAAGGTTTCTAATGCTGTTAATAAAGATATTATGTTCTTCAACTGGCCTAAAGAAATATGAAAAGCAATTCAATTTCAATAAAAACCTTGGCCATTTAATTATGTCTGGGTTTCAACTAAAATAGTTTACCCAGCACTTAGAGAATTCGATCTGGGAATTAGAATCGAAGAAACCAAATGAATGATAAATAAGGGAAATAGAAATCTGCATTTTTAATTCTACCAGAAGTTAACTCCAAAATTCCCAAAACTGGATCTTGGAACTAAAAGGAGAATAATACTGTTAAAATCTAAACTTTAAATCTGTTTTCAATCTTTGTGGGAAATCCATTCAATATCAATACAAATTGTGACAACCAGACTTCCTGTTTTTCTTTTATTAACCAATAACTAATGCATCAGTACAAAATAGTTAACGTTTCGTACCTCTATATAACAATGTGTAGCCAAGTTTAGTACTCCTTGATTTTTATAAATGGTTTTATGACAATGTAAATTATTTATTATGACAAAAGGAGTAAAATGTAAATATTAAAAAATTTATTCTGAAAATGGGGATAAATTGATGTATTAGTTATTGGCTGATAAAATGAAAATAGGTTGCCATAATTTTTATATAAAACATTAAAAAAGTACAACTACTTAATTATTGTACATTTTAGAAAATCTGATAAAGTATGTAAAATGAAGATATTTTTAATGTCTGTGTGTGTTTGTAATTCTAAGGTAAAAATGTAAATATATAATTTTAATTAAAAATCCAATTTTTTCCTGCTAACCTCCCCCATCTCCCCTCCCCATTGAATCATATACCCTCAGTTTTTATTTGAGAATTATATGCTAATCAAAACTTACTGCTGATTGGAAGAACTGGTAAATGAATGCTTCCTCACGACTAGAGAAATGTTTTGAGCTCCTCTTTTAACGAGCCACTCACAAACACGGATCCACAAATTCATCGAATCTCCTGTAAATGATTGCCTATTGTTAGTATATAGAGTCTGTAGTAAATCTAATTCTAATAAGACTTATTAATATAAAACTGAAATAATGCATAAATACTAATGTGCCTAACCATTTAATCTGAAAAGTAGTGATATACCCCATATCAATAAATTCCATGATTTTCACTTTGATACAAGCATTATTGTATAAACTCGAATTTGCTTATTCAGTGTACCAAATAATTGGGACAACCACTTCATTGGGAAATGGTAATTAATTAGTTTGGACAGAACAATCTATGCCTTTCTATTAACCAATGAGCTTCTGAGAATTATGAAGTGGGAAATGAAGTAATAAGATTTATCTACCTCTCTTAAAAAAACTTTTAAGAACCACAAAAGGAACTGAATTCTGTTTCTTCGGGATTCTTCTCACTCTCAATCAGTATAGAAAATCTTATCAAAATGTAAACAAGTGTCAATACGAAGTTAGAAATTTTAGAACAAAGAACATCCAATCATGTCTATGCAAAATTAATTGTTTATACTATTGAGAATGACTTTTGTGATGATGAGTAGTGGTTCGATGAGAACCTTTACAAGTCCAATTTTTTTGTTATAATATTTTCAAAATGCTCTTGGCCAAAACTATACAGCATTGGCATTGGCCTTAAATAATTCAATAATACAAAAACAAAACTACTAAAAAAATTGAAATATTTTTTTCAATTATAATTCCAAAATAATCTATATTTCTTATCACCTATAAGCAGCTAATTCATATTTACCTATGATCAGGTAACTGTTATCAGGAGAAGATGTAAAATATGGGGATGATGTATTTGCAGGTTGCTTCTTTTCCATGTTAATTATCAATTTTGTAGGTAACGATTTTTTATCCCTGAAAGATAATATAAATACAGTTTAAGAAATAAGTAAAGAAATTTCATTACAATATTTGATGAATTTAATACTAAAAAATAGTAAATTTTGAAGGATGCAAAATATTTCTAAATAGTTGGTCATTTAAATCTAAAATATTAATGAGTACTAAATAAAATACTGTTAGGAGAAATTGATTTATTATTTCTCATTGCTTGTGATGTTGTAAATATAATAATAATAAACAAAATAACACTGATGGTGGCAACACTGGCATAGGAGTGAGTACCTGGCTTGAAAGGATAGCGTCTGTTGAGGGTCTGTAGCTTTGTGTCTGCCATTGATGTAGTATCTAGTCTAACTTGTTTGTGTTTTTGTTAATAAATCCTCTGATCCACAACAATTTGGTAGCAGAGCGTGGTTTTAGAGTACATAAAAGCATCAAGTTAAGAGTAATAAACACGTTTTTAATAGATCGTGTGCTATATAGTTTTTTTTTCGGACTAACCGCCGTGAAGAGATATATAGGTCTTTGTTTTACGGACTAATCGCCATAAACTTATAAAACACAATGGACGTGGCGAATTATGGTATTGAGAAGCTGACAGCGGAAAACTACGCAATATGGTCGATGAAAATCGAAGCCTACCTCGAGGCAAAAGGTATTTATGAAGATGTAGTGGAAAAGGGAGTTCCACCAGTGGAAGAAGCAGCCTTGAAGCACTGGGAACAAAGAAATAAGGAAGCAATGACTACCATTATCTTAACGGTGAGTAATGATATTTTACCATCAATTAAAGGGGAAAAAAGAGCAAAAATAGTTTGGGATAAGTTAAAGGAGAGGTTTGAGGGCATCCCTGAGGAAAAGGTCATATACCTCATGTTTGACCTAAATAATATCAAAAAACATAATTCAGAATCTGTTGATGAGTATCTCAACAGATTCCAATGTTTGGTCCAAGAGATAGCTCAACTTCGGAAAAACATTAACTTGGGAATTAATAAGGTACATAATTGAAGGCTTGCCATCCTATTATGACCCTGTTGTTAACCCCATCTTAGCAAATAGAAGTATCAAATTTGACGACTTGAGGCAGATGCTTTTGTCATTTGAAAGGAGAAATGCCTCTAACAGAAACGACCAGGCATTTAGAATCCTTCATAACCGGCCCAATTCCAACACTAAAATGTGCTTTATTTGTAACAAACCGGGCCATTTAAAAAAGGATTGCTGGTTCAATAGGGGTAAAAGTAAACAGCCCAGTACCAGTAAACCCACCTTTGCGTGTAGACCTCATCCCTGGAAGAATAAAACTTCTTTGGCACAAGAATTTGCACTATGTGCGACTGCACGAGTTGATAATAGTGTGGTATGTTGATACGGCCTGCACCTCTCATATAACTCTGGACTCATCTGTGATTGAGGAAGGAGTCGACATAATAAAAGATTCATCACTAGTAGAAACAGCTGTGAAACAGGAAGTTGTACTTTCCCAGGAAGGAGCTGAAGTAGAATTAAACCAGATAACCAAAGAAGATAACCAAATCAGATAAATGAAATAAACCAGGAAGAAGAACCAAATCAAAAAGAAGAAGTAAACCAATTGGATGTAGTGAGCAAGATAGCAGAAATTAATCAGAAAGTAAAGGTAAACAAGATAAAGGTAGAAGAAATAAAACAGCAACAAGAAATAAACCTTGAAGTAGAAGTAAACAAGATAAAGGTAGAAGAAATAAATCAGCAACAAGAAATAAACCTTGAAGTAGAAGTAAACCAGATAAACGCAATACGCCAGGAAGAAGAAATAAAGCAGCAACACATATCAAACAATATAGAAGTTAACCAGAAATATATAATAAACAAGGTAGAAGAAATAACCCACAAAGAAAAAGTAAACCAGAAAGAAGTAAATCAGAAATATGTAATAAACAAAATAGAAAAAATAAACCTTGAAATAGAAGTAAACAAGATAAACGAAATAGGTGAGGAAGAAGAAATAAAGCAGCAACAAGTAGTAAACGAGATGTATGAAATAAACCAGGAAGAAGTTATAAATCAACAACAAGAAGTAAACAAGATAGAAGAAATAAATCAGAAAGAAAAAGTAAACCATGAAGTAGAAGAGAAGTAAGCAAGATAAAGGATTTAAACCAGAAAGAAAAAGTAAATCAGGAAGAAGAAATAAAGCAGCAACAAGTAGTAAATAAGATGTATGCAATAAACCAGGAAGAAGATATAAATCAGCAACAAGAAGTAAACAAGATAGAAGAAATAGACCAGAAAGAAAAAGTAAACCATGAAGTAGAAGTAAGCAAGATAAAGGATTTAAACCACAAAGAAAAAGTAAACCAAGAAGAAGAAATAAACCATAAAGATGTAATAAACAAGATAGATGAAATAAAACAGAAAGGAAAAGGAAACCAGGAAGAAGAACTAAACCAAAAGGAAAAAGTAAAGCAGAAAGAAGAGGTGAAGAAGATGGATGAAATAAACCAGGAAGAAAAGGTATATCGGAAAGGTGAAGGTAAACCTCTCTTTAATGTGGGGAAATATCTTAGGGGCAAGGTAAAGAAGAAGATAAAAATGTTTGCATTTAGTTAACTTAAGTGTAACTGAACTGCTGGATCTCATTAAGTATATATAATTAAGGCTTGAAAGAATGTGTAGTTGTTAGTTAAATTTATGTAAATATTACAGTGTTATATTAAGTGATTAGTAAGTACATTTGTAGCGGAATTACTTTTAAGAGAAATAATAAATAATTTAGGAAGGAAATTGTTAGGAGAAATTGATTTATTATTTCTCATTGCTTGTGATGTTGTAAATACAATAATAATAAACAAAATAACACTGATGGTGGAAACACTGGCACAGGAGTACCTGGCTTGAAAGGATAGCGTCTGTAGCTTTGTGTCCGCCATTGGTGTAGTATCTAGTCTAACTTGTTTGTGTTTTTGTTAATAAATCCTCTAATCCACAACAAATACTTAGTAATATTCAGGGCTATGAAGTGTGGGGACAAATCCACTTCACACTAGTAAGGTCTCCCAGGGGTTGAAAGAAGATTGTAGGCAAATCAATGTACTTTTGGCAAGATATAATGTCAATCTTCATCTACTTGAATTCAATTTCCTTTGGAGTCAAGTAGATGGGGTAAATCATGATTCAGCTGGCCACTTGAGTCCTTAATTCTAAAGGTGGCCGCTGATGATCACTCCAACTAAAACAATGGAACAACTGGTGTTTTGGAGTAATGATGATCACTCCAGTCCCATGATGGCCCAGGATGTTTGTGTGAGGTTGCCAAAGAGTCGGGCTCACTACGCATTCCAGGTTTCCAGTTAACGCATTCAATACAGAGGCCACATAGCTGAACTTGCAAAGTATACTACACAATAAACGGAAAATGCTCTGACTGTGGTTCATCCACCTAAACTTTGAAGACTTATAACTTTTTAATGGTGAAAGGTATTCCTAAACAGTCATCTGCTCCTGATCCTCAAATTCTTTCTAGAAATTTTGAAATGGTGAGGAAGGCTACTCTGAATGACTGGAGAGCACAGAGACAGTATAAATATTGAAGGGAATGAGTTCACCGGCATGCAGCCAGTTATTGAGTTGGGGTAGGGAGAGCGCTCTCCCCAGCACTGCTGCGTACTCAGTCATTGTGTAGGGGCTCGATCAGTGCACCATTCCATTTATTTTGTAGTGATCCAGTGAAATTAATCTTGAAACTTTCACACTGATTAGGACCTGATAATAGTCTATAGTTAGCTGACAACCAATAGGCCCACTTGTTGGACTAATTCCCCAGACCAGTTACAGTACCGGTGCCATTAAGAAATTCTTCATAATCTCTGACCTATAACCCCAGGCAGGCATAAACCCAAAAGTGTTACAGCAGACTAGTGTGGATTATATTGAAAATTTAAACATGAATTGTACTAAATAGTAACAATCAGTCCACAATAATTAATACAAAACATTAATACTAAAATGGGTCCATTTTAGTATTAATGTTTTGTATTAATTGATTAATACCTCCATTGAGGTAAGCTCAAGAGATAATCCTGGCAGATACACAACACACACAGATAAATCACCAAAAATGCATTTATTTTTTTTATGCTGAGTTCTGAAATGCTGATTCGTTGAAAACAGCACTTCGAAAATTTGACCCCATTACAATACTTAGCAAGAGGTTAAAAGGAAAGTGAAACAAATATTAAATATTTTTTAAAGACTTTAGTATAATGATTCCAAAACACTTTATATTGTTCTTTGGTCTTCATAAATGTAACTGTACCATTCAGTCCAAATCTGGGTTTTGTCCCTTCACTTTCTCGTTATTTATCAAATAACTTTACATAGCCAGCAGTTATTGATGCTTAGTTTTAACTTATCTTAAAGCCAAAGTTTCTGCAAATGTGAAAAAATACTTTTTTAGGTTGTTGAAGTGAGATGCGCTATTGTTGTTGACATGAGAAACTCGAGGCTCAGTTTTGGAGTCTTTTGGTAATAAAATATTAAATGTCATAACATGTTTTGTTTTTTTGGAATTTTTACTGTCATTAATTAAAGAGTTTTATTTTGCAGTAATATGAAAAATATGTACATACCTGAGGAGAGAAATAGCATCAATATTTAAGTGATTGTTGGTCAATTGTTGAGACGGTAATGGTTTTACTTCTCCTGATTGTAGACCCTGAGCTACAATGTGTTTCAATTTTTCCTTTTCATCATAACTTATCTCCATTAGTGATTCCGGGCTTAAACCAACCATAGTATTTTGCTTAAGAAATATAAACATACCTGGAAATTAAATTCCTTAGCAAAAAAGACAAGTAATGATACATCTAAACATCCGAACAGCAATAGCACTTACTAAATCATTACCTATTTTTTCATCTGACTTCAAAGGAGATAAGCTGATTTGATAAAATTTCCCTCGAAAGGCAGATAGTCCTAGAGATTTTTCAATCATATAAGGATCAGGTAGTGTATTCACAATTATTGATATCCCTTTCCCTCCATTTTTTATTTTCATCATAACATCAATTTGCTTGTTCTTAATATTAATAAGATTATCTTCAGGAATCTGAAATAAAATTTGAAAATATATTATAGTTGCTCATTCCCATATACATAACTCTCTTAGGGACTTGTGATAGGACAGAATAAGGCTACTTAGAATTTTCACAGGTGACCTCATGATGGGTGGGTATTCCCTAGAAAATAGGGACAAACCCAGTCTATAAAGTGGGTACCTGATACTTCATTGTGTTGGGAGATTAATCTTGAGGGGGAGCATGGATGCTGATCACATCAACTCCTAGCATAACCATTGATCAAGTAACAGCACTTCCTTACCAAGAACTGAACCCAAAGACCCCTCATGGATTGTACTGGTACATGTTTAAAATAAATTTTTATTGCCAAAGTCTCTTCATCTCAAAATAATAGAAGTCAAGTTAAATAATCTTTAAAAAATAAATGAATAAAACACATAATATGTGTAAGAAAAGCATATGACATCAGTGAAAACAAGCAAAATACATTTTGAAGGTTTCAATACTCTCAATGAAAAAGCTATTATGAAATTATTCAGGGAAAATGTGGTAATGACATATTAAAATACATATCAGACCTTTTTAATGAGCAAGAAGAAAATATGATTTCATGTAGGACAATAGATAAAATCTACAAGGGACTCCAACAGTTTAATAAATTCAAAACAAATAATAACTAAAACATTCAAATATTGTTTATTTTGGAAACTGTTCATATCTTGAATTAGAACATAAGAAACATAGTAAAAATTTGTTTATTAATATTCTCTCAAAGATTAAATTTTCTTGTATATATTTTTTTTATCATGATTGAAAGAGAAATTTCTATCTGTAAATTATTTTAAATTTCTTTGTGCCTTCTCTAACAACCACATTAAAAAATATAATTTTTTAATTGTAGCAATAATTATTTTTCACACCTAGTTCTGAAGTTCAGTTTTTTTTAAAATGTTTCTCATTGACTCAAAAACAGGTTTGAACGTACCTTAAATTTCAAAACTAAAAAAAAAAAACAATAAATATTCAGGAAAATTCCAGCTGACTAAGAAGCACAGAAATAGATTAGAATTTAAAAAAAAATTTGAAAAACAATATCATACCTTGGGAAAGGTTTGTTTGATCCAATCCTTCTCCTTCGAATCATCGTAAGTAGTGAATACTTCCATTTTACAACTCAATGCAGTTGTAATAATAGCTTGAGAGAGAGGATGTACAGCCTGACTTACATAAATTGTGTTTCGTTCAGTTGAATCGTTATCCACTTTTAAAATGTAATAGGCCTTTAAGAAACAACAAAAAACTACATCAAATTTTATTCTCAACCATCTAAATGAAAGAAGCTAATGTCTATTCAGTTCAGACAATAATAAGTTATATTTATAGCATAACACAAAAGTTACTTTAATTATAACTACTTTTCCAAACAGAAATTTTAACCTGTTCATCATCATGACACCATATACCATACATATGGGGCCCCCATGGAATCATAAAGTCATGCAGATATGGGTGACGTGATGATGAGTATGTTAATTCTATATGAAATTTGGCATAATTCATGTTCTATGCTATATTTGTTTTGTTTTTTAAACTAAGAAATATTATATGTTTATTGGTAATATTAAAGTTATTAGAAACTATTTTTTTAGAAACTCTGTCACTGGGTGACAAACCTGTAAGAACTTCAATATTAAACTATTATATAAGCCCTTAAAAAATAAATATATAAAGAAAAAATTATAGTTTCTTTATTCTAACAGTAACTAACCCTCTGTTGCCAGACCTCTGATGTTTAGGTGGAGCTGTGCAGTATATAGGAACTGAATAATTTTGAGACTCAGAATTAACAAGCATCTCCCACCTTTAACCTTGCTTTTATTTCCTGTGGAATGTTTTCTTTCAAATATGTATTTAGACATCAGATTTTCTATTCCCTGCTGGAAACTTCTTTGTCAATGGTGGCAGTGTTGCTAACCACCATTCCAAGATAAGTGTAGTCATCAACTGTCTCAAGCTCCTCTCTGTTACAATAGAGGTATCTTCATTTTTCCTTGTGATTGCCAGGACTTTACTTTTACTGGAGTTATTAGCCATTCCTTTTCTCAATAGTTCTTCTTGCCATTCAATCAGGGCCCTCTGTAGTTTTCCTTTAACATCACAGACAAGAACAATATCGTCCGCGAATTTTAGAAAATAAATATGCCTGCACTGATATTGTTCTTAAGTTCCACTTCCCTATTACAGTTCTCTCTATCCTTCTCTGACATATCTTGTGTATTTTGCCCATAAATATGATGAAAACAAGTGGACTAAGACTGTCTCCTTGCTTTACTCCTCATGCCAAAGGGAGAGAGTACCATTCATTCTTACAATACCTTTTGGGTCTTGATATGCTGATTTTACTGCATATGTTAAAGAGATATGTACATTTTTCGCTCTCATGGCCTACCATATGAATACTCGTGGGACAGAGTCAAAGGCTGCTGTGAGGTCCAGAAAAGCTAGATACATATTTCTGTCCTTGTCCCAGCACTTCTCCATTATGTTCCTGAGCACAAAGATATTGTCCTGTGTCTATCTACCTGGTCGGAATGCAGCCTGTCTTCCTTTATACCATCTTCTACTAGCTGCCTTAGTTTATGTTCTAGAATGGAACTGCATATTTTATATACAAAGGAAGAGAGGCATATTGGTCTATAGTTTGCACAGTCACTTGGACTCCCTTTTTTGTGAAGCGGCACTATTCTATTGAGTTCCTATTCTCGGGGGATCTTCTTGCTATCTCATGAATATTTCATGAAAAAGGTCCTGCAGAACTTTAATCATTTTTGGGCCACCATGTTTGATAAATTCTGGGAAAATCTCATCATCCTTTCCCAATCTTGATCTTCTGCACTACTCGCTCGACATCTTCCTCCCATATAACTTTTTGTTCATCATCAGTTTGAGGGGGATCCAATCTGTTTACATGGCTATCTGTATCCATAAAGATGCTGGTATAGTGCCTTCTCCATCTATCTAAGATTTCCGCACTTCTCCTTTTTCATCCTTAACATTCCTGACAGGTTTTGCCTTATTCTCTTTTAGGGACTTGACTTTCCTCCAAAAATTCTTCACATTTTCTCTGTAGTCACCTTCCAGAGATTTCCCAAAGTCCTCCCATGCCTTTGGTTTTTCCTCTCGTGCTATCCTTTTACATGCATTTCTTTTGGCTCTATATACCTCCAAACTCTCATTAACCAGATACTCTATCCAGACTTCCTTTTTTTGTTTTACTATTACCTTGACCGTATTGTTCCACCATTTTGTCTGTTTTCTGCCCATATTAAATTTTTTTTGGTTCCACATACTCTGGTGGCGACTTCCAGTATCTGGTTCTTAAAGTCCTTCCTCAGGTCATCTAAGTTTCTGTACATTAATTCTTTCATACAGTTTTGGACGTCTCCTTCTCTCCTTTAAAATTTGTTTTTTTTCCCACCAACAATAAATGGTCAGTGCCTAATTCAGCTGCTCTAATAACCTTAACATCAGTGAACCAATCATAATTGGTTTTATATATATATTTATAGCACAATTCTTTACTATATTTCATCAATGTTCTTATATTGAATATAACAATTTCTTCATTTTTTCTCAACAGTGTCAAATCATAAGCAAACAAGAATATGTAACGGAATTTTAAATGAGCCGGGCGGCACAACTGCTCTGTCCACAACCAGGACGAAACTCATCTCGCCTCTGCAATCGTACCAGGATAAATGTTTATATTGTAAATACGTTATTATTAAGAAAAGCCATTATATTGTGGCTATGTAGTAAAATTGTATATATTATCAATAAAGTTTCATAGTTAGAAATGTTCTGGAGGGAGCTCAAATTAATGTACCCTTAACATGGCTCTCGACGCCGAAGTTTGCTATGAGCTTATGATACTTGCGTCGAAATTATCAAGTTCTGTCAAGTTCTCTCTCAGTCTTCCCAGGGCTGTCCTGAGAAGTTCCCTCTCTGAAATTTCCCCAGTTATTTTTTACTACTATTTGTAATAATACTGGAGTTTCTTTTGATATCCTCCACCTCTCCTAAGTTCCTGATTCCACAAGACTAAGGGCTGGTTCCCCTTAATGTTGTTACCCCCGAGGTCCGACGGCTTGTTCCCGTCGTTCGATTTTCTGCAAGGTCTGACGGCTGGTTCCCGTCGCCTTTACTTCCTACTTCCTACATCTTAGCGATTTCTGCAGGTTGATTCCCTTCAGGGTTGCGGTAACATCAGAAGGCTGTTTCCCTTCTGTTATCCCCTTTCTCATCCTCCTTCACAAGTACTACACTTTTCTGTATCCTTCACATCTTGAGACACCATCTTAAAGAACACCCAATATCCATTAGGAATACTGACACCAAATAGATTTAAAGCTTTTTTGGTATGAATCACCATACTAATGACAGTTAGTATAAGACTATACTAAATTAAATAAAACTGGGAAAAGGGAACCATCTAGTTTTAAATCAGAATGAATGTAAAATTTCTGCGGATAAACATTACCAATTCGGACTTAATTGAATGTTTTGGGGATGCAAATCCTTACTAGTTAATTAAATAATTTCTTTGGTATTCCTGTTTGATCAATATATTATTCAACTTTGGGCAATCAATGAAATTGTAACCATAAATATGTATAAGAAAAATTTCAAAATCATGTTTTTGTAACAATTTAAAATACAATATTATAATTGTTGTTTCTGAGAAATGAATGCATACCATTGAATAAGCCAGTAAAACGGAAACAGTCTCACTATCACTCCACTTATTTGGTTTGGGCCAGAAAAGCTGATTATCAGGATGAAGAGTTTTTGTTTTATTTGAAAATGTTCCTAGACCACACACTTTTCTTCCATTCTTTTCACCTACATACTCTATTACTCCTATCTATGAATCAAAATAATACAATTATTTTCAAAATTACTAAAAAGATATTAACAATGTATCGAAGTGGAGGGTAAACTACACTTTTATACTTGAATTTACAGATTACCTTTTTATCAACACCAGGAACATCGGCCAGATTAATTCCTATTGCACTTAAACTGATTCCTGGGCATCTGTAATGACCATGGTTACATATTTAATAAAGTTATTTGCATATATAGTTACATTAAATAGTTTTTAACAAAGAAATGAAATAAAAATAATACCTTAAATGAGATAATGGAAAAATGTCTGAATCTGCCATTTGAGGATCTGTATTGATAATGCTTGAACTCCACCCATAAGTACACCAATATCCATTATGATGAATGTTGATTTTCAGATCTTTAGCTAGCTGATTTTCATGCTTGGAGAGATCAAATGATTCTTTGTCAAAAAATACAAACCTAATAAAAACTCACAAATGAGTATAAAGTTAAATTTTCTAAATCAATATAAATTTAAAAGCAAAAAATAGATCTCTATGTCTATTCGTTGGAATATATTGTTTCTACAATTATTTTCTCACTAAACGTCACTGAAGTATAGCATTATCAGTTATTTCCTATTACCTTTCAGCAAATATGCTAATATTTATAGAATGGGTCAACAATGAGATTTAAAAAGTGTTGAAGAGTAGTAGCACCTTTCCTATGGTACACCCAGCCTCACTGAAGGTAGGGAGAACAGTGAGATGAAATTGGTCCATTAAAACGTTCCTAAGACAATCTGTGAGTGGCATTGACAAGGTTGGCCTGCTTTTACTGAACAGGCCAAAACTTGCCTGGGACGTCATAGTATACATGCCTGGTGATGAGCAGAAGAATCTCTGGAACTGGCAAACAACCAAACAGTAAAGGTTGGCTGGGTCCATGACTAGATATCTGAAGATGAAATAGAAGCCCAGTGACACAGCTGAAGAGCAATGAAAGGATTGAACCTTTTAATAAAATGATACTAAAGTCAGAGATAACTGTTCAAAAGATGAAAATGGTAATTTTCATTGAATAGAAGTCATGCAAATAAGACATTATTTTATCAAGAGTAGAAGGAAGAATAAGAATTGGGTAGCAAAGATTTTAATCATTGTGAGAGAGAGAGAGATAAGTTGCAAATTTAGTTACAATCATTGCGCTCCGAAATGGTATCATAAGAAAGAATTTAGTTTCAACTGCCTTATTTATATTTTGAATATACAGAATAAAATCCATGATTTTTTTTTTTTTAAAGTTCAAACATATTTTATATCTATATTCATTCAAATATTGAGATTAATTACAATAGACAAGTTCAACTTCTTAAAACTAAAAATATGTAAATAGATTTTCTTGAATAAATTAGAAATCAAATTAATTTATCTCATTTATACAATCATTATGATTTTTATCTTAGGCAAGCATAGTTCATACATTTATTAAATATGTATGAATAATACTTGTTTAAGATGAATGTGCTTTGAATTAATATTTGAATTTGATTCTGTATGTTTTAGCAGTGGATCTCGTCTCATAAATGTTTGGGAATTATTGGTTTACAAACAAATTTAAATAGATAGGAATCACTAAAAGAAGACTACAAACCCCTCACAAATGTAAAACCATCAACAAATGAATGAATAATTAAATACATACTTTTTTGTAATATTAAATTTGCAGAAAAAAAAGTTGATAAGAAATTTTTATTTTTATTAGTAGAAAAAAGCTTAATGAATTTTAATTAATCGAACAAAACCAACGTTGCCAACCAGGGTATCGATAATATCGACCCTGTGAGTAGGCAAAGTTCAAAACGTAATTCTAAAAATAATACAATACAAACCTTAAATGAGTAGAATTGGGCATACTTTCACATTCTTCAACAACTTTATAGATAACTGATAAAGAGATAGATGTGCCGACTAGATAAACAACCTTGCTGTCCTGTGACAGTTTTATTTCTAAAATTCTTCTCCAATTTGGATCTGAGAGTAGAACGAAATTTGGTGTCACACTAAAATGTGAATTCTGAAAATAAAAATATCCACTATATAGGGTCTGAGAATAAAACAAAATTTGGTATCACTGTAAAATATGAATTCTAAAAATAAAAATATGGCAACTTTTATTTTTGCTTCAGTACGATAATTGTCTGAAAGTTTATGACCTAACAAAAAAACAAGATATTTTTTCTTCGAATTTATTTTTATTTTTCTACAGTCTATACATTTCTCCCAGTTATGCTCCCATCTTTTCAACCCATCTAAATAATACTTTGCGCCTTTCTCTGCTAAATAGTTGTTTACGAAGATGATGGCCTCATTCAACAAATATCTCTATCCGTTGTAAGTTTTACCTTAGGGAACAAAAAAATTCACTTTGGGGCTAGATCTGAAGAGTAAGGAGGGTAGTAAAGTAGTTGAAACTGTAAATTACAGATTTTTTAGCATTGCGACTGCTATGGTGTGCAACACCGCATTGTTTTGTTGAAACAAAACTTTTTATGTAGCTGTTTTTCTGCAAATTCTGCCTTCAGCATGCCAAGCAATAATTGATAATCTGCTCTTGTAATGCTTTTTTTCTCTTTTAAGATAATCAATTCAGACGACTCCATTACTACTATAAAAAAACAGTTGCCATCACTTTCACAGCAGAATAGTCTTTTTTGGATGTTCCACTATTTTGAATGTGTTTTTGTTTCTGGAGTATTATAGTGTATTCACGTTTTATCTACAGTTATTAATTGGTGCCAAGACTCTAATTTATTGCCTGTAAACTACATCAACAGAGCATTGGAAAAGTTCATACGAACTGTTTATGTCCCTGAGTGAGTCAGCTTTCTCATGCCTATATCTTGATACAGAATGTGACAAAAACTTTCTTTAGGGATGTTTATAGCCTAAAGTTGTAAAACTGCTATTTCTCGAATGCCAATTCAGCAGTTGTCCAGCACCATTTGGTGAACTTGTGGGATCTTATTGTCAGTAGTTAAACTTTTTGGCTGTTCCAAATGTTCATCGTCACCCAAGAAAGTACCACCACATTTAAATTCAGCTCACTGAAATTTCATTGTTGCAAATGATGGTGCAGAGCCCCCATGCACAGTGTCCCACTCATCTTTCATCTATATATTATATTATATATATAGATTATATATTATCTATATATTATTTTCATCTATATAGTATATTGCATTTCAAAAGCAAATATTTACTGACAGCTCTATACTTAATTTTTTTCTATTTTCACATGAGCGCTCACATTGACTATTCCAAATGATTTTAAAAAAAAACTGCATCTCCAAAGTGGCTGAAATAACTGTAAGTATCTTTCAAAAGATGTGCAAATACATTCCAAAACTTTTGTTGATGAGTACTGCTTACCATTTTCATGTTGAGGTCGGAAACTTTTCAGACAAAATCACAAACGCATAAGTTCTTATGAAAAAGTTCTTAAAGAACTTTTATTATAAAACTTCTTATGATAAAGTTCCCAAAGAATTTTTACTATATAATTTCTGACCAAAAAGTTCTTGCAAGAACTTACAATAAAAGTTTTAACATAAAAATTCTTGCATGAACTGTTTCAAAAAAATTCCAAAGAAAAAGTATATAAATTTTTTTCAAAATAAAAGTGCACAGTTATTTTGGAGCCCTTATATATTCCATATACAGGTAAGGGAAAGTAAAAATATCGTTAAAACCAGATCACAACCTGATGTTTTATGATTAATGTTGACATTCCTAAACATCTTGATTCAGAATGTTTAGTTTTTAATATAGATAAATAAAATCTAAGTATTATATTTATCGAATATACATTTAAATTACTGAAATTCAATGAATCAATGAATTCAATGAAGATTTAGAGTAAAAATCTTCATATACTTTTATAAAATTAAAAGATAAAAAAAGCTGAAATAATATTCTGAGGATAAAAATATCTTGTACTAACCACTTTGCATAAAAAAAATGAATCAGAGGCATTCTTTTGCTCGAGTATTGTGACAAGTGATGAGGGTGGGGTTTGATTTAACAATAAAAGATAACCTTGTTCAACCTGCTTTAAAATCTTTATAGGATTATTTAAATCTTTTGAGGCATTCACAATCAGGACAGAGAAGTACTCATTTTCAGAACCACACTCCTTAATATTTTCAGCTCCTGCTACTTTCAAGATCTCAACCTGTAAAGAAAAATGTCATTATCTTTTAATGTATTCCTTATAAGGTTTTGAAAAATAAAATTTCAATTCATCAATAATATAAAAATCTATTATAACCAGAGTGGAAATGTCGAGATTCATTCTGTGGGTCCACCACGAAATAAATTGCAAACCGGATTCGAAAAAGCGCCACAGCAGACTTGATGTTGCTAAGATGACGTCTTAACACTCTCGGCCACCACAGCCTCTATTACCCTTACTTTAAATAAATAAACAATTCTTTTGAAACAATTTTATTTTTCATTTGATTGAAATGTTTACCAGTATAATCATTTATGGACTACATCCCCCAAAGGATCTGAACCCCAGTGCATCGAATTGGTTTGCAATTGAGTAGCATTGGCGTTATTTACAGCAATGCCACTGGGTACACAACATTGGTTTGAGGAGCATTCACCCCGTTAATATAATTGAAGCATCACAACAGCTAAAATGGGTGAATAAACTTGTGGAACATAGTAATGAACAAATCCTTAAATAATAAATTAGTGATGAGCCAACTGTAAACGCCCGAGGATTAGAGGATTGTGTTATGGCTGATATCACAGAATTGGGTTTCAAAAATGTTCAGTGGACAGGTGTATGTAGACAGCGATTGGTGGTATCTGCATCGAACTTTTGGGTTTGCTAAACCTCTTATTATTATATTGAATTATAATATGCCAAATTATTGTTTCACATACCTTAATACCATTTTTTTTCTCAACAGCTTGAAGAATTTGATGATGTAAATGCATTCCTGCATCAACTTCAATAATATATATCTTTGGAACTGACTCAGCTTTCTTCATATTTTGTACTAATATCTCCAAGCTATAATCAAATATTGAGTCAGTCTCCTGTTAAAAAAAAATTATAAAACTGATTAATTTTGAAAAATAAAAATCATTAGTTTAAAATGGCAGTTGCGTGAGGGTTAGGGAGAGGAGAGAAATGTTGCGGTTAAGATAAGACACAAACATTTATATAATACTTGTTTTATATATATATATATATATATATATATATATATATATATATATATATATATATATATATATATATATATATATATATATATATAATATGTATGCACATACCTACAATATAATATACGTAAACACATATATAATACCTCAGTAGTATATCATGTTTAAAGATATTTCAGACATTTTATAAACTTTACCAACTAAACAATCTATAATTTATCCTTCAATACCTTTGAAGAGGACTAAGCCAAATGAGTTGCCTAAACAAACAATACTTTTAGGCAGTTGCATTGATTTAAGCATCTCTAAACATTTGGGACATTGAAAAAAAAAGTCAAAAACCAAATAATAAATTTGTAGAGTTCGGTGATAAATATAATTAATTATTAGCACAATATTGGTTTGATTTTCTATTAAAATTTACTTTTAAAAAAAAATTAACTATTTCTTTTAGAATACCTTAGATTTAAAAAAAAAATAAAATAAATAAATAAAAATCTGTAGTACTAAAACCCTTGAAGGATCATTAGTTTGTTCCTTGATTAGATCAGCATCCATGATCAACCACCAGGTTTCCTCCCAGTCTCCCTCAAACCTTTGAAGGGTCAAGCATCAACTTCATAGAGGCTGGGAACAAAATTTTCTTCTCAAGCCCGGCCTGGATTTAAGGAGCCCAATGCCGTATTCATTGAGCTACCTCACTTCCTATTTTAAGAGATGGTTTTTTAAAAAAAAAAATTATTTTATTTTCTTCCTTTTGATTTCTGGTATTTATTTTATTTTATATTTGCTATGTGTTTTCATTGCTGATGAGGAATGATGAATGATTTCAGTGGCTTCTGAGAATTTTTCCCAGCACCCTAAGCACCCCTCAACTTTATGAGGATATGGTATCATGAAAAGAACATTAAAAATATTTCTTTATTGGGGTGGACACAAGGTAGCTTCTCAAGCAATTACTAGTATTTGGGGACTATTGGAGAATCAGACTTTCAACACATTACAGTAATAATATTCAGTAAGCTATGATATATCAAGTAAGAAAGTGGTATGTTTTTATTTAAATCCTACTAGTTAGCAGACAGTGGCTCATGGTCTTCATTCACTGAGTGAATTAACATGAAACACTAAGTATAATTATTTCTGAGCAAATTGATGATCAGTTCCGAATAAAATTTAATGGAACGGGCAAGGTAACATTTCATATTCCTTGCAATCTATATTTGATTAAGTGTGTGGAATTTAAATTTTCTATATACTGAAATTCAAGATTTAAAATATAGCATATAGTATTTTTACAGTAATCGAGATATTAGAATTTCTTGATGAACTTAATTAGTATTTAAATAACATAAAATAAATATTAGTAATCCTAACAAACACATATAATATAAATATGTACTAACAAAAACATATAATATAAATAAGTACATCACACAAATATTATGTAATATTGAATGTTCTACTAATGGGTAGTGTGCTGCTATACCATGGAAAAACTGGTTAACATGGATATAAGATAGAATGAACACCACCCTACTACTTGTGCTCAAGCAAATTATAAATAACAAAATACATCCCAAAACCAAATATTTCTAAGGTTTTCTAACAGAAAACTACTAAAAAACTTTTTTTTTTGTTGATAAAAATGAAATAAAAAAATACTTACAGTAGTGTTTGGTAATAAATAAGGTATGAACTTCAACGTGTTGCAGACAACTTCCTTTGAAGACCTTTTTGGAACATTAGCATGTTTCATCTGGGGGCATAAAATTTCCAATCCTTCACAACATATTAAACCAGATTTTTTTTCAAATGACACAATGATTTCTGAAAAAAATATTTTTAAAAGATATTAATGAAAAAGTAGAATGGATTAACAGTATTAGAAGCTTATTAATTGAAAAAATACCTTTTTGTAGTTCAAAATTAAGGTTTTCACAGTCTATTGTAATACGCAGAATGCTATAGAGCAATTTCAGCTTAGAGCTGTCATCTGCTTCCAATAAAGAATATAATAACAGAATATTGTCAATAAATGTCGTCCATTTACCATTCCAGAGTATTATTGCAGTACTTTCTAAAATGAAATATAAAATAAATGCAAATGCGCATATATTTATTATCCTAATAAAGCTCTAATCAGTTATAACCACAGCTTTATATGAATTCATAATAAATTTAATTATTATATGAAATATAATAATTATATAATATTATATTATTAAATTTATAATATCATCTGTGACCTCCATTGACAATCACTCCAGGTTGGTTGAAGAATGATCACATTGGTCTAGGTTTCACCTAGTCTACAGCTGTGATCTTTGTAGGCCAATAATTTATCGGATTCAGTTGGCATCCGCATGATGGTATAGAAGGATCAATCTAATTTATAGGAATTTACAAAAGTGGCAAATAATTTATCAATCCCTAATTAGATTTATCGGATTGTTGATATTACTAGAGACAGACCACAACAGTCCACTTCTGTTCATTCAAAGATAAAATAAAAATCCAAGGTAGGACTTGGCTTAGATTGTATATAGGTATTGCCAATCCGAGGTAATTGTCACTGGATGTCATTATAACAGTCACAAAGATATTGGTCCTAAATGATTTTTTTTAATGATATGAATGAATATCATTGTGAATCAATACATGGGAGGGGAAGAGCGATTTACTTTATGCCTCTGATTTCTAATTCTTAGTCAGTTAACAAAAGTGAAGTATAAAGGATCCCGCAGTATCTCTTAGGAAAAGTGGGCGGGACCATGGTGGCCGAGAGTGTTAAGGCGTCACCTTAGCGGCCTCAAGTCTGCTTCGTTGTTGGTTTGAATCTGGCTTGGACCAGTTGAAATTTATATCATGACTGATCTATGTAATGATTCTCAACCTTCCCATTCTGGTTAGAATAGATTGGCAACCTGTAGGAATAACCCATTCTGTTTGCTTTAATAGGAGAAGGAAAGGAAGTTAAACATCAATAAAAAAAATTTAAAAAATAGAAAAAGTGGTTTTAATCAAATGCTCTGAAACTTTGCAAGAAACTGTTTTTTTTCATCCTGAGCAAATGTCCCTATGGGTAAAAAAAATTTCTATGACAGGATTTTGAGTTATTCATTTTCAATTAAGGTCTCATTTTACCTTAGCTCGAATGGTAGGGCATCAGATACTATAAAATGGTGACTGCCATAAAAAAAATACCCCCGGTTTACGTACATAAGAATGGGTAATAATTAAATCAGAAAATAAAATGTTCCACTGGTTTGCAAAGCAATAGCAATTCTGGGAAGATCTTGTTTCAGAAGAAGCACAGGAATACCTTATTCTCTGAATTTCTGTCCTAACATAGATTGAAATTTTCATTTTAAATTAATTTAACTTTGTCTTTCTTGTTGCGAACATTGCTCCTAAATATGACTTCGGTGATGAATTATACACAAAAAGATATTAGAAGCTATTTTGTGCGAAAACAAAAATCAATTCATTTTTATTTATGTTTGCGTATTTTTAATACAAGTCTTTTTTAAATTATAAATATACATTTGCAAAAAATCTGCAATCACAGATCTAATTTGTACAATTTTTCAAATAAGTTATTAATCGTTCAGTCTTGTTTTTCTTTAATCCCAAAAAATTGCCTTTGTTACACCATTAACTCCAAAAAATTGCCTTTGATACTTCTTTAACCCTAAAGAATAGCTGCATTGTTTTTAGCCTGAAAAGGATGTAAAATTGCAATCTTTTTATAAATCGAAATTTCCATATATCAAATTTTTTTCAATGAACTTTCATGCTCGACTGTAATTTACATTTCTTTATTTATTTGTTTATCATCAAATATATTATTAGAATGTAAATATATATTAGTATTATAAAAGTAAATATTTAATAAGAATGGAGAGAGTGGAAGCTCCTATTTGATCTGAAAGCGCTAATGGACTTCCAGCTGAAATCACCTTTGCAGTTTCCAGTACATCACAAAAAAGAAAAGGATAAACCAATCACAGCTGATTAATTATTATTATTCTGCAGAATATTATTTGATTTATTCATTATGAAATTAAACATTATTAAAGTGAAATTAAATCGTAATGGCCAAAATAAACGTAAAAAAACAAAATATTAAATTTAAATTTCATCTACAACATAATAAATGTTATTCGATACGTTATTTGATGTCTTCTTAACTCCTGCCTTATATTCATATTATTTTTTCTTAACCTCAGATAACGATGTTTCACAGCTATGGCAATATTGCTATATTTTCAACAGGTGTTTACACCCTGGCCTATATTTAATTTTACTTTTTAACACTCATGCACTGACTTTAAGACATTTAAAAGAGACTTGGTTTAATACAAATCACTTAGTCTGGTCCAGGTTCTCCCTCCTAGCCACCTAACGAATAATGTTACTTTACAGAACGCTGCATCCATCTCCTCAAATGACTTACTAATTAAGAAGGAATAGTCAAATTAGTGCATCCATATTCTTCGTTCTTTTCTTCATTTCTTTTAAATTTCCACATTTACAATTTACTTTTTAGTTAAAATAATACATATTCTCATGTTCGTAGAATAAATTTACTCCAAGTATATTATTTAATATAAGTAAAAATTCTACTTTTTTGATCTTAAACAAGCACTTTTTCCACTGCTCATTTGATTTTAACACAATACTAATTTGAATGTCAATAGTTTTCTCTCTTAAAAATAAAATAATTCATAAGTATTTCTTTTGTATAAAATTATTGTATTAATGATACTTTATTAACATTTTAAATCTAACCAATTTTATCATTACAATATATAATATAATATATATATATATATATATATATATATATATATATATATATATATATATATATATATATATATATATACATATCCCTTTTGCATGTGGGTTTATGTATACATCTGAACTAGTAAGCATTGAAATAAATACATCGTTGAACACATTATTGTATCCGATATCCTACCATTCCAGTAAAATGAGATCTTAATTCGCTAATAACTCAAAATCCTATCATAGAATTTGTTTGTGTCCATAGAGACTTTTGCTTGGAATAACAAAAGCTAACTCACTTCAGGGCATTTGATTCACACCACTTTTCCTTTAGGAAGCAAAACTAAAGAATATATTTTTCCTAAATATTGACTATCATTATAATAATTTTGTAACAATGAACAAATAAAATATATCATAACATAATTTTTTATAAGTTTTACCTTCATCAGAAATTGTTAATGACTGGATAGTTTGACAAGAAGTTCCGATTTCTACACCTTTGCTAGAAAGATAACTGTAAATTTCATCTTTGGAAACAATAATTCCATCCACAGAAAAGGGTTTTTTTGTGGGCATAGATTTAATACAATTCATTTTTCGTCCATGTGATACTTCCTTTGTATTTTGGCACAATTCCCAATCACCAGATCCATTTTGCAAGCATAGGGATAACTGGCAAACACCTGAAAATGAAAATTAATTTTTAATAATAAATATTAGAAATCAGCCTCACTAAATTTTTATTAGTTTTGGTTCTTCTATTCTACAATTACCTATAATTCTTCCATAACTAACTTTTTTCTTTACTTTTTCATTATTCCATTTTTACCAAATTTTACCTATACTTTGCTTTTGTAAACAAAAATTTCTTTCATAAATTATCATACTTGGTTTTTATAAATTAATATTTATTATAACTATCCAAGGATAAGCATGTCCATATGATCACAGCAAATGTCCCTGCTAATAAAGGATACCCTACCCTCCTACCCTTTTTTATCAACTTTAACTTTGTTATGCTTCTCAAAGAGATGTTATTGTTGAATTGTGGATAAAACCGTGACGAGAAGCCAAGGGATAATGGAAAGTTAATGCCTATAAAATGTTTTTCAGAAGCAAAATTGTTCAACATTTAACCCATTCAATATAGCAGCCATATTTCTGAACTTACTGTGCAATCAACAAAAAACTTTAACTGTGACTGTTACTGTCTTTTAACATAAACTACTTTCTTTTTTTTGTTTCATTAAAGTTAAAAATATTACAAAAACTTCTTTATTATTTTTTCACTAAAATTAAATTTATTAGTTTTTACTAATTAAATTTTTAACTTCTCGATGAAAGTTATTCCACAACGGCCACCTGCTCCTGGTTTTTGAATTCTTTCCGGAGGTACTGAAGTGGTAAGAACTAAGATCTCAGAGGCAGTCTAAATACTGAATGGCGAGGCGCACCATTGCGCACTCAGTCACCGAGAAGAGACTCGATGAGCGCGCCATTGCTCTCTCAGTATGGAATGAATTAAAGAATATATTGTAGAATCATAACATAAGTATGATAAAAACTTATACGTTTTAGGTTTTATCAAAATGTTTTAACTTTAAAATACATTTTCAGAAAATTATTAAACTGTCATTTGTACCTCTCAACTTCTCACCCCCTTATTTATCTTCTATCTTCAAAAATAGTTGATATAAGGGTGTATATAAGCTCTAATCACCTGTCATTTTGAAACAAAACGGCTGATAGTAATATTGTTTCAAGGACCATCCAGAGATGACCAATGACTTTGGTGCCAGATCTAGAAAAAATCAGTCCATTTGCTTCAGAAAAAAGCCGCCGACAGCAGAAAGGGTGTGGATGGTCAACAGAAAGATTTTTTTAAATTAGATTTTTAGGTTCTATGTATCTTGATATGTAAAACCTCAAATTTTAAGGGGGTGTTAACATTTTGTTTTTCATGGTTGATAGCAATGGTTCATTATTAAAAATAATAAACCAAAAAGACACCATTTATTTCTTAAAAATTCGATGTCCTATACAATCTATTTGCCAAGAAACTATAGATTATGCCCATTTTTTCACCAAAATAATTTACTCTTTTCCCAGTTTTTTCTAACATTCTCTGACTTCTACAGAATTAAAATCCCTGGTTTTCGAGATTTTTCCGGCACTAGACACCCTGTTATTTGTTGCCATACAACATTAACAATAAATAAGATAAAATTAGCTCTAATTGATGACTTGAGGATCTGTCATAAATACACTTGGAGCATTTTCTAAAACAAAACAATACTACAAAGTTTATATAATAGTATTGTGTATAACTCAGAACTAATCTGTAGCTTTAGATCTTATGTTGATGAAATAACAAATTTGGTAGAATAGCAATATATACATAGAATTTATTTTTTATTAGCTTTTACATACTAATTATTGACATCATAAAAATTAATTTTTATTAGAACATAGCGGATTTGACCCAGCAGATGAAGCCCAACTAGTATGAAGCTCAACACAATCTCTATCGAGAAGCCAATTCAACTATTATTATTTCATTTGATCAATTTACTTAGATATTTAAAGATAATTTTACCAAAATAAAACATGCTGTTTAAATTTCTTTTTTTGAGGCAGCCTAGTCTAAAATAAAGCAAAATTTTAAATCAGACTAATGAGAATACAGTAAATTACCAACCATCAATTATCTGTGGATTGCATTTCACTTTAAAATCTTCCATAACAATTGGGTCCTTTGTTCCATTAATGTTTTGGTAATGATCTATGATTAATTCCTGGAATCAATTAAATTGAGATAATTATATGATCACTTATCAATATATCTATTTTTTATAATGAAGTGTAAGTTAAAAATTGCTTGCAGCTTAAAGCATTATAGGCATAACAGATGTTTTTATCTTTTATTCATTAGCTGGCATTTATATTGAAACTGTGATAGGCGATAATAGATTCAAAAACCTAATATATTTTGGAACTGCGACAACTGATAACAGCCTAGGCTTGATACGGTGCTATAGGTATCACTTATTGCCTATCACTTATCGGGTATAGCCTGTAATAGTTCTAACATAAGCGCACTGTAATACACAGAAAAAGTATCTAACATTGTATCTTTCGTTTTCTACAGAAATGTTTAATAAAGTGAAGTAATGAAAATGAATTGTATTTATATTTTAACTAACAGTGGAGTGATAAGTATGTTGAGTATATAGCAAACCAATGTATTTGGGCAGCGTGAATTGAAAAAAAAACATTCCTCATTTCACAAAGGTCTATGGTTCTAATGACCGTCATGTGCTGCATATTTTTATTGAAAAGTAAATGCCAAAAAAATTAGTTAATCTAGTAAGGATAAGCATGTCCAAAAAAACTAATAGAATTCATTCTGATTTAAAATGAGGCAATTCTCTTCCCCATTTTCTTTTAAGCTACTAGTGGAATATGACTGTACTAAAATAATTTGTATGAGAAAAGAGTTAAATCAGGGTGTCAAAATAGTCATGCTTAGCTTTGCTGATAATTCAGTACTACTGTGTGAAGATACAATGTTATTGAAATAAATTATTATTAAATTAAGTGCTGATGAAAGCTGATAAAGGATAAATTCTCAAAATAAATATGAACAAAACAAAATATGGTTAGATGATAATTTTAATGGTTTAGCCATAAAAATATGCAAAGAAGTATCTGGCTGGGGTCTACAATATCTGAAGGAAACAAAGTTCAAAAGGAAATAAAAGCATGGCCAAAGACAAGAAATGCTAGTTATTTCTTGGTTACAAAAGTATTCAGTTCATGCCTGCTGCCCAAATACTAAAACATTAGAATTTACAAAATTGAATTGAAATAATAACATCGCATTTAAAATAAGCACATAAAGTTGTTGAACTGGATAATGAACGAATCCATAAAAAGCTAATCAGAAGTGAAATGTCAGGTAAACTTCCAAGTGATAGATTAAGATGTAGGTGAGAGTATTGTGTTACAACTGATCTTGCAGGGTTTGAAAAGGTTCAGTTAAAGGAAGTGTGCAGGCAACGATTGTTAATGGTATTGACATCAAATCTTTGGGCTCGTGAAGTCTTATTATTATGTAAACGCACTCATAACTTTTGAAACAAATCAAACTATGGATTGCAGTTTTTTTTTGCAGTAGAGATATGTATTGGTTACATTTATATTTGACTAAGCAGAGACATTAGCTGGTCATATATGAGCGGATATTTTAGACGGGTCACAGATTTTTCATAAAAACTCCTGGATCTTGTACATACGTTAGTGGGCCATGATAGGCTAGAAATCCACCGATTTGGTCTACTGAAAAATCTGCATATTAAGCCCACGGGCTTTTACCATCTGAAATATCGGTTCGTGTATGACTAGCATATGGCAAGATTGACAAAATATTTTATCCTTTTTATGCCACTCTAGATCTTTTTTTTTTTGTTTTTTGAATTGAATACATCTATGAATTTGCTACAGTAGTGCAGTTAATCTAAAAGCTCAGAATAAAATGACCATAAAATACCATTTGGCATTGCATCTCCAAATGTATAGTCTATATCCAAAATTTAATTACAACATTCAATAACCTAAGGATCAAAGAATTTGTTATGCTAAGTGGCGACGGCAACACATATCGTGCAGCAGAGGGGGGCACGCAGTAATTTTGAATTTGTTTACCAACTTTTATAAGTTCCATCTGGTATAACTTCTGATCAGGTGAAGCTACAATGTTTGTTGAATTTAAATCAACAGTTCTCATCAAGATCTATCGATTGAGAGTATAAAACCATTGATGGGACCATACTTTTCATATTACAGACCTATCATAAATAAAATTACAACAGATAATGAATAATTATTTGTTGTTTTTTCTGATCCTGGTGACAAGAAAATTTTACCATCTCAAATAAAAAATAGCGATTCAAAGGACTTCTTAGTATTCAAGAATGGTGTTCAAGAACTTCTAGATCACACTCTCCAAAAAAAATATTCCCATGAATATCAATAATTCACATTAAACGCAATGCCAATGTCCTTGACCAAGCCAATCCCTACTTTTTTTTACAGCTTTATTATATGAGCACATCATTTATAGTGTTCTATTCACTAACCAGTCAACTATCCGTTTTAAGTAATAGTCAATAAGTATTAATAAGTATTCAAGTCAATAAATATTCTGTATATGGAAACATTTCTTTGAACTAATTATTGAAATTATGAATCTGCAAAATGAGAACCAAATAAATATAATATAAATTTTAGTTCATCTTTCTTAGGTACTTTGTGATCTTCTCTGTTGTGTATTTGAATATAAACCAAGGGTACGAAGATTCCATTCCCACTACACTAGGCTTATTGGAATAAATGAATAGTGACCACAATGTAAAAGCCCTGGTCATATCTAGAAAACTAAAAAAGCTGCATATCATCAACTGATTCAGTAGGCCTAGCTTTTCAAAAGGATTGCAAGCTGTAAAATTATAAGTTTTATCTCAATGCTACTATTGTCATGAAACAAAGTAATTTAAATTCATGATGAAACACTAACTTTTACAAAAATTAAAAAAAATAACCAAAATTACACCAACTAAATTATTATTAAAAATAAATTAACACACATTACCAAGTAAATTGATGGTGGAATAAAGGGTTGGCCATTTACTTTATATTCTTTGAGGTATGAATACTTCTTATCAGTAAAATCAATACTGGCATTCTTGGAAAGTTCATTGCTCTGGAAAATAAATGAAACAACTAAAGTAAAAATAAAATAAAATGCAGTACAGACTACATCCCTTTTACTTTGTTATATATGATATCATATTTACTTTCCGATTTTAATTTGTTTGTTTAGTTAGAATTATTTAAACATTTTAAAAATCAAAACTAATGGTTTAAGAAAATACAAAGGTAAAGAACAATAAAGTCCAAAAATACACATTAAACTAAAAACTAAAAGGTTTACATATATATATATATATATATATATATATATATGTGTATATATTACCCTCCCATGTGGTTACTATGAAAGGGAAAATGAAAAAAAAGATTGCTATAACATGTATATTTTATTATGATAATTAATTCTAATAGTTTTGAAGCATTCAAGCTCTAATTTTACTGACCCAATTGACCCAATCATCAATAAATCAATATATAAATTTGTATCTCTATCCCAAAAAATTAATAGCAATACTCATTAGGTATGATTAGTAAATAATTTTAAGTTTAATATTTACTTACAATTGCTAATGTGTTGCTTATAGCTATACCATGATTCCAGAAAAGGAAAGGCTCAAACGATGGAGTCCCACGAGAAACAGGAAATTCAACAGGTGGATATAACTTATCAATCTCTAATACAACTCCTTCTAGATACAACCTTATAATAAAAGCAATATTATGTAAGTTTGCTGTAATATTAAAATATTTTAACTAAAGGGTATACAGTGGGTATACATTTATAACATACAAGGCTTTTTGAAATGGTTTTATCATATAAATCATATAAAATTTGATCAGCGATAACTTCTTCACTGCTAATTCAAAATTTATTTTTAAATTAGAATCATAAATTTATTATTTTATTTTAGAGTTATTCAGTTAGCAGGAATGGGGCATTTTAACTGTTAAACATTGCAAGTAATATATATATATATATATACATATATATATATATATATATATATATATATATATATATATATATATATATATATATATATATATATATATATATATGTTATAATGATTATATGGTATACGTGACCTTGAGCATGAGGCTATAAGAAACACCTCAAAAATCTAGGCTGAAAAGTCTTTACTCAATAAGAAGAACTGGAACTGATATTGAGGCTAAGATGGCTTGATGTGCATATGAAGACGCCAAAAACATCTTAGGTCTGAGAAATCAGAAAGCAGTCGCAAACCATCAAGATGACTAAAGGTAGAAATAACACTTTAGTCACCCCGAGTTGTAGGGCCAGACAAGTAAGTAAATAAGAATTTTAAATAATGAATATTAATTTTAGAATATAGCACATTTCTTGACAGACAGATTTTGTCCATTGTCTAATACATGTTTTTAAACATAAATTTTAAACTTGTTAAGCATTTTAAAAAAAATAAACCTATCTATCTAAATATACTAACTTTCCAAGAGCAGTCAACAAGTAAATTACACCATCTGGCTGTGCTCGATGTGTAAGAGGAACGTGTATTGCATCTGGCATAGACTTTTTGATTATAGCTTGCAACAATCCATGAGGTGCTATTTCAACAACAATAGCATCCTTTGGTACTAATTCTGATGCTTCTTCGAATAAGACACTACCAAGAAGGTTATTTGTGTGGTATTCAGCTGAGCTGTACATTGCTGTTTCATTGTCCCAATCCTTTTTCAGGACTGAAGTAGATATCCATTTCGATGTCCTCTTCTTAGGCTCAGGTATGACCTAAAGAATAAAAAATGGTTTTAAAAAATATGTATTAGCAAAACATTAAAAGAAGTTAAAAAATTCTTAGGTACAATAGAAATAACATTTTTACTAGTAAACGATACCTGTACCTGGAGAATTTTACAAAACTATTAATTAATCGTATTACTCACACTTGAACCAAATTTCGATAGTTAATTAAATTAGAAGTTTCAAAAACCTAATGAACAGTCACTAAGTTGATGAAATCCACAACCCTCCTCTCCAAAAAATGAATACAATATTAAATATTTAAAAATAAATAAAATAGATTTTTTTAAAAATCTTATAACTAGTTGAAATTATCATTTATTATCAATTATCTAATAAAGTGAAAAAATATGGGAAGAACATGTCGAAATCATAATTGAAATTTAAAAAAATAAGTATAATATAATATTTATACATTAATTCAAGTCAGATAGGGTCACAATTTAAACGGAAAAGATTAAAATTGAATTGGAAAGGTTACACTTGAAAAGTAAATGGTTAGTATTACATTAGAAAAAGCTATAAATGACCTGAAAAAAGTTTCAAGACACTAGGGAAATGCTATGTAATATAAAATAATTCACAATTTCCAGGAATTCACAAGACAACAGGATTATCAACTGGTTGTGCCATGAGAATCGTCTTGATCCAATATTCGGAGACCATTGAAAGTTTTAGCATATAAAAACATGAGTTGATAAATCCATTAATATAGGAATTCATGACAAATAGGAACTAAATTTGTTGATTCAATAGATGAATGATATATTGAAACAAACACTTCACTGTAGTGACACTTGACTGGACAATTATACATTTTTAACTACCATAAAATTAAAAACAATAGAAGGAGACTGTCAGAAAACAGAGCCCAGAGATGATGAGAATATTTAACTATAGAAATCTGAACATCTAAATTTTGAATGTTCAACATCACAAACTCCAAATCTGGATTCAACGATCAGAATTCAAATTTCTCACTTTAAAACAACTATTTAATGTGTTAATAGAAAAGGTCATACCTATTAATATCACTCTTTAAAAAAAAAAAATACTTAATTATGCTTTTTAATTAAGTGATGGAGGTTGAAGTTAGACAAAAGAAGAAAAAATGCTGAGAATCAATCTCCCCCAAAGAAGTGGGGCTGATTTACCCCTCATAAATTTTAAAATGTAAAATAATAAACATGTGTACCAAGTTTCATCACAGTTAGCGAAAACGTTCTTTAAAGATGTAGGACAAATTTTTGTGATAAAATTTCATGAGAATTGGTTTTAATTTCCTCTTAAAATTCTGATCAAGTTTCTCATAAGGATTGGTTAAATTAAAAATGTAAACGTGTTTATGTACAATATTATCATATTTGAGAAATGAGTAATCTTTTGTCACGTCAACCTATTTGGACTATCCCTCTGGTTACTGAGATGTCCCACGAAAATTTCAGGCTTCTGATGAAGCACATGAAATCCTTGGTATTAGCCACAGCAATGTCTTTAGGTTTAAGTATGAACTGGCGCAGGTGCTGCAGTCAGAAGAAGGTAAGGGCTTCATATTCACAAAAACTATTTACACCTATTTCTTCGTCCTCTTATCTTTTATTTAATTGTATATAAGACCACATTCAACTATCAAGGAGTCCACATTTATAAACTATAATCCTTTTATACCTTAAAAGAAAACTTAAATCTTTCTAAAATTACAAGTGGGTGAAATCTTAACATTAAATGCATTGACTAAATCATTAGCTGATCATAATAATGATAACAATAAATATGGATAACAAATAATAATAAACATGAATAATGACACTTTCATACCTTCTTCAAACTTTCTAAAAGAGCAGGAGCAGCTGGTTGTATATATCTGCTATGATAGGCTATATTAGAAGCATTCACCAACTTAGCAAATACTCCTTTCGCTTTAATAGATGCAACGTATTCCTCCATTAATAATGTTGGTCCAGACAAAGTACAACTTGTTGCAGAATTTCGACAGGCCACATCAATTCCATCAGGTAACTGATCTTTTATATCATTATAACCCATACCTGAAACATACGTCATATATTTACATAATATACCAAAAATATCTAAAATAATTCAGACCTTTGGGAAATATTACATTAACTTATTTCCGAAACACTTCTCAATAGATAAGATTATTTATTAATATACTTCAGAATCATCACTTACCAACAGCAGCCATCATTCCAGGAATCAGATCAGCATCCAGAGAGGCCTTTCCACGAGCATAGGCAGCCAAAATCATTTGCTCAGCAGTGAAACACCCATCAGCATATGCACATCCTAATTCTCCAACTGAATGTCCTAAAATCCCATCAGGTACTAATCCAATTGCATTTAATATGTCTACCAGACCAATCTAAATAAAAGAAATGTATAATTAGGAAGAATATTTAATTTTAAATTTAAATAAAGAATAAATTTGAAATCTAAAAATTTCAAATGACTTTACTGATTAGCCATATATTCAGTTTCGGACTATTGATGATAAAATATCAACCTATCAGGACAATGATAAAAATATTAAATCTATTGGTTATTCTTTAAAAAAATAATTTACAAGTAATTTGTAAAATGTATCAAACTTTAATACTAATGTAATAGTTTTGTCTTTATTTAGTGTGATTACTTCCATACTTATAGGGATCTCTCGATCATATCAATATCATCTGTACAGGCTGAGTTGTACTAGACAGTTGATGATTGTTCCAGTCAGACCTTGCTAAGCCTCTGGTTGTTTTCTTTACAGATGAAATTTAATAGCAAGCAAGCTAATTCATTGCACAATTGTATCATATTATTTTATGGAAATGAGTAAGATATAATAAGTGCTATTCATAACCTTAATATGCCTTTTGTCCTCAATTTCATCCTTTCATATTTTCAAAATTCCATCAAAACCTTTCCAACCATCCTAATCTCTAGGCTTGATCACTATCCAGCACCACTCATGGGTATAATCCTCATTGAAAATTAAAATAGTTGGTAGTGGCCACAAGATCTTCTATCAATTAAGATCCATAGAGTTCTGGTAGTGGCCAGCACTAATCACCTGGCCATTTGGTGTTTATGTGTAATTATGCAAAATAGTGATTGATAAACAAATTTATTTTTTGTTTTTATTTATTTTTACTCCTTGTTAGTTATTATTTTTGTTTAACTCGTATTCTCTATATATATTGTTAAAATATATGTCTTTTTACTGAATGTTTTAAATGTACTATCTGTAAGATGAAGTGGCATTCGCAGAAGGAGGATTGGATGATAACTTTCTGCTATCAATGAAAGTATTAAATAAAGATTATTTTGACAATAATCAATTTATTAACAATAAAATAAAATTATACATTTACAGTTATGAAAATTTGATGACCAGAAGATATTTCAGAGACTTATATGTAAAAAAGAATTAAAATGATACATTTTATTATTTTTTCAAATAAAAGTGGATTAGTTTAATACCGATATTATAATATTCTAAAAATAATAAAAGCAAATTCATACATATCTTAGCTCTAAAAACAAAATATTAAATTTAAGTTATATCTACAAAATAATAATTGTTATTTTGATACGTTATTAGAAGTCTTCTTAACTCCTGCTTAATATTTATCTTTTTTTTTTTCATAATTTCATATAATGATGGTTCTCAGCTTGATGACGTTACAACTTAACTTGGTCTTTACCTATATTTAATTTTAATTTTAAAATTCATACACTGACTTTAAGACATTTTAACACGAACTTGGCTCAATTTAAAATACTTGGTCCGATCCATGGTCAAGATCAGGCCCTCACTCCAGCGCATTCCAGATAAAAAGATGCTAATTACTAAGTCCCGCATCTCTTCCAAGAATGACTTGCTAATTAAGAAGGCTTAATAAAATAGTTTGTCAACAGTTCTTATGTTTTCTTAATTTCTTTTAAATGCCCACATTTATATTTTACTTTTTAGTTTATACAAAACATAATTTCATGTTTGTAGATTAAATTTATTCTAAACATATTTATTAATATATGTAAAAATTCTAATTTTTTATCACTTAAACAAACACTTGTTCCACTGCTCATTTGAATTTAGCACCATAATAATTTTGATGTCAATAGTTTTTTCTCTTTAAAATAAAATTGTTTAAAGTTCATTTATTTTATAAAAAATTATTATATTTAAAGACACTTTATTAACATTATAACTCTAATCAATTTTATCATTACAATATATATACCCATACCAGTCCATCAAGAACCCATTCCAGAAATTACAAACCAAATATATATATATATATATATATATATATATATATATATAATTACATATACATATGTATGTATGGTTCGTTGCTGGAAGGAAGCGGGCCATCAGGTTGTCTTCGTTGATCGGACTGAGGACCTAGATGACTTCGACTGACTGTGCAAGTCTCATCTTTCCTTTAGCATCTTGTATATATTTGGCATATTCATCAAACTTCAAGTAATTCTTTCACTTTTGGCTTGCATTTTAGCTTTTTAAGTTACTTATTTCTATTCAGATTTTTTTATTCTTTTATTTTAATTTATATATTGTGTTACTTTGTGTATTATAGCTGTCCCAGTGTCTTCCCATTAGCTAAATCCTTTTCATAGTGTCCTAGCCATCTACCACATCCACTCCCAATCCCTTCCAGCCCATTATAATGAATTCCTACAATACTTTACCCATAACTTTTATCATATTATTGCGATCTCCGAAACCTGAATCATGCCTTACATTTCTTCCTCTTCCGTTTTCCTCTCTCATTACACCGTTTTCCGCCACAATCGGGGAGGCCAGACTGGTGGGGCAATAGCTATGCATGTCCATGAAAGCAAAGACCCATATCCTTGATCTTCACCATCCGATCATCTACAAATTGAGTTCCTTATCACTGAAATTTCTATCAATGCCTCTGCTCTCCTTTCTGCCGTACCAAACCGTCCTCTTCTCATTGCATTTGAACCGTCTTTTGAATCAACCCTCTCCAACTGGTGGGGGAATAGCTATGTATATCCATGAAAGCAAAGACCCATATCCCTGATCTTCACCATCCTTGATCTTCATCAATCCCCCTCAACTCCAAGATTATCATCTCTTGTGACTTGAACACTAAATTCTTATCTGATTCCAATGATAAGTCCTATCTGGAAAACCTGTTTTTCTCTCTCCACCTCTTCATCCTTTCATCATTATCCTTTTCCTCGGCCCATCCTACCTGCAAGTTAGACACTTGGCTGTATCTGGACATTTATTGACTCTGTACAGAACCTCCTTTCCTCCTCCTAGTCACAAGTTTCGTTAATCTCCTCTCATGACCTAATATCAATATCATATAGTATTCAAACTCCTCAAATCAGGGTATCCAGCGATAAGGCATGAAAAAATTCAAACATAATTCAAGACTGTGAACTGTAAAATTCAAGGCGCTTTTCATTAATTTATTGGATTAAATTTAAAAGAAAATCGAAACCATGAAATGTTGTATTTGGTGGAATCGGACTTGAAATGAATTGTTACCTAACTTCTTACACTAAGAGCTCAATGCATCGCAAAAAATAGAAAATGCAGCACAGAAACAATAATTTCAAGTGTAAATAAATAATATTCACTTATTGGAATAAATTTTACCATTAAAAAAATTCTGCCAAGTATTCTTCAAATCTCTAACAAGCTTCTTCTCTCTTTCTGTACTATAGGCTCAATTAGGAAAAACTAATTTAATTTTTTTATTGATTATCTCGACATATTTCGAAAAATTACACACACAAAAAACCATAGTTCATAATGCACATACACGTTTAAATATCCGATTACACGTATACAAAGTTCAAAACGCAATACCTCTGATAATTCCATCTATCCGGATGATTTTGCAGCAATCATTCAAAAATGTATATTTTTGAGTTATGCGCAAATGATGTTTTATTTTCCTCATAAAATTGTTTTCTGATTTTTCTCGGAAATATGATATATATATATATAAGATAAAGAGTGTTTTAAGGAGATTTTAGGAATGTTTCATCAAAACCGCAATAGGGGTTTTGGCGCTAGTCTCGATTAAGGAATCAAAGAAAACTTAAAAAATAACAGTAAATCGAAGTGCGCATTCACGATGATAAATCCGATATCAAATTCGGAATTAACGTCCTTAAAAACCTACTTTTTCCAATTTTTGTCAAAATAGGACGAGCTGTTTTCGAAATATAGATGCGTCAAGGAAAATACGTTTGCGTATGTGTAAAAGGCCTCGTACGCACTTGTAACAAACTACCGTTCCGTTCCTCCGAACCAAACAAATCTAGGATCGGGGCGGCAAAACTTCAATGAAATAATGTTCGGAAGAACGGATCGGAGCCGATCGCTCAGCTGACGGTTTTTCACCGTCGCATCAAAGAAATGTTCGGAACGGGGTGAGACTAGTGTGGACGGATCGAAGGTAACACGGTACCGTTCCTCCGATCTTCGAATTCCCTTCCACCGCCCATCGTCCCACTTCTCTTCTATGTTCTGTGATTTTCATTATTTCACCAATTTGTGTTTGGCATGGTTGATTACTGCTCTGTAATAGAAAAGTTTAATTAAGTAAGGAGTGGAGAAAAGATGAAACCCTCGAATTTATTGACCAATACAAGTCATACGAAGTGTTATGAGACCCAAACACCCCCAATACTATAATAAAATTCGTAAGCAGGACGTCTGGGAGGACCTCGCGAAGAAAGTGGAAAAATCGTGAGGGAGATTAAGAAGAAAGTTGGCAGTCTTCAAGCGGGAGTGCACAGAGAGAAAATGAAAATTTCAAAAAGCCACGGCACTGGAAAAGGTAAGATTTATTTTTATCTGTTATCTGTTTTTGACTTACGAATGCTAGAAATTTCAAAAAATTGTATTGTCTCTTATGGTAATTACTAGATTTATATGCTATTCATACTTATAATTTTTGGGAAGAGTCTTTGTTGAGGTTGCAGTTATGTTGCATATTATATTGCAGTTATATTGCGGTTGCAGCTCCCACTAAATTGTTCTCGGTTTAAATATAAGTTCGCTGACCACCAAGGCGGTTTTTTCTTCCTCTTTTTCAAAAGATAATCGATCAAAATGTGCGTGGCTGCTGCCACTTGCTACTGAGATGCCATGATTGGCATGGACCTATGATACTGCCCATAGACGCTCAATAAGTAATAAGGTTGCAGATGACTACCAAGCGTTTAGAGTACTCCGCAACATGCCACAAACAGGGATCCGGCATACCAAATCTACCTACTTTCATGAAACCCTTTCCTCACTTCCTGACACCAAATCAAAATGGTTATTATTTTGATAACTTTCCCTTTTTGAACCTACTAGACCCCTTCCCTCACTAGTCTTTCCAAATTCACCTGATGATTTAAATTCAAATTCTTGTACCAGCTTCTTGTACCACTTCTCCACTCACATCTTCCTATTTGTCCGCTGATACATTATTTAACGAATAAGACTTTTATTTTTTCTATATTTCCCTCTAGACCTTTTATCCGTCCTAATGAAATCACATACCAATTCTATAGGCACAGATGGCATTCTTGTTAAAGTAATAAAACTGTGTCTTTCTGAAATCCTTCTGGTTCTATTTTTCATCTACAATTTATGCCTTCAGTATTCCCCATCTCTTGGAAAAAAACCATTGTTCATCCTATAAATAAAAAATTCTAATCCTTCTTCTCCTGAAGATTTCTACCCAATTTCAATCCTTTCCAACCTCTCAAAATCCCTAGAAAGATTAATGCAATCACAAGTTTCCAATTTCCTTGAAGAGTCCAATCAACTTGATCCTCACCAATACGGTTTTCGACCTGGCTACTCCATGCTATCTGACTTAATTAAAATTAGCAGTGATGTTTAGGCTGCTATATACGATAAAAAAAATAACTGTCCTGGTACTCCTTAACTTCTCCAAAACCTTTGATTTCATGAGCCATTTCATCCTTTTTTCCATATTAAATTCTTGATCCTTTTCCAACAGTTCTTTCTTTTGGTTCCAATCTATCCTTCATCAACGTAACCAGTTGCTATTCCAAATCAATCTTTACCTTCCTATCTTAATCTATCCTTAAGAAATGCCCAAGGCTCCAGCATATCTCCTCTTTTTTTCAGCTATATTACGGAACGTTTTAGGAACGAATCCCACCTGGGTCAGTTAATATTTATTTTATGGCAATTAGTAGGCGTCAGCGACCTAATGGCAGCTGCCAGGAGTTGGAAAAAATGACCACAAGGCCCATTTGCCGGACTAGTTGCACCAGCAACACCAGTACCAGCACCTATATTAACGACCTTCACAAATCAATTCTTCATTGCCATCACCTTTAAGCCAGGAGAGCCTTGGAGACAGACTGAAGAGAATTATGAATAGCTTTGTAAGCTTTGTTAATGAGACCCAGATGCGTTCCTCCGTTTCACGTCACTATGCCCAGTTAAGGTGGCTCTTCCTCTCCTTCCATAGATAATATTTCCTAGGTACATTCCTTTCCCAAGTAATTAACAACCAGTGCCCTTCCAATGTCTACAATCTCCTCCAATTTAGGTCCTTTACCCACTCCCAGTCCAGAAGATTTCGGCCCTCTGACCTTTATACAACTTTCCATTGATCTGCATTATTCTAACTTTCCTTTATTTCCTGCTCAGCTACTTTCTGAAATTCTCTCGCTCCTAAAATCTGGCATGCTCCTCCACATTTAAAAACCTCCTTTTCCAATCCCTGCTCACAACCCAGTCAGACGCTGATTAAACTTAGCATTATGCTGTTTGGCATCAGTTTCAGTACGTACTTTTTATTTGATTATAATATACATTCCATTTCAATGTTCATTTAGTTTGTTTTTTGCTTTGTAAATCTCGATTCTTTTCTTTTTATTTATGAATTATTTTTTCTATTAAGACATTTACAATTTGATGCATAAGAAACTAGAATATACTCTTTATGTTGTTAAATTTTTATGTAGGTTTTTTGGATATTGATTTTTTTTTTTCTCTATTTGTTCATTTTTTTCTCTAGGTTTTTTAGATATTGATTTTTTATTTATTTTTCTCTATCTGTTCATTTTTTTTTTCTGTGCCATATAGACAACCTAAATTGATATTATTTTTTTTTTCATAATGAGATGTAAATAATTATTTTAATGATTAAATTTTTGTTAAATAGGTGAATGTAATTTTCTTTTCTTTATTATATTATTTATGATTTTTATTTGTTACTTTTCCTTAACTACATACGAAATTAATAGAAAGGAAAAGTATTGCGATCGTGAAAATTTTAGAATTCAAGTTTTCAATAGAATTAAATATTTTAAGGTCCCCTGAGTCTAAATAACCAAGTATCACAAAATAGTGTGTCTGTATGTGAACAGCCTAGCCCAAAAACAAAAAGCTGGACGAAACTGAAATTACGTATTTAAGGTTGGTATATGCCTGGTAATATTACAGCAACTTTTTCCTCAAAATCGCCTAACCGGAAGTGCCACTTTATATCATTTATTTTACACTTTTTTTTTTTTTTTTACAATTTTCTCGAAAATGGCTTCAACGATTTTGATAAAAATTGCTGAAAGTCTTCTCCTTTAAGCCTTTCTACTTTTCATTTATGTAGTACATCACCGAGGAAATGCAGGGAAAAATATTATGATGAAAAGAATATTTTATTTGCACATAACTTAAAAAGTATACATTTTATGGTAAATTATGTATGGAATTGTATGAAAGGTAATTAAATTATCTATAAAAACAAAAAAAAAAAGAATCATCAAAATTGGACCAGTATTTGCAAAGATACAGCGCATTGGACTAACCGGAAGAGGCAATTATATCACCGATTCAAGCAATCAAGCAAGCAACGAACGCGCACTAGGTGATTGTTTAATGCTGCTAAAAGAAATGGTAAATGGGAAGCCCCTAAAGTAGCGTTAACCGAATACCATAAACTAGTAAGAAAAACCAAAAGACAAGCTTGGAGGAAGTTTTGTCTGGAGGTTGACAATACTTCGGCTGCATGCCGAATCAATAAAATTCTCTCAATACATTGAAGGTTGGGGAAGGGTATACCAAAGATGAGGAGGATACCTTGAAAGCTCTGGCACCCTCTCGCTTTACCAACTGTGACCTGTTAGAGCAAGAGAACACTACTCCAACTGTAATTATATACAGTGCTAATAAAAGACGGTGGGACAAAGGTGATGAGGTTATTACAATAAGGAGATTAGAATGGGCCATCAACTCATTAGAACCATACAAGTCAGCTGGTACTGATGAGATCTGTCCTGCTTTATTGCAGAAAGGCATCCCAGCCATCAGTAGGCACTTACTTGAAATTTTAAGGGATAGTATGGCACTTGGTTATATCCCCACCAGTTGGAGGATTTCCAGACTATGCTACCTACTAGGCAAAGGGTCATATGATGACCTTAAAGCCTTCAGACCAATCTGCTTGTCATCATTTCTAATGAAGACATTGGAAAAGATGCTGGACAGGCACATCAGAGAATAGCTATTGGATGTAAGACCTATACAACCTAATCAGTTTGCTTACCAAGCAGAAAAATTCTGTGAGGTGGCTCTACATCATTTGGTTTCGAGGATTGAGAAATCAATAAACCAACAAGAAATAATGATAGGCGTATTCGTTGACATAGAAGGTGCCTCTGATAGAACTCCTTATAATGTTATAGCTAACACCCTAAGGTACAGAAATGTTGATCCTTTAATCTCTGGCTGGATTAATAACATGCTGGAGCAGAGGATCCTAAAATCAGAATTAGGACACACAGAACTGTGGATTAGACCTAGAGGAGGCTGCCCATAGGGAGATGTACTATCCCCATTACTGTAGTGCTTGGTGGCTGACTCACTGCTGACAGCAATCAACATAGCAGGCTTTTATGCGCAAGGATATGCGGATGATATCGTTATCCTGATTGGAGGTAAACATCAGAATGTACTTTGTGACCTCCTTAAATCAGTAAAGGACATCTTAGTGAAGAAGTGCAAGACCAATGGTCTTAGCATCAATCCACACAAGGCCAATGTCTGCATATTTACAAAGAAAAAAATTTAGCTATAAGAATATCAGCCATGGAAGGCACCCAGCTGGGTCTGAGTAAGATGGTAAAAACCTAGGTGTTGCATTGGACAAATAAAGCACTCAAGTGCCTCTGGGCCAGTAAAGATGCGGTGGGAAGACTTGGAGTCTCAAACCAGGGATGGTCCACGGCGTACTCAACAACCGCTATACCTATGGTAATTTATGCAGCCCTTCTATGGTGGGATAAGGCACAGGTTGGTAGATCCAGTATTAAGCTGGAGAAGCTACAAAGACTGGCCTGTTTAGTGATAACGCGATGAGAACTACTCCAACAACTGTTATGGAGGCGATGCTTGACTTATTACCACTACACTCAGAGATTGAATCACAGGCTTGCAAAACTACTTATAGGCTGATAAAACAGAAAACAATTTCCACTATTCTGACATAGGCTAGGCACTGGGAGCTGGCACAGCGAATGTAAAGTGAGAGAGTGCTTACCATGCACTCTGATTTTCAAATACGAAAGCATATTGACTCTGATTACAGAGTCTTTATTGACAAAACAAAACAGTATAGACCCAACAATGGTGTTAACTGTTACACAGATGGCTCTCTCACAGCCCATGGTTCTGGAGCGGATTTCTTCAGAAAAGACTAAATGGAGTCTCATTTCCACTAGGCATTCGTACCACACTATTTCAATCTGAAGTACTAGTTATTAGCCATACTGCCTCCAGGCTGCAAGAAGAGGGGCTTAGGGGCAAGAAAATCAGATTCTATACTGACAGCCAGGCGGCCATTGGGGCACTAAATAACCATACAACAAATTCAAGGGTAGTATGGGACTATAACAGCCCTGAACAACCTTGCAAAACATAACAGTGTAAGCATTGAGTGGGCACTCCAGAATACCAGGCAATGCAGAAGCTGACAAATTGGCCAGATCAGGTTCGGATTACTCCCATTACACTGGCATCTGTCTGCGCCATAATCATGAATCTCGCCAAAAGTGAAATCAAGGCGAAATATTACATTAGAGCCAGGCAACTTTGGCTAAGGAAAAAACAGCACCATTTAAACCTGTTCTTGGATGGTCCCTGCTCCAAAAGAAGTGAGCAACTACTGAAAATGGACAGGGTCTCTCTCAAAACAATTACAGCGATCTATACTGGACACTGTAAATTGAACAGTCACATGTTCAAACTGAAGCTGATGGGATCAACCTTGTGTAGATTCTGTCATAATGAGGATGAAACAGCTTACCACATTATTTTCTTGTATAGCAAGTTCTCAAGATTGATATTTCTGCTGTTAGGTCTGGACCACTTTACAGACTCAAAGCAGTCTGAGCTAATCAATCCCAAAAAAATCTACTTCGATTTGTGGAGCAATCAAAGGTCACGTTCTGACTGTAAATAAGCGGCATTGACGCACAATAGACCTGAATAGGTTGTGGAGCAATTATGGCATAATAAAAAATAAAAAAACTATGTATTGTAATAACATAAAAGTAGATATTAACTTAATAATTTCTACTTTTATATTATTTAATGGAAACAAAATGATTCTATGGAAACTAAATGGAATTTCCATGGAAACTAAACCGAAACTTTTAAAATATATTTTTTTTTTTCTTGACAAACCAAAAATATTTAGTATATAGAATCGTAGTATTAAAGTTATTTGAAAAACTAATTTATTATACTTTTGTGAGGTAAGACTCGAAGAAGTGCATTCTGCTGAGTTTATTTCAAGTAGTGTCTATGTGAACTCTTTAAAATAATCTCAAAGATTATTATTATAGGGTGGTAAGGGAAAGTTGTGTGATGCGCACACCGCACCAGATTTTTTATTTTGATATGTAAGCCAGAATTGTTTTTGTACACCATAGTTATTCTTAAGGAACTACATCACAGAATAGTTTGTTTTCTATTATATTCTATGTATACATATCAATATATATATATATATATATATATATATATATATATATATATATATATATATATATATTATAAGATAAGAGGCAGATGAAAATATTTTCAAATAAAATGTTCATAAAAATAAAAATTTAGCACTACATTAAACTATACTAACACTGTATAAATCTCTATTTCACTGAAAAATGTTAATTAATTATGTTTACAGACAAAAAATATGCAATTTGCTAACCTGAACTGCAGCGATTCCAACAAATGAATTTAATATATTGTCATAAATTGATCCATCAGTAGTTGTTATCACATCAACAAGATTTATTCCCAATGGTTTGAGTATTTCATGGCATTTATGAACTGCATTGGCAAAAATAGGAATTTCCATAAGTTTTGTACCCATACCAGCCCATTGAGAACCCATTCCAGAAAATACAAACCAAACAGGTCTTTTATGCATGTCATATTCCTGTAATCAAAAATTAGATTAAAAAAATTATCCTGGGCTATATGTTTCATTTAGTAAGTGTATCAGAAAGGTACATATAGATTTGCAAGCCAAACCGTTAGAAAACCACAATTGGTCCAAAAGATTGGAACATAGTTTTGGAGTTCTTTTTTCGTTTTTTTTTTTTTTTATTAATATAAATAATTCCACAGTTTGCATTACAATGATTCAGGCATGGCTGTTCTTTTTCTTTGTAATGACGAACCTCCAGATTCCATTCATCATTTCATTTTATGCATGTTGCTTTATATCAACCATTTTTTAATTCAATTATGGAATAGTCAGAATAAAAATTATTATTATGGAAAAATCAAAATATTTTTTAAAGGATGATAATAATTTGTATATATCCAAATTATTATTATAATTTTTACTATTAGCCAAAGAAAAAATTATAAAAATCATTGAGATTTATAAAATCAAATAAAAAATAACTCGTTCTTAACAGCTTTCATTTAAAAATGTTTACTTAGTTTACTTTTCTCTTATTTTAAATTAGATTATATAATATATTATTAAGTATATAGAAGAAACTTTATTATTAAAAAAAAGAAATAATTGTCACTAAAACCTCAAATTTATTATTTATAATAATAATAATCTACAAGATTAAAAAAAAAAAAATTATCAACACAAAAAATTGACATTGGTAAGTGCTTACTTTTTTCTTTCTTTTTTTTTTGGGTCAACATGAAATTTACTTAATACAGATTTGTTGTTTTGAAAAACTGGATTATGGCTGTTGGTGGCTCATGGTTGACTTGATTCTTTCCCATGGATTGCTGGAAATTTGTTGAGAAAATAATTTTAACAACTGTTTCATGAACATCTCCTGTATGTTCCGGATTACAAACAAACTTACCTTAAGATTTAATAGATAAATTTAATTGTTATTCATTCATATCCCCAGCATTTGTTTCTAATTTAATAATGAGTTATGCTAAACAAAATAGTTTAGAGAAAAAAGCTTATGAATAAATTTATCAACATTAATATTTATTCAAAATGATATGGTAAGTTAATAAAACAATGAGATTAAGATTAATTGAGAAAGTAAAAGATTCAAATCATGAATAAAGTCAGTAGCCCATCTATTTTCCCTATATTTTATCAAATCAAGACATCTAGATCAATAAAAATAATATATTAATATTAATATTATTTAATATTAAACTGAATTAAAAACAATTGTACCCAAAATAATTATAAATGTCTTAGTGGCCAAAACAATTATTAATGTATTTATATCCAAAACAATTGTGAATTACAAGAAACCTATGATTTGGATATTAGATCTAACAATATAATATAAATATTGGCTTTACCTTCATATCATTAATTACTTCGTCTTTATCATTCAGTATCGTGTAACCTCGAAATGGATATGGTCTTATTACGTTTTGAAACAATTTGTGCCCTAATGCTATAAATTCTTCATCAATAGGCATCTCTTCTACCTGTACAATCAAAAACAAAAATTATAAATGTCCTATAGTTTTATGAAAATAATGTTAAAAACTATATTAGATCTTTTTATATTAATATTAATATCAAGACTCTTTCATATATTAAAAAAATTTATATATCTAAAAGGATGTGATTAACTTATACTTTTTTAATGAAATTTATAATTATAATGTTATAAATGCAAGTGATGTTAAGAATAAACTTCATAGTTTGAATCCAGATAACAAAATTGAATACAAAATGTGTAGTTTGGATGTAGAGGAACTTTTTACAAATGTTCCTCTAGAAGAAATAATTAAGATCAACAAAGTAAAATTGAGCACAACTAAGGAATATACTACTATATAAAATAAAATGATTTTTATAGAGGGTATAAAATGGTGCATTACTAATGATTATTTTAGATTCATTGATATTCTGTTTTCAACTATAGTAAGTATTTTCATAAGTTATTACAGAATTATTATATATTACATTATATTAAGTATTTCCATAAGTTATTATAAGCAGTTAAATGGTTTATCAATAGGAGGTAGACTTTCAGTAGGCCTGAGTGGAGTTTATCTTAGTAAAATCATCAACGAGCAAACGGAAAAACTTGAGGTAAAACCAGTATCTGTAGAAAAATATCTGGATGATTTATTGATAATTAAAAAAAATAATCGTGAAATAAAATTTTTAAAACGTTATATAATTTTCATAAAAAAATTATGTTCACGAATGAAATGTCTATAAATAACAAATTAAGATACTTGGATATAAATATCATTTTCCAAAAAAAAAAAAAAAAAAAAAAGGACAAAAACAATAAAATTTTGAATTATCATTGAAATCACCAAGATATCAAATCAAAAACACTGCCGAAAATTTAATAAAAAAAAGGCTATAATCTTTACAGATATAAAATATTTAAAAGAAGTTAAAAATGAAATGTATAAAATTTTGGGAAATAATTTTTATCCATATAGGTATATTAATGATCTGAGGTTAAAAATGAGATGTATAAAATTTTGGGAAATAATTTTTATCCATATAGGTATATTAATGATCTGTGGTTTGAAAGTATTAATGAGTTAAAAAATGATAATAAAGATAATAAAATGATAGAAAATAATGTAAATGAAAAACTATTCTAAGAAATAAGAAAAAAAGGCATGAATACAGATTATTTTGAAATGATGAATAGCAATAGCAATGTTAATGAAAATAATAAAAATGAAAAAGAAATAACAATAAAAATTAAAAATTAGCATAAATTAAAATACATACCTAGTATAATTGATAAAATTAAAAATGCATTTATTAAATATGACCATTTAAATTTAAAATTTGGGGTATGTAATAGCAATAAATTGGAGAAATTCATAACTAGTATTAAAGACAAATTGATAAAGAAAATAAACAAAATGTAGTAAATAAGATTAATTGTCACCAAGGTGAAAATAAATTTTATATAGGTGAAATTTCACAAAACTTAAAAATTAGGATCAACCAACACAAAAACAATATTAAAAATAAAAAAATGTCAATGCCACTACATTAGTGCAACATAGTATAATTAATAATTATAACTTTAACTTTAATGAAATAGAAATATTTGATATAGTTGAAAATAATAAAATTTGAAAATGTCTAGACTCTATTTATAAAACTAAAAATGTAGTTAATTTCAGACCTAACATTAAGGGGATAGGGCAGCATGATACTGATATTTTAAATAAATTTAAATGTTAACAAAGTAATAAGAAATAGAAAACTTTTATAAAAAATGTAAAATTAATAAGATATTTTGAATAGAAGTTTTAAGCTACAGATTGATTATGTAGTAGGGACCATTTCAATCTGGATCTGCAAAGGATGATGTACAATAGATCATCTAGTTACATTAGAGGCCGGAACCCAATATGTCTTCATCGATGCTCAACAGATGCTTGCTGTATTCTTCGATATGAATAAAAATACAGGCTTAAGGTCTGGAATCTGGTATTTAGAGAATGAGCAGAGAATCAAGGGGTGAACAAATTAAGTATATACGGAGGCTTTTTAGTTCTAAAGGATCAGAAAACATAGACGCCTATGAAATATTTCCATAGGAAAACTGAGTAAAGTTACCTCAAATGGGTATACCAACTGGAGATTTGAAAGCACTTGGAGACCCCAAAGATGAATATAATGTAACAATTTTGCTGGTTGCTATTCATATTTCTTCAATGTTTCAATGCAAACTTGCATAATTTTCTTTAATCCAAAATAATCAAAGTGTTTTCATAATCCAAAAGATAACACAATGCATGGCACTTGAATGGTTCAACTAACTAAACCTAAGTTACAATCCAATCCAACAAATAGGCAGTGACTAGGTCCATAACCTATTATAAATTAATGGGGTGTTTGCATTTAGTGAAAGAGGATTTTTCATTAATGCAACAATATAATACAGAAACAAAAGCACAATTCATTTGAGAATAATAATTATTAATGTTATTAATTATTTAATAACAGTCTGAGTTCACTGTCATTCCAATCATAATATTTGATTGCATAAATAACATAATATTTTCAGATTCGAAGCGTCAATCAAATTATAAAGAGAATTGGAAGTACTTGAAGAGACCAATACTTGGACAGTAATAGATCGACCAGCTAACATCCCAGTTATATCTTCAAAATACGTTTTTAGAGTTAAAGGTGGTAATGATCATCATTTATCATTTACGATAATAATCATCATTTATCATTTACGATAATGATCATGATTATCATTTACGATGATGATCATAATTTATCATTTACGATGAAGATCATAATTTATCATTTACGATGAAGATCATAATTTATCATTTACGATGATGATCGTCATTTATCATTTACGATGATGATGATCATTTATTGTTTACGATAATGATCATGATAATAATGATTAATAAATGATCCACCTTTAACTCTAAAAACCTATTTTGAAGATACAACTGGGATGTTTGCCGGCCGATCTACTACTGTCCCAATATTGGTCTCGTAATGATCATCATTTATCATTTAGGATAATGATCATCATTTATCATTTACAATAATGATCATAATTTATCATTTACGATGATCATCATCATTTATCATTTACGATAATTATCATCATTTATCATTTATGATAATGATCATCATTATCATGAATGATAAAGCTCTTCATCACCACTTTTAACTCTAAAAACCTATTTTGAAAATATAACTGGGATGTTTGCCTGCAGATCTACTACAGTTCAAATATTGGTCTCTTCAAGTACTTCCAATTCTCTTTTTAGCTTGCTTCGAATGTGAAAATATTATTTTATTTATGCAATTCAATTATTATTATTGGAATGACAATCAACTCAGACTGTTATTAAATAATTAATAACATTAATAATTATTATTCTCAAATGGATTGTGCTTTTGCTTCTGTATTGCATTGTTGCATTAATAAAAAATCCTAGTAGAATGTGGTTTATCTTTCCTTTCACTAACTCCAAACACTTCATTAATTTATAATAGGCTATGGATCCAGTCACTGCCTATTTGTTGGATTGGATTGTAACTTGGGCTTAGTTTATTCATAAAGGTAGTTCAACCATTCGAGTGCCATGCAAAGTTTGTGTTATCTTTTGGATTATGAAAACGCTTTGATTATTTTGGATTAAAGAAGAGTTTTGGAATTTGCATTGAAGCATTGTAGACATATGAATAGCAACCAGCAAAATTGTTTCATTAGATTCATCTTTTGGGTCTCCATGTGCTTCCTTGTCTCCAGTTGGTATATCGATTTGAGGTGGCTTTACTCAGTTTTTCTTTGGCAATACTTCCTAGGCGTCTCGGGATAATAATTACTTTTCTTTTTTTCATTCTTTCAGAATTATGTTAAGCTTGCTGGAGTTGCTCAGTTCGCATTAGAGGCCTATACAAAATTTTCAAAAAAAGGTGACAATTTTGATAAATTAGTGTCTGAAAATAAGAAGCAAGATCTAAAAGCTCAAGCATATATAATTGGTTGTTTGAATGAAAAACCTATGTCCAAAATTTTGAGTTGTGGTTCTGCTCATTCTATTTGGTCTAAGTTGTCAATTTTTAAACAAAAATCAGAATTAAGTGACCATTTGTTACAAAGAAAATGTTTTAATTACTTTTTTGAAAATAAAAACATTGCCCAGTATATTTCTGGATTAGAAGAAATCAAGTTTCAATTAAAACGATGTAATGAGGAAATATCTGATCAACTGTTGGTATTAAAATATTGTTAGGATTGCCAAGTCAGTTTCAGGGATTTATTTAGCATGGGAGTTAATATCAAAAAAGAGACAGACTTTTAACGAACTTCTTCTTCTTTTAATGATGCAACAAATGCCTGAAGCTATCCTAGGTCTGCTCAGTCTCTAAGTCCCATCTGTTTCGGTTCTTTACATGCGTAATGCTTATTCGTAGTTTCTTGAGATCTTCCAGGACATTATCTCTCCATCTGCCTTTTGGCCTCCATCTTGGTATTCTTCCTTCATCCATTCTAAGCGCTTTACAAATGTCCCAGCCACTTAAATCGCTGTATCCTTGCAAAAGAAGCCATGCTCATATCACCAGGAAGGTCATATAATTCAGCATTCTTTCTTCTTCACCATTTTCCTTGACTGGCCTTATGATGCGCCTGAGATTATTGTTTAGTGTCCAAGACTCACAAGCGTATGTCACTACTGGCCTAAACAGTGGTTTGTACAATATAATTTTTATTTTATGGCTAACCATTTTACTACTAAATAATTTGGCAATGGCAAAATATGCATGATTGCCAGCCACGATTCTTCTTCTGATTTCCTTCCTTTCATTCTGGTTACCATTGATGACTGAGCTGAGGCACTGAAAGCTGTGAATGACCTCAAAGGTATGCGTTCCTATCACTTAATGTTGCTGTTAGCGTACTCACTTCTCTCTTCTTAATATCAACAATTTAGTTTTTTTCTCATTTATTTTTAATCCTACCCTGCCTGCTTCCATCTCAAGACTTTGCAGACTGTCCCTAATGCTAGGTAGTGACCTTCCAATTATAACGACATTATCCACATAGACAAGTATTTAGGTAATTAAAATTACATTCCTGGAAATTTCAACTTTTCACTCACTTTCAAACTAAATTCTATATCCTTTTAAATTTTCCCCATAACAAATATTTCTTCCTTTCTTTTCGAATCCCATTTCTTTTTACATTGTTTGTTACATACATGAATGCATTAGTACCAAAGATCTGAAAATCCAATGAACTAGGCTCCTTGTAATACCATAACTTATAAGGTGTTGAATTTTCAATAGGACTGGGTCCTGTTAAATTTATTACATAAGTAGCCATTTTAACAGCTTTAGCCAATAAGTTTTTATTTAAATTTCTTGCATGAATCATACTTCTTCCTGCTTTGACTAGGGTTCTATTTTCTCTTTTAGTTATCAAAACTGTCTCTGAAGGAGTTGCATTAATTCTTGCTTCCTCCATGAATAATCTACTAACCAGTTCATTAAAAATTTTCTCAATAGCGTTGTATAACAGACTATTGCTGTATGTTGAGAGGAAGCTTGGGGATTATCAGGGAAGTTTTAGATGTAACAGGTTGACAACAGACCAAATTTGGACACTGAAAAATATCTGCGAAAAAATAAAGGAATGTAGATGCTGTTCATCGATTTTAGCATGGTTGTCAATATTCTTACAAAATAGCTCTGTGTCAGCTTGAAAAACATATTTTAAGTTGATGAATTTGAATAATCAATATTGGGAAAGGAGGGGGTCTACCAATAAGATAAGGAGTCGATACATTAGTAGCAGGAAAAAAAGTTTGAGAACCTCTGATCTAGATTATGAGTTAATTAGCTATAGTTATTATGAAAAGTAGATTATGTAGAAGTAAAAGTTAGATTTATTGAATATTAACTTTATTCAATGTACATTCAATATAATATTATGCTTATTCTGTTTAAGTAAAGTGAACAGATGTTTCACAACGATATGTGTGACAGGCGAAAAAAAAATTATTTATTTTTTATTATCAATTATGTATTGTACGCTGACTTTGTAAAAATGTGAATAATTAATAAACAATTTTCGATGTGGGACAAAATTTGGGAGGTCCCAAATGTGGAACAGTCCCATCTAGTGGGGGACGTCTGGTCACCTTAAGATAGGGTGTTTATGTATAAGACTATATAATATACTAAAAAAAATTATAATACTTAAACATACAAAGACTGTTTTTAAAAGGATTCAAGGATATTTAACTTTAATCCCCTCGAAACATTTTTAGTGGTTTCACATTTACTAATTTACTAAGGCTCTCTCCCCATCTCAAGTAATTTTTTTTTTAAAACTACAGACTTTATCTATTTTCTAATTAAATCAGAAATATAACTGTTGTATATTAGTACCTTAAAATCTTCAAGCTATGGCAAAATAAGTGAAATTTCATATTGATCAAATTATTAATACATACTGTTTTTATAATATATTTAATGCCTTCTTCGTTTCTTGCTGAAGCAACAAAAAGTCTAGGAAGGCCATCCGGCAAAACTCCAACTTGGGATTCCCTTTTTTTGGTTTTTGGATTTCTTTTAAGAATGACATGTGACAATGATCCATCTGCTTTATATGTGCTAACTCCAATAAAATCACCTTCCAGTTTGGTAGGCTCTGTAACTACCTAGTCAAAAGGATTTAAACATTAGAAAAACAAATCATAATTTAATTAAAACAGCATCAGCACACAAAAATAACTCATAGATATTTTGAACAATATACCTTCATTGCTCCACTCGTAAGAGCTGGAACATCACTATTAGATGACGAAAAGTGCAAGTTTGGTGGTATGATTCCTCTGTCAAAAGTATATAATGCCTTAACTAAAGATGCCGCAGAGGATGCGTCTTCTAAGTGGCCCATATTAGATTTGACCGATCCAATTAGTAGTGGCTTGTCTCTATCTTTCAGTAAGACATTTGCAATACTGTCCAATTCAACTTTATCCCAATACTATCACAAAAAAAAAGTGAAAGTTATTAATATCGTAATTATTATTACAATTAAAATTAATTTGTATTTACACTGTGTGAATCCCAATATATATATATATATATATATATATATATATATATATATATATATATATATATATATATATATATATATATATATATAAAATATATATATATATAATATAGACAGTAAGTCATGGATTTTTGCGTTTTGAATGGAATGTATAACATTCATGTTGTCTGTGAATGTACATCTATATGTATATATTCGTAGATGCCATTGTTGTCCTTAGTACAACAACCTGATACCTATGCACACACCTGGACATATCTGCGGCCATAAGATAGAAAGTGCAGTTTTTATGAATGAAAAACACAAAGGTTGTAAATAAACAGCTTATAATCTTCTATCTTCTTTTAATTTATTAGAAAGTTCTTATGGTTATATTAAATGAAGGGCAACACATAACTTTACTCAATTTATTATGTTTACATTTTGGAGAAATATTTCCTCATCTCCAGAACAATCTTTCTTAGCTTATATTTCTATCACATTGTAAATTTTATAAAAATTTCCAACCTTTTAAAATAAATCAAACTGTCTACATCTTGCTGAGAGTCTAAGATCAATGACCTTTGACAGATGATTTTCATATTGACAGTCTATAGTAGCCTTAAAACTGTTCATGAGCAAAAAATATCCAACAGCAAATGTTGAATAAACATCATCAAAAACTAATAAATGATCCTTATATCATTAAAATCTGTATGAATAATTTGATTTTCAAGTTATTAGTCCATGGCTACATCTATAATTGACTTTAATCAAGATAACTAGTTACTAAAAATAGCATTTAATTTTGGTTGATTATTTACAATAATCAACATTTGTAACTGAATAAGAAAAAAAATTTACCCTCCCCCTTAAAAATTGAGATTTTACATTTTAAGATACATAAAAAACAATAAACCAATAAAAAAAAAAAAAAATCTGTTCTCATGCTATACATATACTGTATTTTCCTAGGCAACAGGTTACATCAGATTAACTTTTAGAAGATTATCTATATTCAGAAAAAAAAATATAAAATCATAAATAAACCATATATATACTTAATTTTATATATATATATATATATATATATATATATATATATATATATATATATATATATATATATATATATATATATATACTTAAGTTACTTAGAAACTTTTTACTTTAATAATGACTCAGTCTACTTCTACTACTTGTACTAATCCAGCTCATTGAACAATTTCTCTTTTTATATACAGTGGCTTACAAAAATTTTCTCTTTTTATTTTAACTTCAAGTCCTAAAAATTAATGCAAAATGAAAGAAATTTTATATATTCATTTTGGTTTTCAATAATAGACATTTGTAATTGACCAAAAAAAATAATTTTGTAACCCCCCTCAAAATTTGAGGTTTTACCTTTCAAGATATTTAGAATCCAAATATCAAATATAAAAAAAAATCGGTCCGTCCATGGCTTTTCTCCGAGATTATTGAACCAATTTTCTTGAGATTTGGGACCAAAGTTATAGATTACATGATTAACTTAGTATTACTCTCCGCATTTTGCTTCAAAATGGCGGTCCATTAGAGATTTCATACACCTATAACTCAGCCATTTATAAAGGAAGAGGAAAAATTAAAAGTGTTTTAGAATTAATAAATTACAAAAATAAAATTCTACGTCAATGTTTTTGGTTTATTATTTCCCATAATGAAGTTTTGTAATCGACCCGACCGTCGTAAGAAAAAAAATTGTTATACTCTCTCAAAATTTGGTTTTATGTTTTAAGATATCCAAATATCGAATTTAAAAAAAAATCCGTCCCTCAGCCGTCCAAGGTAAGTAGAATCCAATTTTTCATCATCAAAATTGAACCAGTATTAGCTGAGATATAGTGTATTGAACTTTATAGATGATCTCCCCGATGCTATAGGTCAACATGAATGTTTGCCTCCTGAGATATCAATCTCTCCATTTCATCTTTCCTTGAATCCATCCTCTATTTCCACAAGCTTCATGGTCTTCCCCTTTTCCATTTTCCACTGAAATGTGCCTCCAACATTTTTCTCTGTGCCATTGCACCCTCTATTCTCATTGCATGTCCTGCTCATCATAGCCTACTTGCTTTTATATAGTTTCTTTCAAATACTCTCAGTTTATGGCAATCATCTTGGGACAAGCACCAAGTTTACACTCCATAGTTTACACTCGTCTTATAAGAGATTTATGTAATTTTAGTTTTGTTGTTTTAGAGAATAGTTCAGACATGAGAAGTTTCAGGTTTGCGTAGTAGTCTCTATTATGCTCCATTATTCTGCTGTTAATTTCTTAGCTGAATTTGGCAGATATGTATTATTCTGAAAATCGTCCTATGGAAGCCGGTTCACTTTTGTTTAGTTATTTGATTTTTGGAAAAAGTTACATCTCCCAGAATATTTCAGATACACATTTGAAAGATAATTTACCGATCTGGACTCTAAACCAAAGTGATAAGGAAAGTCATGTGGATGAGCACACTAGATATTTTTAAATATAACTATTTGGTAATAATAAACCATTGTGTAATAATTTGGAGTATTTATAAAATTGTATTTAAAAACGATATACCACTTTTCAAAAAAAATATATAACATTTATTGACACAACAACAATTTTATCAAATTTATAAATAAATTTGTTACAAAATTATTCATAATTTTTCATACTGTGTAGAATTTTTGATCATTTCAAATTTTAAAAATGTATTTTGTAGGATAGTCCTTGTGAATAATGGCTTTAAGTCTATTATTATAGATTTAATTAACTTACAAGTATAATTTTGGGTAATTGGTTTCCATTCATTGAGCAAATTTCTCTTCAATTTATTACAATCTCTAATATCATGCTTACGAATTTGTAACTCCAAATACATTCTCTATAGAGTTCAGATCAGGTATTCAGGGGGGTGTGTCTAGCATTTTAGGACAATTATAAAGTAGCCACTCATATGTTATTACTAAAGATAAATTATATTATCAATATAATGATATAAATTATATAAACAACTACATTATATTTCCAACATACTTTTATTGCTTCTCCAGAACATTCAATGAATGCCATTTCTTTTATAATATCTGGAAATTTCTCATAAGCTCTTTTGATCACTTTTTCAACACTCTTAGCATCTACATCAGCAGGGGGCAGATTTTTATCATAGCAATCTCCAATAGTAGTTTCTACAATAGTTCCATATATTCGACGGGCATCTTGTTTTTTTTGTATGAAAAATACAACACAACCTTCTGATCTGGAATATCCATCAGCTACAAAATATTGAACATATTTTAATTTTGAAGCAGAAAATATAGTAAGATATGATTAGAAAATAAGTTGAGTTAAACTAGCATTCACAAGTTTCAGAAAAAGAAAAAATCTTAAGAACAGAATTTATATGTTTTAAGAGTTGCAACTACTTAAAGTTTATTAATCTGGTCCAGTTAGAAAAGTAAAAACTAGTAGAATATAATGGCATGATTTTAATGTTAATAAAAATAACCAAATCCTCTCCTCTCCCCCCCCCCAAAAAAAAAATCATAGTTTTAAAAATAGATGGTAAATGCTTTTTATTATTATTTATTTATTTTTATTATAGAAAGTATATATATTCTGATAGAAACAAGTGTAACAATCAGAAAGCTATCTTATTAGTCCTAATATTATGTTAGAGAAAATAACTAAGAAAAAAGAAATAGTGCAATGCATTTAGTTTAGTCTAAAGTTTTCTTAAACTCACAATCAGTAGTTTATCATTACATCATTTAATGGTGGAGCCATTCAGAATTCAGCAAGTACTGAGGGATTGTTCACTGAATGTCAAGTATTGAGATGCTTGTTAATTAATTGCAATTAGGGATTGATCCTTCTATACCATCATGTGGATGTCAACTAATTAATAGTAAAATGATGAGCACTTTAAACCAAATATTTCATGATTGAGTCACTCAGGGAATAATGAATATTCAACGGATGGATTATTCACTGAATAGCGATTCAGAACTCTAGTTCTGCTGTTTTTGTAATTGTGTCTTACAGCAGTAGAATGCTATTGAAAATAATCAAAATAAAGAAAGTAGAAGAATTAATATCGTATATTGATAAACAACTTGAAAAAGAAGCTTTTAGTGGGCAAACTCCTCACAATAACATTTTGTTATTGAAATAACAATCAACTTAATAATTAGCATACATGATTGAAAAAATATAAAATAAATCCAAATGTTAAAAAAAAAATTCAAGACGGTATATTTGGCAAGGTAGCTGTCTGAGCTATGTAGAAGACGTTCTATGTCAAATCACCCGGTCATGATACCCACCTCCTCAGATTTTAAAGAAACTTCAAGCGACTGATCCTATTGCTATCCTGATAACACCAGTAAAATTATTTTGCCCTATCATTCATAGTTTTTGTTAAATTAATTTTTTTGTATTTTTAATTTGGTATTATCTGAAGTCTTGGAAATCATGCCCTTAATGTGCAATTGCAACTTTAAAAACAGTTTTATTGAAAACAATTCAAGATATCATCATGACATTTTGCAGGAAGTTTGTGCGTTGTATTTAAAATCAGGGAAAAATGCTTTTATTAACCAATCTCAATCCCATAAAAAACAAAAAAATATTAAAAACAATTTTTTTGAAATTTAGGAAACTGGTGTTTTGTTTTACAAAACCCACAATAACTACAGTCTCAGACCTGATAGAGTGCTCAAATTTGTTTTAAAAGACTCTTAAATAAATGGCCTACTAGATAAATAAGAAATATAGGTGGCTTTTTTACATGTTTAGTTACTGTGCACAACAGTATAAAATAGTGCCTTTAACATGTACTCACCACTTTAAAAATATTTTTCTTGAAAACTATTCAAGATATCAAGTAGGAAGTTTGCGTGTTACACCTAAAAGTAACACAAAGTCTATTGTTTACCTAACTCAATCCTCTTAAAACCTAAAAATATTAATAGATATTTTTTTTTTAGAAATTTAGGAAATAGGTGTTTTGTTTTACAAAAGCCACAATATCTACACCCATAAACCTGATAGAATACTCAAACTTGTTTTAAAATACTGTTAAATATATGGCTTATTAGATAAATAAAAAATATAGGTGGGTTTTTAACATATTTAATTACTGTGCACAACAAAAGAATATCTTTTAAAATTCAAAAGATGATGTATAGTTATGTTAAACAAAACATTAATTATTAATAATTATATGTTAAATTACTTATACATTAATAACTCACAAATGTCCTGCAAAATCTCATGATGTATCTTGAATAGTTTTCAAGAAAAATATTTTTAAATTTGTGAGTGCACATTAAAGACGCGATTTCATTCTGCTGTGCACAGTAATACATATTAAAAAGCAACGTAGATACTTTATTTATCTAATAGCCTATATATTTAAGAGTAATTTAAAACAAATTGGAGCATTATATCAGATCTGAGACTATATTATTGTTTTTGTAAAACAAAATGCCTATTTCCTAAATTTCTAAAATAATATATTTAAATCGTAGTTTTATTAATTTTCAGTGCCATGCCATTTGATCAATAAATAGAAACAAATAAAATATTTGGTGACCGATTGGCCTTTTGTTTTTATTTACTGAAAATATATAAATATTTTTAGTTTTTGGTGGGATTTAGATAGGCTGATAAGAGCATTTTTTATTTGTTTGCTGATTTTAGATATAACAAACAAACTAATATTTTCTTACCAAACTTTTTCTGATCATCTTTATTTTTATTTAGACAAACAGGAGAAGCTTTTGGTGTCCAGCACCATATTCATCTCTTTCATTTGACTACTCTGTCATAAGGAGGGTTTTACATGTTAATGAGGGGATTAGAAAATGTTTTCATAGTCTTAGACTTTTTTCTTTCCCAAATTTGCTTCATGGGAAAGAAAAAGTTCTAGACAATGAACATATGTTCTAACAAACAACATTCCTTATGAAGGAGTAGTCAATTGAAAGAGGTAAATATGGTGCTGGGCACTGAAAGCTTCTACTGTTACTCAAAACAAAAAAAAGAGAACATTTTAAAAAGTTTACCAACAGCTGAATAATAAAATTTATTATGGATGCAAGACTAGAATCTTTAATTTCCCTGAATAGAATAAAATGTCATACCATTATCAGAGAAACATTTAGTTTTTCCATCATCATTCAGGCGTCCCATTTGCTTATAATGAAAAGAACATTCATCCAACCTTTCTAAATTTCCGCAACCAACAATAGCAGCTTCAGCCATGCCACTAGCGACAAGTGCTTGAGCATATTTTAATCCTTCCAACATTCCAGTCCAAGATCCATCAACGTTGTAACTGGGACCTAAATTTTATTTTTGAATCATTAACACTACATGTGTAAATGAATGTTTGAAAACCCTAATTATTTACATTAATATTGTAATAATCGTAAATAATAACAATAATAATCATAGCACTTTATTATCCTTGAGGTCAGTAAACATCCATACATTATGGTAACTTACCTTTAAGGTTTAATGCATGAGATAATCTGTTAGCCATCATACATTGACTTCCTCCAACAATGCTAAAACCATTATTAGCCTTCTCAACAGAGTAAATAAGATCATATTTTGATGGACCTGATCCAACAACAACCACGATATCTTTACCAGATAAGTCATAAGGATTTACTCCTGCAATGAAAAAATTATTAAATTATGATTTTTACTTTTTATGATTCTAAAGGCCCAGTTCAATCTAAAAATTCAGTAAAATAACTAAAATCATTGCCGAGAAACAAAATCATTGGAAATTAAATAAATAAATAGAATCTGTTTATTTTTTAAAAATTATTTTTATTCATTACTTTCCATGTCTTTATTCTTCTTTTATATGCACAATTTTTCTCAAAATATTTATCACCATGCTGTGTAACTCACTCTTTTTTATTCCTGAAATTTCGATTCTGAATATATTCTCCACATACAATGATGTTTCTCCTCTTTCTGTTCCTCTTGATCCAAGGAAATTTTTAGCCAGTCAGAATCTGGTTGTCTCTTTGCAACTGTCTTCTTTCTAGTAACAAATAACCCCTATACTCTTCTCCTTCCTGATAGCTTGAATCACATTAATAATAATAAACTCTTTATTTATTCTGGGACAAGTCCCCTTAGCATAAAATATGTGTTGATGACTCTGAGGGTTTTACGCCTTTAAATAACAACATACAAACTTTATTAGTCATTAGTTTGAAACAAAAATGGACTTTATTAGTTTTAAATTAACCATTTCAATTGCACCTTTATTTATGTCGTAAAGCTGTTGTTGAACCATGGAAGATCAATAATAGTACTTTTTAATTATTTCCTATAGTGGCAGGCATTCCCATTATTTTCTTTATCATTTCATTTTTAATCTTACTTATTTTCTTCATCCACTGGAGTCTTAACATTCGGGTCTGAGTTTTACCACAGTTTACAGCTGTGGCAAATAATTATTCATTCTGCTACATGGTCAGTCTGGCATTTTCTGCAGCTTCAGGAGTTCCCTCCTGGAAAACATCCAGCCTCTATAAAGTGGGAACCTGATCATTCAATGGGTCGGAGAAAAAGATGGGATTTGAGCCTGATCCAGACCTCATCACCTCCTGGCACAACTGATAGTCAAGAAACTGTACTCCTTAGTAAATATTTATCCCTAAAACTTCATGGGGTGTTGAGGTACAGGTTTTCTTTTCTCCAATTAATTTTTAAAGTTGCCCTTTTTTTTCTAAGTATAGTTGCTAGGGATGTTTCGAAAATACTGGACCTATTATTTTGTAACAGGTATTTGCTAACTGAACTTTAGACCTGATTTATATTAATTTTCAAAAGTAATTTTCAAAACAGTTTATCTGTGCGACCTGGTTAATTTAGCAGAAACAGCTTCCTTCAAAAGCTATGCTAGCCCACACCTAGTGGTGGGATGTGAAACAGAAGCAATCTGTATATTTGAAACAGTTTCTCTGAGCGTACCTGTTTAATTTAGCAGAAACAGCTTTTTGAAACAGTTTATTTGTGCGACCTGTTGAATTTAGTAGAAACAGCTTCCTTCAACTGCTTCACTGAAACTAACCTATTAACAGCAAGTTGGCATTTTTAAACTAACTATCTCCTCCTATCTCAACCACCATTTGTTTTCTTTTTTAAATCAATAAATGTACTTATTGCCAGGCATTCCCATTATTTTCCTTATCATTTCATTTTTAATCTTATTTATTTTCTTCATCCACTGAATTCTTAACATCCGGGTCTGAGTTTTACCACAGTTTACAGCTGTGGCAAATAATTATTCATTCTACTACATGGTCAGCCTGGCATTTTCTGCAACTTTCTGGAAAACATTCAGCCTCTATAAAGTGGGAACCTGACCATTCAATGGGTAAGGGAAAAAGATGAGGTTTGAGCCTGATCAGACCTTATCACCTCCTTGCACAACTGGTAGTCAAGAAACAGTAGTCCTTCCATCACATCCTAATTAAACAACGATATAGCCTTGGAGCCAGGACCGAAATTGGGTACTCATTTTAGGGGAAGGTCTGAATGTGAATAACGAAAGTGTAGAGCATTTTAAGCAAAATAATACTATTTTCACTCATTCAAATTCTCATATTACGATCGATTTGTATTTTGTGTAAAGTAAGAAAAAAATATTGCCGATTGCATTAAATGAGTTTAACTGTACAAAAAATTACAAAATCACACCCAGTAAAGTAGGCCTAAAAATATAGTTTAGGAAAAAGAAAGTCAGCTTCGTTCTTAGCATCCTTTAAAACACTTAAATAAAAATGTTCATGAAAAAAAAAATTGTTGGACTTGATTTAGGCGGATTTTTTTTTCCTGCCGATATCTGCCGTTGCTTGTGCATTTATAACAACTCAGGATGTTAACCAAATTGAAGGTTACAACAACCGTTGGTCTAAGTGTCTTAAGCCAATTTCTACTTTCCCTTAGGTATATACGAAGTACATAGTAAGGGGAAGTATTGCGATCGTGAAAATTTTCGAATTCGAGTTTTCAACGGAAATACGCGTTTTAAGGTCCACTGAGTCCAAATGATCAAGCCTCGCAAAATGGTCTGTGTGTATGTGAACAGCCTAGCTCAAAAACGAAAAGTCGTATGATATTAAAATTACGTATTTAAGTTAGATATATGGCTATGATGTTACAGATACTTTTTCGTCAAAATCGACTATCCGGAAGTGCCACTTTATATAATCGATTTTACACTTTTTTACATTTTTCTCGAAAACGGCTCTAACGATTTTTATGAAACTTGCCTAAATTATTCTTCATTAAGATCTTTAACTTTTCATTTATGTAGTAAATCACCGAGGAATTGCAGAGAAAAAAGTTATGATGAAAAGAATAATTTATTTGCGCATAGCTTAAAAAGTATGCATTTCACGGTAAATTGTTTATGGAATTATATGAAAGGTAATTAAATTATCTAAAAAACAATAAAAGAATCATCAAAATCGGACCAGTATTAGCAAAGATACAGCGCATCGGATTAACCGGAATTAGCTAATATATGATGGATTTTACAATTGTTTACAATTTTCTCTTAAAATGCTCCAACGATTTTGGTGAAACATGCCTAAATTAGTCTTCATAAAGGCTTTTAACTTTTCATTTATGTAGTAAATCACCGAGGAATTGCAGGAAAAAAAGTTATGATGAAAAGAATATTTTATTTGCGCATAGCTTAAAAAGTATGCATTTTACGGTAAATTATTTATGGAATTATATGAAAGGTAATTAAATTATCTAAAAAACAATAAAAGAATTATCAAAATCGGACCAGTATTAGCAAAGATACAGCACATCGGACTAACCGGAATTAGCTATTATATCATTAATTTTACATGAAATTTTTATAATTTGATAATTTTACATTAAATATTTAAAGTCTAAACGAAAATGATTAGCCCTTTTAGCCCTTCTTTTATCAGAAACTGTCAATAAAAAAAGACAGTTCAATCACAAAATGTAGCATTTTTTGTTTTAATCGTTCAATTTCTTAGTAATCTTGTTCAGTAATTTTTGGCCAATCTAATCCATTATGAGTAATATTTTTCATATATTGTTTTAAGATCCATTTTTTTTTTAAGTATAAAAATTGAAATGTTCACTTACCAGCATCACAAATAGCTGCAAATGAACATTCCAGAGTAACACAGGTATTGATATCCATCTTCTCAGCAAGCCTAGTGTGTATGCCAAACATCGAATGGTCAAAACTTTTTTGGCCAGGCAAAACTCCTTTGTATCTTGGTAAATTCAAAATTGGACCTATAGTAATATAATTTTTTTTAGCATTCTATATTTGTAATACAATTTAATATAATTATAACCCTAAGTCTACATTATTATACAAAATATAGATAACATAGGAGATAAAAAAATTATCATATTAGTATCTTATGCTATGTGCATACCACGTTCTAATTTGGTGTAGATTTTATTTTTATCTAAAAATATAAGGAGAAAAATAATAAGCTGTGGATATAAATTTATATTTATTACTGGCCTACTTCCAGGCTTACAATTTCTGATTTTCTTGACTTCTCTATTACTAAAGTACTAATGACATTGTACAGAAATTGTTCATAAAGAAGAGAAATCAATAGGAAGATTTCTTTCAACAAACACCCTTTTTTCCATCTATGACTTAATACTGAGCACAACCAAATTTTCACTATATCCAAACTTGTCAATGATAAGCAAACCGAAGGTTTATTCCTTTGTACATTCAGACCTAAAAGTTGGCTTTCTATTTGCTCTATTACTTTTGAAAAAAATATCAGGCAATAGATTTCTTAACGTAATTACAGATGAACTCATAACTTCCTGGGCATCAATTTGTATTAGAACTCTTCATTCAATTAGACACCAATTGCAGGCTGTCTTATGGATATAGCTCATGCATTTGACAGTCTTTATTGTATTATTCTATATCATAATAAAATATAATATAAGATTAAGTAGAATATGGAAAGGCATAAGGTAACCATCAGTGTTTTAAAAACTTTTTTTGCAACAGGACAACTAACAACTAATGGATTGGCAGGCATGCACATTCAATCATTGAATAATTGCCTATGGAATCTGAAAGAACAGATGTGAAATAATAAATAAATAAAAAAAAAACTACCGATATAAATTAGAATGAAAACTTTTTTTATTGCTTTTTAACGTCCTTTCCTATTCCAATTAAGACAGATGGGTTTCCCTACAGTTTATCAACCAATTCTAACCAGAGTGGGAAGGTCCAGATTCATTCCGTGACCCACTGAATGAATTTCAACCCATCCAAGCAGGGTTGGAAGGGAAACTAAACTATATATTAATCCGCTACTTTAGTACAGTACAATAAATATACCCGTTTTATGTTCTCCATGGTACGTTATCAGATTTTGACCTTCAACCAATAACTTCCATAGTTCTTCTGTATTATTAGCTCCTGGATATCGGCCTGCGATGCCAGATATCACTACCTCACTTCTATGCTCCATTGCCTAGAAAAATAATAATATATAATAACAAGAAATAATAAAAAAAAAAAACATTTTATTTATAATAAATAAAAAAATATTCACTACATTTTTGAAAGCGACGCCCAAGTACATTATGCTATTTGCCAGCCAATTTGCTCTAGCCGCTACTGTTTAGACCAAGTGTTCCCAGACAAAATTCATACATAAAATCATCTTTTTAGTACGTTCAATGAGGGATAATATTTTTCTTTTTTTTAAATATTTTTTAATGCATCAATTAAAAGATGAATAAATGCGATCTACATTGAATAAATATGAATCACCATGGACATCGTAGTAATGGCGAAAGTACACAACGCTGAAGAGGATTTAAGAATCAAGTTGAGCTTCTTCAAACCCAACATTGATTATAAATAAACATGCTTTCAAACCAAAAATATTGTCCGAATTTCTAATTTTAGATGGAAATACTTTTGTCTGCAGAATTTTTGTTTTAGCTAATGTTACTTTTGTTGTTATTATGTGATATCAATTCGCTTTTGATTTTTGAATTTTATTTTCAATTTATTATTTTCTTAAGCACATTGACTGTAATATAAATTGTTCTGTTTGTTTAATAAACTTTTGCAAATTAGTTTATATTTTTTTAAGAACATGGATCTTTAAAATAATATCAAAAGCATATGTAGTGATGTCCAGTTATCTGCAAAGTGGAAGTGGAAAGCAGTGACATAAAGTCTGAAAACCACTGCTATAGATCCTAGGAAGAGGGCGCTTGTTCTTCTAGAAGGATAAAATGATACAGTCGGTCTTCTTGGAATTTACTGTAATATTTAGTCTTTCAAGTTTCTTCGACTAGAGTCTGGGGACATGAGATTCCCGAGGCGAAGATAGTCGATTCCAACCGAATCCTTCCTTCTTTTCCCTCGTTGCTTTTCTTGCGTGTCTTTACCGCTCTTTTATTGAATTGGTAATTTGAACAAATTGATAGTTTGTTACGTTCATTCGTTTATTGTCTTCTGAGGTTAATCTGTCCACTTGCTATTTTCAAAAATGTTTATACCTTAAAGTTATTTTAAACCAAATCATACCGGCATAAAACCAATCATGCTGATTGATCATGACCAATCATGCATTTGATCTCATTGGCTGTAAAAAAAAACCTGAATTTCCCGAAAAAAATTATAAAAAATTGAAAATCGATCTACAAAGGTCATTTTATTTAATAAAAATATACTAAGGAAAACAAAGGGTAAATCCTACATAAACATTCTTCAATGTTAAATATATATATGTAATTCATAATGCTTAAGTTATCGTTTATAAGCAGAAATGTCACTACCAATTAAACAATTTTAGTACAACAATCATGTACACTACCTATATATTTTAACTTTGTCAAGTTGCAAATATATTTTAAAAGTTTCTGGTTTAGTTTCCATGGAAACATTTTCTTTCCATTAAATAATCTGAAAGTAGAAATTATTAAGTTAATTTCCGCTTTTGTATTCTTAAATTACTTTATTACAGAGCGTATTATTTACAACAGATTGGCGGTTTGGTGGAAGGAGGTTCGGTAGCATCCGTATCCTTTCGGATGCGCTTGGTTATCCATCTAGGGTCTTGTGCTTCTCATAAAATTCACTGTATCTTTGCTAATACTGGTCCGATGTTGATGATTCTTTCATTATTTTTTAGATAATTTAATTACCTTTCATACAATTCTACACATAATTTACCGTAAAATGCATAATTTTTAAGCTATGCGCAAATAAAGTATTCTTTTCATCATAACTTTTTACACTGCAATTCCTCGGCGATTTACTACATAAATGAAAAGTTAAAGGACTTAATGAAGAATAATTTAGGCAAGTTTCATAAAAATCGTTTGAGCCGTTTTCGAGAAAAATGTAAAAAAGTGTAAAATCGATTATATAAAGTGGCACTTGCGGATAGTCGATTTTGACGAAAAAGTTGCTGTAACATCACAGCCATATACCTACCTTAAATACGTAATTTGAGTATCGTACGACTTTTCGTTTTTGAGATAGGCTGTTCACATACACACACACAGACCATTTTGCGAGGCTTTGGACTAGTTTTTTTGGACTCAGACCTTAAAATGTGTATTTCCGTTGAAAACTCGAATTCGAAAATTTTCACGATCGCGATACTTTCCCTTATTTATATACTTCGTATATACGTAAGGGAAAGTAAAAATACATGTTTACTAGAAAACAGAGTGGGACAGTGTATAGTAATGACATTTTAGTAACTTAAGTAATTGAATTGCTTCATGCTAAAAGGTGTTTTGTCAAGAGACCAATAGTTAGACAAAACCCCTTTTGGCATGAAACGATTCAATTATAATATCAAATTATTATTTAATATTTTATTATGAAGAAATGTTTCTTCTCCAATAGCAATGGAAAAAAAATTCAGGTTAGATAGGCTTAACTAATTGAGTAAAAATTTTAATGGACTAAAACTTGCCCATAAAATGAGAATCGCCCTTATACTTATATTTTTGTGTTGCTGAGGTAATATTTCAAATCAAATTAATTGAACCTTAGCTGAAAAAATAAAAAAACCTTTCCCACTTTTTTCTTTTTTAATTTCAATTTTATTTTGTTTAAAACAATAGATAATCATTCTTATCAAATTAATGGAATCTTGGTATAAAAAACAAAAAAATTCTCTATTTGATTGTTTCAACAATTTTAAATTAATAATTACTTATAAAATAATGAAGATAATAAATAAGATTAATAAATTCTTGATTTTTGCTGTTTTTGCCTTCTTAGCTAGTAGTAATTGCCGTTGTGCGATGGACCCCAGCAATCGAAATATACTCTTCGGACAGAGTGTAACTCGCATGAACTTTTCTGGAAACTTCAGAACATACAAAGTGACAGTTTACTAAAGCAATTAAAATTATTGCTGTTAGTATTACATGATTTTTTTAATATTCTCAATAATTCATTGAGTCTAACTTCATTAGTGTCAGTTTCATCATATCGTCCATACCATGTCCAACTGTCGAATATGCAAAAGTGGTATTTTCATATTTGTCACTTTGAAACGTTCTAGTTGAGGTACGCATAGTGGCGAAGTCTTGAATTACAAATCCTCAACGGTTGACTCCTTGTATCTTTTGGAGGATAGCAATTCAGGACTTTGCCACAATACTTGCCTCAACTAGTGCGTTTTAAAGTGACGAATATGAAAATCCCATTTTTGAATATCCAATAGTTGGGCCTGTTAAGGATGATATAAACATAGTAAGTTATTATTATCAAGTTTTTTATTTTGTTCTGCCCAGCCAATTAATTATTGACAATAAAGATATAATAAATTATTATATCTAATTACTGTAATATGTTCTGAAGATGGAATATGTACTCCGAAACATTAAATATAATATTTTAAGATGATTTTATAAATTCATTTTTTGTTGTTAGTAGTTTTAGCGAATTACAAGAGAAAATTCTTTTTTCTTCGGTTTTTAAATTTTTCAATAGTTAATTTATAAATTATAATGGTTTTAAATAAATTATTTTTAAAATGTGTTATCAATGATATCGAGATTGAATATCGATATTCCGATAGTATCAGAAACTAAATATCGATTTTATATCTACTTGCAATAATATGCCCAGCAGACGGAATATGGACCCTGAAACGTTAATTTCCCTAATTATATATTTAAAAATTGTTCATATTTATTTTTGTTGCTAGTCATTTTAGCGAATTTCCAAAAGAAATGCTGCTATTTTGTACGGTTTAGAAATTTTTCAACCGAACATTTACAAATAATAATAATTTTATTTTATTCAGAAGCCAATTATCGATATTATAATATCGAATATCGAAGAAAAAATATCAATATTTCCATAATATCGATATCCCATCCTTAACAGATACTGTGAGAGTGCCTCCGTTTCTACCCATATTGTAGCAACAGATCGCTCAACTGCGTGATAATTGACATTTCTGCAGAAATTAAGCGTAGAATAGCAGCTGCAAATAGATGCTATTTTGGCCTCCTTAAGTCTATACCGAAAAGGCTTATCACGAGGCAAACCAAGTCCCGACTATATAAAGCTCTGATAAGACCAATCCTCACATACGGATCTCAGACTTGGACTCAGTCGAAGTGCGACGAGAAGGACCTCCTTATTTATAGTGGAAGCTCTTAAGGAGGGTATTTGGCCCATTTAAAGATAGAGAGGACTGGAGAAAAGAAAAAATCGGAGACTGTATGATCTATTTGTCGGTGTTGATGTGGTTAGAGTTATTAAGCTCGGGAGGCTGAGCTGGGCGGGTCATGCGGCAAGGATGGGAGAAACAGAAATTCCCCAGAAAATTTTGGACGAAGTGCAGCATCGCACTGGCCGAGCGGACGACCGATATGGATGTGGTGGTAGCTGATGCGAGGAACTTTCTTGGGATCAGAACATATTGGAGAGCGGCTGCACAAGATAGAGCTGAATGGCGGAAGATTATTGAGGAGGCCAAGACCCACAACGGGTTGCAGCGCCACGGAACTAAGTATAGTACACTATATATTATATATACAACTATTATATTATATATTACTTATATTATATAATAGTTGTACTTCTATGTTACCGTTACTGTGATATTATTGAACAAAAGCATAATATTCCATTAATTGAATTAAATTTAACAAACCAAGAAATAGAATATCTCTTTACAATTGCCAATTGATATGTGACTTAAAACTATTCCTAAGCAGACTTCACACATGGAAACATCGGTTCACCAACAACGGTTCTGCGAACCAAGTCCCATGTGTGTAGAGCTGACGAACCAACGCTCCTTTGTTCAAATAATGTGTAGAGAGCAACGAACCAAACTTCGGTTCGCTGAACGGTCGTTCGCGATTCGATATTTCCATGCGTGTAGGCCGCTTTACGTTCCTTCTAAACCTATTATATATTGATTTAAGCATGGCATTGACTTAATTCATTTCCGATAATTGTAATGTGATGTTAAATGTTATTTACAAGTGTTATTTACATATGTATATTATTGACGTTGTGAAGAGGAATTAAATGTATAATATTATCTTAAACATTCCGCTTGTAAATTAGCTATTGTAATTGAGCTGAACAATCATCCATTCCGTTTCGAACATGCCATTGTCGTTAGGAATCAACTATTATAAATATAACTGTTGAATTGTATTAAATCATTCGAACAATATCATTTGATTAATTTTATTGATCCGATCAATAGGAAGTGTGATGCAATAATAACAAAGAAGAAATTCCTTTTTTTAGTTCAGGGATTGATAAATTATTTGCCACTTCTATAATTTTTTTTTTATTATACTAGTTTCGAATGTTATACATTCATCTTGAGTTCTAAAAACACGCAAAAATTCAGAAATAAGCAATCCAAAATACAGTTTGGTATTATTATACACATTAAATTAGATGTAATATAAATTAGTTTTATAAAACATTTATGAATTATGAATTTAATTAAGACAACACATCAAATACATGTTGGTACTCACCAAGCTTGAAGTAGATTATGCCAAACAGAGAAGGCTGCATTGATTTGTTCTCGCACTGAACTAGTGATGGAAGAAAGGTGGTGTGTTTATAGATAAACGGTTTAGGGGTCCGGGTTTTTCCAGTAATTCCGGTGAGTAATTGTTTTTACTTCCTTATAAGCAGTAAAGGAAGTATTTTAATCGCGAAAATTTTCGGTTTCAGATTTCAACGAAAATATTCATTTTGGCCATCCCTGAATCCATTTTGACTAGTTTCGTCGTGACGTCTGTACTTACGTTCGTTCGTACGTATCTCGCATAACTCAAAAACGGTTAGCCGTAGACAGTTAAAATTTTGTATTTAGGATTATTGTAAAATCTAATTGTGAACCTCCCTCCCTGTTTGGTTACTGCACGATTACCGGAAGCGGCACTTTACTTGAAGATCATAATAAACTTTCATCAAAAATTATATTAAATTATAATGCAAATATCTCAAATTTGGTAAATTATACTTTTATATCAATCTAAGAAATATTACTGATTTTGGTTGAAATTGAAGAGCCGAAAGGAGTACTTTACTAGTAGGTCATAATGAACTTACATCAAAACGTATTTGCACATTTAATAAAGAGATCATATGGTTTGGTGATAAAGGTTATAAACGCGATTTATTTTCTACTATAATTAAACAATTTTATTCCTTTAAGTGTTTTAAGTGTTACTGGTAATGGTATTGGCAGGGTGAGGGGGACAAAGTCCAGAAAGTGGGCCTAATGGTCCTTTTAGGTTTTAAGTGTTAAAATTGAGTGTAAAATAATCTTTTTTTCCTACTCATTTGTGAGCTGAACAAGTCTGCAGCAGGAGAATAAGATATAAGTTAATTGGGTTCTTCCGCTTAAAATGTTGAAACCGTCGATTTCCAATGCTTTATTTAATAACATAGATAGTTTTAATGATATTCTAAGAAATCTCTTGGGAACTTGTTACAACTGAAAGAAAATGAAATATAATAACGGAATAAGACCTCCAGAAACAAGAGCTTATGTGTGTGTGTGTGTGTGTGTGTGTGTGTGTGTGTGACAATAGATGGACGTCGCGATGCCGAGTGTCGTTTTTGAGATACTACTATCTTCGGAAACTAGTAACCGAATTCAGGGTCACTTTTTGAATCACCGATTTATAGTTTAATAGGCGTACAAGAAAGTCATGTGGTGTCCACATCAGATATTTTCTGTTATGGATGGAAATAAATTTAAGATTGGACGATTAGAGATATTTATTTGGCCATTTAAGCAAAAATCTGGATTGAATTTGAATAAACTCCAATCCAGATTTTTGCTTAAACGACCAAATAAATATCTCCAATAGTCCAATCTTAAATTTATTCCCATTCATAACAGAAAAAACAATTACTTACCGGAATTACTGGAAAAACCCCGGACCACTAAACCTATAAACACCCCACCTTTCTTCCGTTACTCGTTCAGTGCGAGAACAAACCAATGCAACCTTTTCTGTTTGATATAATCTACTTAAACCTTCGTGAGTACCAACATGTATTTGATGTGTTGTCTTAATTAAATTCATAATTCATAAATGTTTTATAAAACTAATTTATATTACATCTAATTTAATATGTATAATAATACCAAACTGTATTTTGAGTTGCTTATTTTTGAATTTTTGCGTGTTTTTAGAACTAAAGATGAATGTATAACATTCGAAACTAGTTTAAATAAAAAAAAAATTATAGAAGTGGCAAATAATTTATCAATCCCTAATTAGATGAGTACTTTTTTACCATCATGCGGATATCAACTGATTTTTTAGTTTTCCAGCCGGTCACGAAACGGGATGTTTTAACCTCTAAAGAACGGAAGTTCATTCCTAATCTCTTCCCAGATTGAGTGCTGTGCGAATTGAAGTCTATCTATGATCTATATTATGTTTCCATAATTTCTTAGCTTCTTTACCGCAGCAGCGCATCCTTCCATCTTTCCTCTCAAGTAAGGCCGGCATTGATTCACTCATAAAGGACTGGTTAAGGTGTCGCCAAATGATCTTTTCCGCTGGTAAAAAAAAAAAAAAATGGAAAAATATCTCAGATAGAGTCTAGAGCCATTCTTGAAGCCCTATTTTGCATGGCTATAGGACTTGACTACCTGGCCGCCCATCTCCATAGAATTGGAGTGCTTGACTCACCGGAGTGTCCTCTTTGCGGCAGGAGTATATAGATGCCGAACATTTGAATGTCTTTACGGCTTTATCTCCAATATTTATTGGTCTGCTCGGCGCCAAATGGCAAATATGCCAAGACTGGGCGTTGGATAAATAAATAAAAAAGGATTTTGTTTCCAACAAAACCCTACACAACGAACTCAATATATAATACATCCTTAAGCTTGTACCTTCATCTGATTACTATAATTATTTATATTTTAGCGACACCTTTCCCATCAGCCAGGTGCCATACACAGGACTCTCATACTGAAAACTATAAAATTCTATATTTTCAGATTATCATCTTGTTTTCAATTGAAATTGACTCCAATAAGATTATGGTTCACGAAAGACCTTGGCCTCTACCTCGAGCTTCCGCCATTCTATTCTTTCCTGGGCTGTTTTCCTCAATTTTCTAACTTAGATAATTATTCTCAAGTTAACTTCCACATCTTCCTGCCAGCACAGGCTCGGTCTTTTCCTGTTTCTACTCCTCCTGCTTCCTCTGGATGGCTCTCCATATTCATCTTAGGGATTCTATTTTAATTCATCCTCTGCACATGGTTCTAACTTTCTCGACGGTATACTAGCCGGCTGACATTATTCCTTCTGATAGGTTTTCCTTCAGCAGCAGTATTTAACATTCTTTTCCTTTTTATAGTGAAGGTCCAAATCTCACTTACGTAGGTCACACTGACCCTAGGAACGGCTCTTGTTTCGTGATCACAATTTAACACTTTTAAACAATTGAGAATATGTAGAAATATTGGCATTTTACCGTGTATATAAGACATACTTTTAATTTTGATTGGGAGCAATTTTTAAGTGTTCTAAATTATTATACTCCGATATTATACCAATCCGATTGGTAAAATAAAATAAACATGATGATAGTTATTATTAGAAAGAAAATACATTAGAATTATTACTTAGCAAAACAGTATTAAAACTTAAACAATATACCGAAAAGTATTAATTATTAAGAATTTTAAAAAACAAAAGCACTAAAACTTAAGTTACGTCAAACAACCATTAATATGGTGGCATTAAAAAATTTAATTTTTTTAAATTGTGATGTTTCTTTTATTTACAATCTCGGATTCAGCTCTTTGATCTAGATTATTTATTATTCAAAATTAAAAAAGTAAATACTTGGGTTTGTTTATATATCCTTATTTAGTAAACAAAGTCTGTTTTTGTATCGATGACCCTAAAATCTCTATAGTATATGATTTGTAATTATTCTAATAATCTGAAATCTGTAAATATAATTTCTGACTCTGCGGCTGTCGGAATCTTACTCTCCATTGGCTTCCATTTGTAAATATGGCAGACCGAATAATGGCCTACTAACTTCAAGAATCTTAGCTACCCTTGCTGTTGAGGAATTCGCTAAAGCAACAAAGAAGTTGGCCCTGGAAAAAAATACTAACGAAACATTTGGTGAAGTGAATAAAACTGAGCACGTACTCATTCCTAAAAAAACTGACCAGGCCAGAGCACCTCGATGTGAATAAATATAAGTTACACAATGAAATATCTAAATACTTTATTATCATTTATTTAAAACCGTTTTTTTTCAATACTAATCTTCTTTATTATTATTTTATAATTCTTTTAATTACTAATTAAAGAGAGCGGGGTAGCTCAGCATGCAGGGCATTGTGCTATTATACATATAAATATACAAGTCCCGGGCTCGAGACGGGCTGTGACAAAAAAACATTTTTTCTGTTATTGGCCGTGGATCGGACCTGTGGAATCGTGAGACCCTCCTGAGGCTCGCCCAATCTCTCTATAAAGTGGGTACCCTTAATTCGGGGAAAAATCAGGCGGTTGAGCGTGATCTCGGCCGAACACCTCCTTGCACAGTCGCTGACCTTGAAACAGTACGGTCCTTACCAAGTACTGAACCCCAAGACCCTTCATGAGCTATAAGTGGTACAGTTTTTTTTATTTTTGTAAATAAATAATGCTATGTGAACTGGTACTCAGTAAAATGTCGTTCTACTCTTTCGTATCTGCTCACACAGCATGCATTCTCACGTTTTACAGGTACTCCAAATTAATAATCAATAGTAAAATAATTATAAAATAATAATAAAGAAACTTAATTTTGAACGAAAATCGGTTTTAAATAAATAATAATAGAGTATTTAAGTAATTCATTGCGAAACTTCTATTTATTCACATCGAACCAGAGCACCTGATCAGTTTTTGTGGACAACGTGCTCTATTTTATTCACTTCACCTATTATATCTAAGAATTGTGAATAACTATGTAAGTCGAATTATAACGAAAATGAGTTAGGTCCACCATTGGGTTTTAAAAGTTCACTTCTACATCGTGTATAGATGGCTAAATCAGAAACGTAAGTGGTCGGAAGACATCGCTATTTGAAATCACAAGATTCCTGTAAAGTCTCATGTTAATTTAAATTTTAAACTGCCACATAGTGCTTTGAGATTGGACAAAAACCAAAATATCATATCTTCATATTTTTTTTAAGTTATATACAGAATCTATTAAGAGATGTCATTGATCATGAATTATATGTTTTTAAAAATATTTAAGTTTTTGTGACTAAAAGTAAAGAAATTTTGATTTCGTCAGAACTTGTATTTAGGAGATGGAGATTTTAAAACAGAGATAAATATGAAATGTAAACAATCCGGTCTGTCGTCTTTTATTAATTGATTCTTCACTCTGTGCGTACGAGATCTCTGTGATAATCAGACCCAACCAATAGAATCTTCTTGGAGAATCTAGTATGGGCAAGTACAAATTTTTGTTCGTACGAGTTATAATCTACTTTAAAAGCAAATTTCTCAAAAATACCCCAAAATACATCTGCAAGTTTTTGACGATTTATTATCTGGGCATTGTACTTTAGAAATCTATAACTATCATCTACACAAATGTGCGCATTTCATTTTGGCGATTTTTTTTTTTAATTTCTAGCTAGCTTTATACTTCTACTTGGATTTATCCAAATGGAAATACAAACACATTGTTAAGGTCTGTGGGAATTGTATTGCTTTTACAGCCTATATTCATTAAATAACAGCTTCGTTTTCCTTAACAATTGGACTATTGGCTGAAGATACGTTGGAGACAAAATACAAGTAAGTCAAGAAACACCGATTATATCACACCCCTTAATTTTCTAGCCCATTCAATACGGCGATATTGAGCTTATTTCTTAATTTACCCAGAATACAGGGTAATAAACGAAAAACTTCGGCTGTGACTAATAATGCCGTTTAGCATACACTACTTTCTTTTATTATTAAATGTAAGTTAAAAATATTTTTTAAATTCTCCAAGTGTTTTTCACTAAAAATGTGGCTCATCCACCTAAAATTTGATATTGCGCTCTTAGTCATAGCGAAGGGGGTAGGGAGAGGGCAATATCGCGCGCTCAGTCCACTGACTAAGCTACTCAGTAGAAAGGAAAAGATGAGCGTATGTTCCATCTCAGTATGGAATGTGCTAGAATCGGTTCCAATATTGATCTACTTAGTAAATACTTTAAATTGTATATTTGGTCTTTGAATATTTATTTTATTAAATATTATTATTTAATAATATATTATGTAATATAAATTATATTATATAATATATAATTAATATATTGTGTAATTTAAATTACATTATATAATATATAATTAATATATTATTTATTTTATTAAAAGGCCTAAAAAGCTGCAAGTATTGCAAGCCTGAAGGAAGAGGTTTATGGTGAAAATTTTTTAAATTATTAATGTTAAATTATTTTATTAAAATAACTAATCGATGTGAACAGTTAAACTTGGCTCTTTGGTAAAAAAACGACAGAAATCTTGTAGTTTACATTATTCATTACACTTGTGCTCATAAAATTTCAAAATATTCTACTAAAGACTGTCTTTCTGGATTTTTTTGGCCTATGTTTGCCAAATATTCATCTCCGACCCATATTATATGGCTTATTCATAATCAGGATGGCATTATAAGAATCCACAATGAATATATTTTTGTCCATCACACCCCTATATTCGAGAAGCACTGTGTGCCGTCTTGAAAAGTTATAATTTTCGACTTAAATGCATGTTCACAATTCGAGATATTGTCTCGTTAGTATTTGATTAAAATTACAATTCACAATTATATATTCTATAATAAATTCATGGAAATCAAAATAGTTATAAGAAAGAATAGTACATTTATGTAAGTAGCGAGTGCTAGTTTATTTAAGAGCTGATGTAACACAATAGTTTTGGTAAGCGGAGATTTGAACCCTAAGAAAAGGCCTAAAAAGTTGCAAGTACTGCAAGCCTGACGGAAGAAGTTTAAGACAATACCAAGTCTCAAACTCGAGTTCAAAAAACCGGCGCACTTTGAATTTCATTTAAATAAATACAGATTAAAGAAAACTTGTTGGGTTTGAACCAGCACATGTACGAGTATAAGCCGGGTTAATAGCATTTACATTTCAGTCCTCCTTTGTGGTAATTCTTCAAGGATTAATGAAGAATCTCCAAAGATTGCAAATAAACTAAATTCAGTTAGCTTTCACTTTTCTAGAGTTGTGCTATGCTTACCCGTGTGCGGCTATTTTTGTTTTAATTTATTAATTATTTTGTTTTTGTTGGTATTTTTACTTTCTCAAAAGTGTTGGATGCCACGGTATTCGTCGGAATCATCGCAGCCTCGGGTTATCGGAAACAACGGTTTGGCGAGTGGCCTAAAGGTACCGAGAGACAGGTAGCTACTCCAGGAGTCCGGGGTCCGAGCGGCCTAGAGCTACAGACCAAGTCTAAGACCGCTTCATTGCGATGCAGACTCTCCGAAACTGCTTCCATACCTCGGAAGAGATGTCTCGCCGGCTGCGTATTGCTGGGGGTGAGGATGTCAGTGTAGAAACAGTACGTTGACGAATCGCTGAAACGAACTCGCACTCCAGGGTGCTATTCCACATGTTCTGTCCTCATCACAGCATACTGAGCGGTTCGACTCCGTTTTGCACAAAATCATGCCCCATGGACTGTAGGTGATTGGGCTTCTGTTCTGTTTTCAGAGGAATCCGGACTTAATCTCCAAGGTTTAGATGTACAGAGTGGCGAGGAGAACGCTACGCTCAGTGCAAAATGACGGGTAGAGAGTCCAGTTCGGAAGAGGGTCAATGATGGTGTGGGGAACGATTTCTTTAGAGGCAAAGACAGACCTTTATGTGTTACGGAGACTGTCGTCCAATGCACGAACGAATGCATCATGGGCATCCCATAGGAACATGTGGTACCTTTTGTTCCTTTTATGAGCGATAATTTTCTGATGATGTATGGCAATGCCCGGCCGCACGTCGCGAATGTTATTAGCTACAATCTAGTCGCAGTCCGGATCTCAAGGAAGGGAGGCCAGACCCAAATGGAATAAACTGATAAATAAGGTCCATGTCCTTTACAGAAAGCAGTCGTATTAAAGTAATAATTTGAATGTAAATGAGTTGGTCGAATAGTTAGTACATATCAACTTGTTAGGTCGATCAACACAGATTGGTCTATATGCTCGTCAGTAAATATTGATAAAATATTGGTTTTTCGTCTGATTCTGAAACTCGTTTGTTATACATTTAGTCTTATGCTATTAATTGTAGATAATGCTCAAATGTCTTGGGGCATGTGAACGGCATTCGTTCAAACACTTTGGTTAAATAAACCGTATTTGAATAATTCGGTGTGAGTTACCTCTGGATTAGCTTCTCAATTAATCGGGAAAGAGACGGAGAGGAGAAATTTTAACTCTTAAAACATCAGGATCCTTAGCAACTGAGTACGCCGACACTAATTTTGAAATGTGTTAGTCACCCATCCATGTGAAAATACCATGGTTGACTGAGATTAACATCAAATATCTAATACATACAGGCTATAGTTCAATCACCACAGTTCCGTTTATATATGAGTCATTTTTTTTCCAGAAAATAAAATGTAGGATACACCAATGCTTGTTCTGTTCATTATTAGTTCAAACTGTAACTTCTACATCCTTCAACTTTATTATCTATAACTAGATAGTTAGTTATAGATTATAGAACGTTAGTTTTTGTATTATTTACGAAAAATAAGAATTTATTCTTATTATTTAATAAAGTGTTACCTATTTTAACATGGGCATTAATAACCAATTTTCATATATTTTTTATCATTGAACTTAAAGTATCAAACATTTGAAATTTAAATTATTGCTGTATTTTAAAACAAGAATTAAAAAAAATCGGGGTTGCTTTGCATAACTGAAAGATTTAAAGAGAAACAGTTAACATTGCAAAAACAAAAAAGAACTATAGATTATTTGATCTTAAAGATTGGAATGTAAAGATTATTGGACACCCAGCCTTAAGCTGGAAATTTTAGTAATAAATTGGCATTGGCCTATAATAAAAAAATATAGAATCTTTTATAATAGTTTAAAGCATCTAAATATTTCGTCCAATTATATTTGTTTATTCCATATAAATCAGCCTTAATTATTAAAGAAGACCTTAAGTTGTCATTTTCAAGAAAAACCATAATATTAAGGGTCGTTCATTATTATTCAAATAAAGTTCTGAAAACTAAACAATTTATTACCAAAAGGCTTGGAATATTTTAATAAATATAATGAACCATACTGCACCTTATCTCAATGCCTTTGTCAAAAGTCCAGTGAGGAGTGAACCACAGCACAATGCCAGTTGGTACTGAATAGCTTTTATAGTCTCATTTACATATGCCGGACTATTTAAAATGCACATATAATTTGTAATGTAAATTTATACAATTTATTTATTAGATTATCATTGAACTATGGGACTATATAGATTATAAATCAAGGTTATAAGTTACGAAAATTCGAATTTTATCTGTGACCAATTGAAATCATTCAGAATTAATGAACAGCTCATTATTGAATTACCATGAAGTTACTACTAATTTTCACTGGGTTTTCCCTGAACCTTTAATTAAGTGGTTCATTCTTTTACTACTATCTTTGCTTGAAAGTAATCCCAGTCAACAGGAATCTGATATTCACTATAAGTGATAGTTACATCTCAAATTACTACAGCATACATATTTTTCTGGCTTATGTTCACATTGGAAAAATTGAAGTTATACTGAAAAAAAAATAACATTGGAGTTAAAGTATATGTGAATTGAATCCATTGAATTGTTTCTTTAAGTCATTTTTGTAGACAACTTGTATTCTGTTCTATGAGTAAAACACTCATCTATATCACTCAGCTTGCACTTAAGATTATTAGTCTAATAAAGCATATAATGCAGTTTTAAATAAAGAATACGGAAAGGGCCTTTATGTAAAGTACATTGTACTGTATACTACATCTATGCACGTTTCTAATATGAGCCCATTAATTATAGTGCGTTAGTTTTGGCAATAAACTTGATTTTTTTTTTCTTATTATCGCAATGAGAAAGTTAAAAGATTAATTAATACATTTTTCAGATGTGCAAGGTATTTAAAAAAATATCTGGAGATAATCAAATAAACTATTATTAATAACATTTCTCAATGGAAAACTTAAAGAGTTAAATTTAATAAAAGTAGTCAAATTAAGCACATAAATGTTCAAAAAACTTAAGAGACACTAATTTCATCATGTATAAACACCATTTAGAAGTTGTTTGTTTCATTGAATTTTAACATATCCATTTTTATTATTCCTAAGGATCATCTAGGAATTATTCTCTGAGAAGCTTTAATCATTAAGGATGCGCATACATACAAAACTATAACCCATTGTGAATAAATCTAAACAAAAGGTTCTCAACCTTTTCAGGTCAATGCCGCCCTTTAGGTATCCATAAGGTTGTTTGTACCTTTTTCACTTAGACAAAATACAAACTTAGTTAATTGATATAGGAAATAATAATCTAACTTCAAATATGTTTTTCATGGCTTTCATAATAAGATTAATAATACTTCCTGCAACTCCGAGATACAGAATAGTAAGTATTAAGGTGCGTTCACACATTTGCCAAGCCTAGGCAAGTCAAACAGCAAATGTAAAAGGTTTACAGAACCTTAGCAACTAACTTATCTACACTCTACTATTCTGGCTATTCCACCTTTTTTTGGCTGATAATTTTGGTTTAAAATAGTTTTATTTTACAGTTGACATCAACATGATGGTATAGAAGGATCAATCTAATTAGGGATTGATAAATTATTTGCCACTTCTATAAGAATTATGAATTTAATTAAGACTAGAAATCAAATACATGTTTGATTTCTTGTCTTAATTAAATTCATAATACATAAATGTTTAATAATACTGATTTATATTAATCTAATTTAATACGTATAATAATACCAACTATATTTTGAATTGCTTATTTTTGAATTTTTTGTTTGCTCTTAGAACTGAGGATGAATGTATAACATTCAAAACTAGTTTTCAATAAAACAAATTTATAGAAGTGGCAAATAATTTATCAATCCCTAATTTTATTTTACACATTTGATTTACCTAGGCTTGTCAAATGTGTAAAGGCACTATTATATAACATTTATTATTTATAACTATCTTATTCTAAGGTGACATAATGCCCTTAAGGTTCACCTCCCATATGTTTCTTCTTTTTCTAACCAGATTGGAAACCTCTGATCTAGCCAAATCTGATTAAAAATTCATGTTACGATAGTTGAGAATAATTAACGAAGTTGGGGATATATAACAGATGCTCAATATACAACAAATCTTATTTACCTTTAAAATATATATATATTTTAACAATTATGTACACATGGTTACAATTAATACCCAAGCTATTACTATATACATTACCAGAAAATATTACTCATAATAAATTTTAATGAGAAACATTTTTATAAGTTTGGTTTTCAAAACTCTTAATGAAATTCCTATGTCACCTTCTTATAAAATCATAAAAATATAAAATAATTTATCACTCATAAGTTCATATGGGATATTATTTTAAACATTAATAAATTACTAAAAAATTCAGACATGATAAAAAAAAAAATATTTTGATAGGAGATTAAAATACCATTTAAAATGTATCATATTCATAAATAATTTCATGTCCTAAAAATAATGTCAATCACACATTCATTTCAGAAAAATATACTGAAATAATGAATGACTTGATAAGTGCATACATTTTTAAGAAAACTGAACATTCTAATCTTCACTCAAACAAAATAATCAGCCTGGCAGAGCAAATAAAATATATATACATAAAAATACAATGGTTATGCAATGACAAACAAATAAATAAAAAATAAAATAATTTTCATCTTTCCATAATTACATTCTCTCAACAGTTTTAGTCAAATACTTTACTTTACTCAAATACTAATAATTTGAAACACTTTTAATAGAAAGCAAGAAAAAACACTATATATTACTAAAAAACCAAACAAATACAGTTCCTAGCTGCAAACAAAAATTTTGGTTGTTAAGGTAATTTTCAAATTTGATTCTTTACAGAAAAAAGTAGTTCATGCAGAAATGACGGTGATTAGATTTCAAAATGAAATTGGAATAAATTAAGTATTTCTCAATTTATTTTATGTGTTTTGTTGAGCTTCAGCTTTAAAATATAATTTTTTAAAAAATTGCTCTGTGACATTTCATAACTGTACCTACATTAAATCGTACAATTGTTTACATTTTTTTTTCCAATGCTATCGAAGTCACCAAAAATGTTTGTGAAAATTTGATAGACTTTTGGCAATAATAACTTTTAGATATATTAAAAAAAAAAAAAAAAGAAAGAGCAATAATTCAAATATTCTCAGATGGAACATTCCTTAGACAAATATTCGAGATTCATTCCCAATTAAAAATAATAATAATAAAAATGTGTAAAAAATAAAAACTTTATATTATTTTTGAGTTTGACAACTATATTGTACAATGAATTGTTAAGAAGTATACAAAATTAATGGAATACACTCAGATCTAAAAATATATATTAATACAGTGAAATAATCAAATTTCATATTAATCTTTTAAAATTACATTTATTTTACAATTGAACAATAATTGGCTCATCATTTAAAGATTTTCTGATGATTTTGGGCAAATGGCAAAAAAATCTATAATAAAAAAAAGAAAGATGGTAACCATTCTTTATAAAGAATTTAAATCAATAATTATAAACATTGTCGACAGATATCATAACAATAATATTTTAAATTAAAATATGGAAATTGCACATGTAAAATTTTGTTTTGCAAAGGAGTATCTCACTTATCATATATAATAAGTCTCTGTAAACATTTCTCTTATAATATAAATAAATGTATCTCTGTTTTTATTATTATGTTTTATATAATAATGCTATAAATTAATAAAAATAGAAACAATTACGACTAGCAAATGTAAAAATATGTTGCAATTTTACCAATAAAACTAATTTATAGAAAAATTAAAATAGATATCATCATACTATAGCATATCAGTTCCATCTCACAATATACATAAACTTTTTTTCTTTTTAAAAATGTGGTATTCTATTCTATCATAATATTTACATTTTAAGGCACTTTATTTTTATTTGTTTTAAAATTTTATACAGGAATAAAAATCATCACAGATATCAAACTTTAACATGTTCAACTCAACGCGTGGTTCCTTTCTCTACATGATGCCTCCTTAAGAGATTGAAAGTAGTTTATTCTTCTAACAGAAGGTGATAGTGGCAAAGATGTCATTGCAAAAATATGTGCCTAAACCACTGGCAGCTTAAACTACTAGAGAAATTTTTATACCATCAGTCTTCCATGTCAGGTTGAACATGTTAATACGTAGTTGCAAACTAGAATATCATCAAGAATGCAGTAATTACATTCCTTATTAAATTTAACAAACCCTACAACTTGCTAATAATCAAGCACCTATCAGCTTCATAATTCAGCAAGTTGCAAGATTTTGTTTTCAAATTCACTAAGTATCTTCACTTATCGAAGATCCCACATCACTATCACCAGATTTCTTAATCCCATTTGGCATTTGGTGATAATGAGTTTTTAATGAGCTTCCTGGTCGACTATAATCAAGATGATCATAAGTTTCCTCTGCAACAACAGATATAACTCAATGCATCTAGTGAAATTTCTCTTTTATTTATATTAATTTTAAAAACTTACTATTACCTTGCAATTTTTTAGCATTATCTTTTAATTCTTCATATAAATGATCTTCTTTATCTAATAAATCCTCTTCTGGATTATGATATACATTTGGATTGGCAAGGTCAGCCTCTTTGTTCTTCATAAGAATTGAACCACCCTGAGCACCTATAACAGATTAAATAAATAAACTGAATGTAAAGAGAGGAAGCAATCAAATATGTTAAATTTCAATACAACTGAACCTCATTTATTACTATTATGTGAAATGACAACACTTAATTTTTTTGAATATGTGGACTTTAGTTTGTTTAGATTGTCTGTAGTGAAAAGACTGCAGTTTATTGAATGCAATGTGTTACAGAGTTTTCAACTTTTTCTTTATGTTTCAATCTCTTTTTTTTAAACATTCACTGTGTTCTCATTTTTCTTGAACTGGAAAATACTGCTTCATTGGTCCATAACAAAATTCTTATCCACATAAATTTGTATAAGGACTGTTATAAAATATTCATCACTCCATGATATCCACATTTCACTATCCTGGGCCTCTTCCAGTAACTGATGCTATTATTATTTTTTTGAAGGTGTTTTAGCTGACATCCTTCGTAATGTGCTGAGTCAGCTAAATCTATTTACATTATATTAAGAAGCCAAATGGTCCAAATTGGAGTATGCTTGGCTCTTAATAATGTTTTGTATGGTTGAAACCTAAATGTAAATGTAGTCATATTTTCCCTGAAAATAATAGACTATTGCACTTTATTGAAGGTCATTGGAGAGGTGACGGTAGTGCAGTTTATACCCGCTTCATATCACATTTAATATATATATATATATATATATATATATATATATATATATATATATATATATATATATATATATATATATCAGTTAATCCTCCACTACATTTAGGCATTTCCAGTGGTCTCCTTTGGATCAAATTAGCAGAAATTCAGTATTTAGGATTGTTTTCTAGGTGGAACAACACTATAAAAGTGAGAGTAAATTTAAGTCAGAACGTTTTTTTTTGTTGAGGCTTTGGGGGGCTCAACTTTTTTTTCCAACCCCTGCCATTTTGATATTTTCAATTTCGTATTTTAGTGAAAATAAGACCTTAGTGAAGGAGTTCAGCTGCTCATTTTTTTTTTTTTTTTTTTTTCATTCCCCTGAAGTAAATTGGCATGGCACATAAGTACTTTTTAATGGAATATATGATTTGGTGAGACCTGACAAGCTTACCTATCATCAGGTATTAAACTTTTTTTAACAAGTTCTGTTCAAGAGTTAATCATTCATTGTAGTCATTGCCTACAATAAATACAATTTCAAATACATTGAAAATGAGGTTCAACTGTATTTTCATAAAGATATTCCACACTAATCATCTGTAATAAAAGTAATATATTTTAAACAAGGAAATAAAAACAAATATATAAAAAAAAAGAAGCTGACATCACAGAAAAATCAAACAAAACGTAAACAACAGAAATGCAGATCTCATCATTTTAATAAGTACCTTTCAGAAATCCAGGCTCAACTCGATAAGCTTCCAATTTTTCTTTTTTCAAGTTTGAACTTTTCAAATTATTAATGAACTGATTATTAAGAGGTGATTCTTCATCCCTTATAGTTGATCCAAAAGAATACACTGGGTTATCGAAGTGATTTCGGTCTATGGAAAAAAAATATTACATAAGAAAGATGAGTGAATGATAACTAAATAAAATACAGTTTTGTTAAATGCACAAAAAAATGTTTAAAATAAATATTAACATATTTATCGGTTAATTGATTAATAAAATAACAAGAAAAATAATAAGCTGTTGTTAGTTTATGTACTTTTTTTGAAATGTTTATATTACAATTACTCATCCTTTCTTATCTAATATTACACCTTGCAGTATTGTTTTATAAATTAAAAATTCTTCAAGAAACAGCTAGTTAGCCGTTGAATAATATTAATTAAAACAAATTAGTTGAGTTTCAGGCCAATTTTAATTAAATATTGAGGAAAAATCTATTATCAAGAATATGTCTGAAAAATGGAAACCATAAAGTTAACCTCATATTTCTAAGATTGTTCCAATGAACAAAAAACACAAAGGAAAACAAAAATAAGGTATCAACATTGAATCTATAGATGGAACCATCCTGGAAAAGATCAATTCTAATAGTAGTGTCGGATTTACATATAAAATACCGGCTCCTTACCTGGGTCTATTTTCACATTCTTTTTTTTTGTTATATATATTTTAGAGGCCTCAGGTCTCATTTATTTGTGTCCCCCATCACGACGCCGGCCATGTGCCACTGAGGACACGCCAGAAGGGGGCTGCCCAGCTGGATTAAGCACCACCTCGCTAGAGTTTATCACTTCTAGAAGCCCTTCCTCCCCCACTTGCAAGACAGCTGCCATGGGAGACAGAAGCATCACACTGTGTTGCTCTCACATAACTGCTCTCTGAAGCATAACTTTTGCTATAATCAACTCCCAACCCTCACTACCCTCGACAGAGATGGACCCTGCACAGAAGCAAGTCACGGGGCCTCAAGGAGACGTCTATTCAGATAAGACACTCTTTCGAGTATACTATGAGATTTGACCCCCAAATCCTCTGTTAATCAATACAATAAATTAAGTTAATTAAATCACACTTACATATTAACGTTAATTGCCCCTTCAGGGATATAATTTATTACTCAATAAATCTATATTAACATGAGATGGCGTACTTCTTATCTCACCTTCACGAGTATCAATGACTCTTTATTTTTAAGTTTCCCGGATATAAGGTATGCACAGGCCCCCCAGTATTGAACAAGTAGAACAACAAGTAACTATCGAGCTGAACAGAAAGCTATCATAGGAGTCTGCAAAATTTCTTCACCTCCTTTCTCTAATAACATAATTATATTTCCATACTCTATGAAAAACTATCTATTAAGTGATGATAAATCAATACAATCTCCCCTCTCCCCAAAAAAATTTGGTTTCACAGTTCGAATAAGAGGCTGATTCTGCAAAAAAATTAGTCCTAAAATAGATATCTGAGTACTCAGGAATTACAGGCAATGAAAGAGAAGGCTCTCTGATGAAAGTTGACTCAAATAAGGCACAATTGTATCGACTTTTCAACATAGATGATGTAAGAACAATAAATAAAGCGGCTAGGGAGAAGTGGCAGGCCTCTCACCCACACGTAGCTCTTAAGATGGCTACTTAAAATTGAGAAGGAAAGAACAAGTATTGATACTATGACAGGATTGGAACAAATCAGATGAAATCCAACATGAATAATGAATTAAAAATAGGAAATATCCGTCATGGAACTGTGGAGGCCTGAACTAACATCTTAACACATACTGCAGATCTACAAACTATAGGATAGTTTAAGAAAAAAGATTCAGCCTGTGACTGTATCAATGAAGGAAAAAGCCTGAATCTTATTTTTATCTCCTGATTTGGACAAGCTGAAATTGTTGTTTGTTTATTAATTAGGTTTTACACCATTAGTAATCCAACTAGTGCAGGGTTGGTTGGTCCTACTAGTTTCAACTCTATTTCAGCCAGAGATAAACAAATCCCCCTCTTCTCAGCAGAATTTAAACCTGTTCTAGACATGGTAATTCACATGTTTAATTATTCATTTAATTTATTTTAGCAGCACATGTAATATTACAAACTCATAACAATATTCTATTAAGACCAAGTCTAAAAATGACCTACAACAAAAATTGACAAGTTAATCAATATCACTAGGTTTCAAATCCAAAGTACCACTATATTTATATTATACAGACAAAATATAAACTTTCAAAAAATGGAAACTATTCACTGAATATTTTTTGATGATGTTACTTTTGATGGTATTAAAAATTTCAAAACATAAAAATGAATCTAGAAAATATATCCATGCTACTTTAATTAGACATAAAACCAGACCATATTATAAGATCCTCAGTTCCAATAAATAAATGAATATATATATATATATATATATATATATATATATATATATATACAGTGTATACAGTGGAACTTCTCTTAAATGGAGATCACTGGGGAATGATGATTTGTCCGGTTACTAGAAGTGTCCGCTTATAATAAAAAAGTTTTTAAAATACGAACCTGACGAAAATCTAAAACAGCATAAAAAATTAAATAAAATGAAGTTGAACTTGGAAAATGCAACAAACTACGTAAATAGAGTTTTTAATGATTTAATTTTTTTTTTATTAAATAAATAAATCGTACATGTTTGTACAATAAATATATATATTTACACATATCTACTTATGCGTTAAAGATAAAGTTATAGGTACATCATTGTTTTATTTGGCAGTACTCTAAAACATAATGCTGTTTCATCACAGTTAAAAATATATTTTCCTAAATAACGATCATATAACTGTTTAATCTTTGCCGACGGCGTCTACTGATGTTCCTTCTCCACACGAAGCTTAGTAACTTACTTCATGCAAAGCTTTAAATTTCTATAACCAACCGACAGAAGCTTTAAATTCGGTTTATCCTAATGCTTGGGCGACTTCTAATGCCTTTTCTCCTATTAAAGGTCCACTAATCATTATGTTAGCCATCCTTGCTCGAAAAACCAATCATAAATTAACTAGTCAATTTCAAGGCCTCCTGTTTTCAAAAAAGTTATTTTTGAATCAGTATTTTCCTGCTTGCAGCAAAATTAATTATTTATTTTTTAAAGTTTCGGCAACTGGTGTTTTTCCGATATTAAAGTGAGAAGAGAGCTTCCTTTATTTAACTTGTTAAAACAGACTGGAGGGGGATAAAAAAATGTTCTTTCAAACAGCAATGATTTGTTTACTTACAAATAAGGGAACACCCACTCTGCCGTTATATGAAATAAAAATCTAAAAAATTACCTTAGCAGGCCATATTAGCTATATCCATCTGCCTTTTGATGAAATTATGTTTTTTGTTCTACGGTCTGCTTGAAAGAGGCTTTTTCGAAAAAAAAAAAAAAAAAGGACTAAATCTGTGTCCCTGTCTTAAAAGGTCCGGTTAATAGAAGTTGAAAATAATGCAAAGTAAATGGCATTATGCTGGTGAAAATAAAACTGTCCGGATATGAGAGATGTCCAGTTGTCAGAAGTATCCGTTTGGGGAAGTTCCATTATATATATATATATATATATATATATATATATATATATATATATATATATATATATATATATATATATATATATATATATATATATATAATTTATTTAACAATTAAAAAACAAACAAACTATAACTATAGAATAGAATTCCATTAGATACTGATTTTTTCTATCAATTTATGTTAGCTATTTTGTTAAAATTTATAGAACTTATTGATTTTAATTATAAAGTAAGACCCAGTAACTTTTTAAAAATTTAAGTGAACTTTTTCTTACCAGATCCTTCTGGATTTGCTGTATAATGGATATTGCACATTTGAGTTTTGAGGCTTTGAACCCTTCTTCTGTAATACAATACTATTAAAACAATGATAGCAGCAACCAGAATAGTAAAGCAGGTTCCACCGACAATTGATCCTGTACCGCCCGTTTTAGCTTGCTCTGTTGGATCAAGCACACTCTTTTCTGTTAACGGAATATCACAGTTCTCACCTAAGTAGAAAACAATACATATAAAATATTTTATAAATTCATAAGGACTCTTAAGTTTCTAACAGTTGAGACAAATCATTACATAAAAATAAATATAATACAGTAATACATACCAGTAAATCCTCTCTTACAGGAACAACCATCTATTGCATGGCAGATGAAATTGTCATTTTTACATTGGCATAATTTCATACAGTATTCTCCATAATAATTATCTGGGCAAACTGTAAAATACAAATAAATATTACAATTTTGATGAACCTTAATAATTAGATACATTTTTTTAAAAGCTTGCTGAACAGCTTAAAGATTGCAGCCTTTGTTGAGCAATGAAATAAACTAGATTGATAAATTAAATAGCAGCATTTTTTTAAAAAAGCTTATTATAAATGCTACTTTTTGGGTGATGATAATGTTTCTTTTACAAGGTGCTTGAAATGTGCATATTTTAAACAAAAAAAAAAAAAAAAAGCATACTTACATTTATAAACCAATGAAAGTGAGGAAACAAAAAAAAAAGAAGAAAAGTTAGAAGAGTTTATATGGTAAAAAAAATATTAAATCCTAATATTCTGCCTAAAAATAAATTACAATAAAAAAAAAATGCATTGAAGATAAAAATACTAAGAACAGCAGCTTCTGGATCAGGGAAAGTAACAGCACTTTTGAAGAGAGAGTTGCTGCCGTGAGAAGGCTTAATGCCCTGGAGAATTGGGGTACGATAGAAAATTCTAAAAAGGATCCCATTGTGAAAAAGGAGGTATTGACATGTTAATAATAAAATAAATAAATAAATATTAATAATACAAAACAAACAGAAAGTTCATTTTAGACAAATAATGCATCTAAAAAATGATAGAGAAAGTTCTAGATTAATATGACTATCAAGATGACCTTTTGAATTTGAACAAAACAAAACCTATTCAGAAATTTTTTTTTTTGTATCCCTTAAAAATATGAATAAATAAAAAATGATTAGATAAATAATAAAATAAATTTTAAATAGTTAACTAGTGAGCCATACAATTCACTGATGGTCACTTTATGTATTTGTTTATGAGAATGAATAAAATGAAATTTTTTTTTTCAAAATTACTTACTCTGGCGGCACTGATGACCAAACCATCCAGGCTTACAATGACACATTCCATCAAGGGGTCGACAAGTTCCATTATTTTGACACTTGCAGACGTAAGAACAATTGGCTCCATAAGTTCCATTTTGACATGGTTCAGAACACTTTGGACCTTGCCAGCCAGGGAAACATTGGCACTGACCTGAATTAATACAATTTCATAAGAAATTAGTAAAATTTTAAAAGTTTATAAAATTAGTAAAAATTATAAGAAATGAATATGAATAATCACCAGTTACATGATGACAATCCCCATTTTTACAATCACAAGAGTGTTGACAATTTGGACCATAGGTCTCATTTGGGCAAGGATGTTGGCACATGGGCCCAATATAACCTGGTCGGCAGGAATATTCTCCAGTCACGTGATCACAAGACATATTTTTACCTAAAATTAAACAAAATAAATATTTATCTATGTGATTTTAATAATATTTTAAAACTATGACAGCTTTATTTATAAATGGGACAAAATATAATGAATCAAAGTTAACATTAAACAGTAAATTCAAATTTTGTTTATTTTAAAAGAAGAAATAAAAAATTTAAAAAAAAGAAAGCCCATTGAAAAAGAATTTGAAAAAAAGAAAGGAGCTCAACATTTCCTAGAAACAAATAAAGGATAAAGAAGCAACTAAGTAAAAATTAAAACTTTCTATATTTTTAAAAATAAGTGATTTTTTTTTTCCAACTCCCCAGTCTTACAGCCTGACTCAAGTCAAAACTTTACTGAGAGGAAGACCTAGAAACCACTTTACTAAGAGGAGTCACAAGTATAATTTAACTAAAAGAAATTGATTTTATCAATATAAAGTTAAATCATTTACATATTTTTTACCTACCTGAACTCTTGTTTTGACAAGTTTGCGAGCATAAGGTACCAAACGTACCCGGGCGACAAGCAAGTTCACATGTATCACCCATCCAGCCAGCAGCACAAACACATTCTCCACTATCTTGCTTGCAAGAACCATTATGGCCACAATGACAATCTTTAGAGCAATCATCACCATATTTTCCAGGTTCACATTTGGAGTCACAAAGTACACCTGAATGAAAAATTTCCATAATGAAAAAATATATTAACAATAATATTTTAAAATAATAATATACCTATCTACAAAGCAAACAAGTATAAAATATGTCTATAAATGCATTTGTTGGCACCCCTAACCACAAACCATGGAAACACAAAATCAATCCCAGGAAAGGCTCATGTCTGCTTAACCTCATTAAGATAATTCAAGAGATACTTGTAGAAAGAAGCAATCAATAATATTAACAATTCGCATCATCCCACTAAATATTCATAATCCTATTTATCAAAATTTCATATCTTGGTGTAGTAATTGTGCCACTGAATATGACCAATTTTAACATGGCCCATTTGAGGATTTAAATGGTGTCATTTTGGGCCACTTAGCCTCATGGGATAACTGAGTTACTATGTGAAAGAAAAAAACAAAAGCGTATTGACCATCCAAATATAATAAACAAGCATATCATTTGTCACAGGGGTATTTTTTAGTTTCTGAAAGAAATTTTAAAAGTTTTCTGGATTTATTTTAAATAAGTTCATTCTAATTCTATTATATACCCGCCTCTATTTACACAAACTACCAATATGATAATAACTGATTAGGTAATTTTTTTCTTCATCCTCCTCCAGTCGTACAGTAACTCTGTAAGTGGGTTGTGTATTTGCATGTGTATGTGCCAAGTAAAACAGCATATCACACATATATGATATGTGATATATATTGAGGCAATTTATAAACGATCTCGAACAGTTTGAAAAGTGATAAAATTAATCATGTCCCTTCATAACAATATAATTTTTTTTTCCTACCATAGTAACCATATATGAGGGTCCTGTATGTAAAGCAGAAATCATTTATAACGGCATCAGATATAAGGAACAACTGGTTGTAACCTCCAAAATCTCCGGTCCCATGAAATGTCATAGGTAAAATGCATAGGAAACCGCTTATGACATACAACCATTTATAATGTACAAATCGGTTATAAAGAACATATCTCAGGATACTTTTAGCTGTTTGCTATCGATTATAGTGAACAAGAAGTTAATATAAACACAGCTCCCAAATTATTTCTGGGATTTCTCACTTTTCGAACTTAACAGTCTTTAGCAACATACACTTGACTCTCAGTTTGATTTGGTTTACGAATAACTACGTATGTCTCGTCAGTCAATGTCTGTTGAGGCAATAATTTCTTGAATATAGTGCGAGCAGTCCCACAAGTGAAATGGGAATGTCCCAGTCTACTATATTGGGATTTTTGGAAATTTGGGAAAAACAAAGCAAAGATAATAGAAAAATTCAACAAGAGCCATAAATTTGAAAAAATACGAGCCTGGTTTTTATTACTTTTATTCAATATATAATTAAAAGTTAAACACATACATATATTCAAAATTATATAAATATACATATGCATACCTAATATTTACAATAATATTTAAATGTATCAATTATAAAAATATGTAGGAATGTGAATTAATGCCATTAGCAGGTTCGAATTTCAAGTTTACTCAAAAACTTTGAAAAATCATTGTTAAATTACTTGGGCATTATAAAAACTTCACTATGCACATAAACACATATGTATACATTGGATGTGATGTTCAGATATAACGAACTGTTCACTATAAGCGGCATTTTGGTTATAAGGAATATTGTTTATAATATACAAAATTTTATGGCCCCCTGAAGTTTGTTATAACCAATTTATGCTGTATAAATTTTAGAGATTCCATGCTATAAATGAGTATATTATCCATACAATAATATTTTAGTGCCTTTTGATATGAACATTTTATGAAAATACTAAAGGATAGAATATGAAAAAAAAGAGATAAATAACACAAAAGAAACATCAAAACAAAAAGTGAGATAAAAATAGTAAATGATAGGCACCATAAAATCACAACTTATTCCATTTGTTTATTTTAGAACTATGTAAAACCTTGGATTAAAACTTTCTTACACATTCTAAATTCACTATCAGATAAAATAAAATTTACATTAGAAACAGAGAAAAATAATAAAATTAGATTCCTAGACATCAACATAATCAAAAATAAAAACGGTCAACTTAATACTTCGTGGTGTAAAAAATCGGTGACAAGCAATAGATACTTAATTGGCATAGCAATCACAACCGAAAACAGAAAATCAATACCGCAAAGAATTTAATAGACAAAGCCAAATTAACGGCGGATGATGTTCATATTAAAGAAGTGAAAACTCAAATATTCGAGATCCTACGTGACAATAGGTATCCAATTAGACTAATAAACAAATTATGGTATAAAAATAATAATAAAAATAAGAAGGAATATACAAACCAGTCTAAATACCAACTCACAAATCAGCATAAAAATAATGGTACGGACAATAGAAATAAAAAAACACCCAATTTAATTACTAATTATTTAAAAACTAAACAAACCTCTAATCAAAATAATAATGATAATCAAGAACTGAATACTCTGAACCATAAAAATAACGAAAGTAACCATAAACTAATTGCCGATAAATATTTTTCAATAACATACATTAAGGACCTAACAAGAAAAATTGAAAAGGCATTAAAAAAATACAATTTAAATGAAATAAAATTTGGAAAAAAGCCTATTAATAAATTAAATAAAATATACTCTAGAACTAAAGACATTATACCCAAAGAAAAATTAACCAATGTCATATACAAAATAAAGTGTAAAAATTGCAATGACAAGGCATATTATGGACAAACTTCACAATGGTTCGAACGCAGAATATCACAACATAAACAGAATTGCAAGTCAAAAACTACAAAATCTAAATTGGCTACCGGATTGTCGCAACATATGTCTAAAAATAAGCATGAATTCGATTTTGAGGCTGCATCTATTTTGCATAAGGAAACTAATATAAATAAACGAAGAATAATAGAGTCCATCTTTATTACCAAAAAGCTAAAAAGATCCGTTAATCAACAAACAGACGTAGATAATTTAAACACTTTCTATGCCAGTACAATAAATAAAATTAAAATATAAAATAATCAATTAATAAAAATAAATAATCAATTAGCTCGAAATAATCCCTCCAGTCGAGACTTGATAACACAAACCAACTCCACCGCTTATCTTTCCCCACTCCTAAATTCGGACAGTCATGCTTCAATCAGCACCCTAAATGGATGCATTGATTCAAGAAGGAAGATAATATCAAAAAATGAAGGGAAATGATACATTGATGACGTTTTGTTTTTAAATATAAACAATTAAAGAAAACTTGAGAATGGCCCAAGATGGCCGAAACATTGTTCTAATGTAAAATAAAAAGCATGGTGACCGTATGGCCTTTTTCTTTCTATGATAATAACTAATTAAATAAATGGCATCAAAAACTAAGAAAACGACTAGAAAATTATAATAAACTTTTGAAATGGTTTGTCTCCAATAGGACAAACATCGCTAATAAGAATGCCTATTTTATTTTATTCGTAGTCATCAAATTTTAATAAATCAAAAATAATTACTTAGTTATTAAGAAAATAAATAAATAAGATGATATTAGATTGTAAAATCGTACCATTCCAAGGATTGTTACAAACACAACTTCCAGTCACAGGATCACAAGACTTGGTATTTTCTTCAACACAGAAACATTTTTGTTTGCATCCAATACCAAAAAAACCCTCATCGCATTTTTCACTACAATCAGGGCCTTTAAATCCAGGTGGACAGATACAAGTACCTGAAAACAACTTTTCTTAATAAGAATTTGCAGACAGAAGAAACCATATGAATGAAATTCAGTATTCCATCACACTGCAAAATAAAAGTAATTAGGAATTGATAAATTATATGCCACTTCTATAAATTTGTTTTATTGAAAACTAATTTCGAATGTTTTACATTCATCTTCAGTTCTAAAAACACACAAACAATTCAAAAATACATATTTTTGATAAAAGAAACAAAAAGATCTTTTCTGTTTGATATAATCCATTTAAACCTTGGTGAGTACCAATATGTATTTGATTTCTTGTCTTAATTAAATTCATAATTCATAAATGTTTTATTAAAATTATAGAAGTGGCAAATAATTTATCAATCCCTAATTAGATTGATCCTTCTATACCATCATGCGGATGTCAACTGCAAAATAAAACAATATTTTAGAACTTCAAAGCCAAATTTAATAAAATTATATTTGCAAAAACAAATAAATTTCTAAACGTAATACGTTCTTTGATGATTTTTTGTCATTTTAATTAATAGTTATAAAATATATATATATATATATATATATATATATATATATATATATATATATATATATATATATATATATATATATATATATATATATATATATGAACATAATATATATATATATATATATATATATATATATTATATATATAATATAATATATTATATATATATAATATATATATATATGAACATACCATTTACCGGCTCACATGCACCATTGTTTTGACAATTACACTGCTCTGAACAATTTTTTCCATACATGTCTTCTGGACATGGTCTTTCACAAAACAAACCTTTCCACCCTAAAATCAGAAGTTAAAATATATTAACATGTATAATAATTTCATAATTGACACGAATGTATATTTAAGAAATAGTAATTGGTAAATTTATATGTGAAATAAACTCTGAAAATCAGTAGGATTAATTACTACTTTTTTAATTATTGGAAAAAAAGCTAGTTATTTTAACTATAAAGTATACCTGGAGGGCAAAAACATTCCCCTGTTTCTCCGTCACATTGTCCACCATTATTGCAATTACACTTAACCGCACAGTTTTCCCCATAGAATCCACTAGGACAAGACTCACTACAGTTTTTACCATGATAACCTATAAAATAAAGTAATATGTAGTATTTTAAAAAATAGATGCTTATGCTTCCTATTAATTAAGATTACAAATAATTATGATATATTATTTTTTTAAATTTCCTAGTAAAATAATTACTTTAGTTTTCTTTTCACATAATTAAGTTCTCAAGTTAAAATGTATTGAACCAAATAGATTTATGCATAAATGTTTTTGATTGGAAACTTATAGTATTTTTTCTCATACCTTATAAATATAATCATAAAATCAAATAAATTTGTTTGATGACTTACCAGCAGTGCACTGGCAAGTACCATCGATTGGTGAACAGAGTGCATTATTAAAGCAATGACACACATTTTTGCAACCCTTTCCCCACTGATAAAATGGACATGAATTAGAGCACTGTTTACCATGAAACCCTACAGCACATTCACATCTCCCAGTCCAAGGATGACATCTAGAATGATATAAAAAAAATGAGAAAATATAAGTCAAAATAGTTAACTCAAAGTAATTAAATAAAACTCTATTTGGGTTAGCTATTCTTTTTAAGATATTTTTTTAGGACTTAAAAAGGAACTAACTAAAGAGATACCAGTATTTTTTATTTACTAACAAATAAAGTGCATTGTCATATAATATATAATAAATAATATTCATCTGAAATTAATCAAAAATGGTCAACATTTTATAAACCTAAAATAATTATTAGCTGTAAACATTCTAGTATATTTAATATTTTTAATAATAACCCTTTGTTAAAATAAAGAGATGCAATATTATGTCTATATCGAATAATATTAAAGATCAAAATTTTGAAAAAAAATTTATACTCCAGATAATAATGTTGATTATTGGATTTCCAGATAAGATACCAAAATATCTCAAAAGGATGTTGAACCACAATAAACAACAACACAAATGATGAGCATAGTAACTAGAGCAAACACAAAATAAAAACAAGAATTTGGAAGAAGGTAAAACATTATAATAACTTGAGTATTATATTATATTACTTATATAATATAATGCATTAACATTATATTACTTGAGCTAGCAACATTGCAAAAACAAGAATTTTGGGTTGGCTGGTCTTTTGATATTTTTTTTTCTTATTGAAGCTTGTTGGGAATGCGGCACATCTGGTTACTGAGAATGGTTACGTCAGTAGCGTAGCCAGGATTTCGTTTTGGGTGGAGTCCATTCAAGGATCTACTTTTAAGAGACCTACCCCGACCGTGGATGTAAGGAGGCTCTCTCTCTATATAATATTTGCTATGCCTAGGTATATTATTTATAAAATAAAATTCAAATAGGTTTATACAATTTTTGTTTACAGATATTATTATTAAGAATAAGTAATAGTATTTTGTAATTTCGGAAGGGGTCCAGACCCTCTGGACCTTCCCGGGCTATGCCACAGGGTTGTGTTTACTACTGTACATCCCATTTGCACATATACAAATGTGTTATTTTCAAGTAATTTTATTCAAAGGATTTCTTTTTCATAATTTTTCATATCCTTTAAGAATATAAATTTAAATTGCCAGACAGTTTCGTTGTTGCTAAGTCCTTGCCAGATACTGTTTTAGTAAATAAAAGAAAACATTTTCAAACCATTTTAGTCTAGCTGAAATTTTAATATGATATAGTTATCAAAGAACCTAAAATTAATTTGTCAGATAGAAATTCAGTTTTTTATTAATAGTCAGACTGATTTATAACAGAGCGCATCTCTGCATATGTATATATATAAAAAAAAAAAAATACCTGTACCACTACAATCCATGAAGGGCCTTGGGTTCAGTACTTGACAACAGTTGTGCAAGGAAATGATTCGGCTGAGATCAAACTCAACTGCCTAGGTTTTCCCCCAATTAAGGAGTAACCATTTTATAGAAGCTGGGAAAGCCCCAGGAGGGTCTACCGATCCCACAGGGTCGATCCACGACTGAGTAAATATTTATTTATTTTATCCCGGGATCTTGAGATTAGTAGCACAGTACCCTAACCACTGAGTTACCCCACTTCCTCATATGTATATAGATGTTTAATAAAACTAAATAAACCCTATTAATAAATTTTTCATAGTTTGTCGTGAAAGATCAGAATTATTCCCCTAGTATAAGAATACCAGGTGAATAATTCTGTGCTTAGATGACGAAATGTTATAAATCACTTTTTTCTGAAAAAGGAGTTTTTCACATTCCGGCATATAATATAATGTATAATATAATAATATAATATAATATAATGCAAAACATCTCAAATTTGTTTTATAAGACTTTTATATCAATAAAGATAATAAACTAGATTTTGGTAAAAATTTGGTTGCAGGAAATTGTACTTTATCTGAAACTGTTTTATTTTTTTACCTGTCTTCTTATAAGGAATGAATAGGAATCGTCCTAAAAATCACAAACTGAGATTTTCATGGATAAGCACATTTCAAGGTGCGTACTAACCGTTTTTAACTTTTTTGTAATGATGTGAGTGTGTGAACGGATGTGTGGATGTCGTATACAGTAACTGATGCCAATAGACGTTGTGACGCCGGATGTCTTTTTTGAGATACAGCTATCTTCGGAAATTAGTAACCAAATTCAGGATCAATTTTTGAGACACCAATTTAGAGTTTAATAGGCATGTTTAAGGAAGCCATGTGGTGTCCACATCAGATATTTTTTCTACAAATATTCATAACTTGTAGGAACACAGATAACTTGAAATGGTCACCTGGTAGACAACCCATGGATCAATAACAAATCCTTTGGAGACTGATTTGGAAACACTTTTCAAACTGACTAAAATTTGTGTTCAAGGACAGGGGACAGCAATGAATTGTTCAAGATCTTCAGATTATAGCTGTTTAGGTTCGGCATCTAAGACCAGTATCATATCAGAGCCAAATTTTACATAAACTAAAGATATTTCATAAAAAAAAACAGGTTATCGTCTTACCCTCTTGAAAAAACAAAATCACGATTCCTGATTAAATTTCACAGTTTACAGTCATACTTGCTATGCCTGGTCAGTTGGAGTTGCCTGCTGCAGACTAAAATGTCTCACTTACATGTGGTAGAGGGAATAGTCATCTGAGAATTCCTAATTAATGATTTCCGATTTCCCATTTCCGAGCAATCAGTCATCCAAGTAATAACTTTAAACACCTACTGCGTTCATTCCTCATTAACCGCAGCCTCACACATACAAGATGTCCTAGATAATCACTAGATCCTAGTGGATTTCTCCTAGTGGATGTCCTAGATAAATTCTCTTTCAATTCTAGAATGTTTGGAACAACAGAATGAAATTTGGTGGATCCCAATTGGGTAGCCTGATCTTATTTTGAGGCATATTGCCGATTTTATAACCTACTGGAGTATTCCTCTAGTGACTCTAACTCTGGAATCTCCAATGGGATGGGGTAATTTTTTTTTACGGATTCGGGTAAGAAATGCACCCAGATGGGCGCTAATCACAAAAATATGGTCTTTATATAAAGTTCCAAATTTCTTTGAAGGAAAGCATTTTATTTTAGAAAACTATTCAAATACTGTTTTCTTATTTATTATTGCCACTGAAATACTTAGCATTCTGGAATGAAGGCAGACTCATTTCAAAATGATTTTAATTCTCAACAATGTTTACTTGAAGTTTTCTAAAAAAATGTTTTCCTTCAGAGAAATTTGAAACTTTTCATAAAAAACGTGTTTATGTAATTAGTGCTCTCATTGCACATCAGATCAAGAAAGTGCTTGACATGAATTCATCCTACAATTTCATTTCCTACCCGAATCCATAAAAAAAATTACCCCATCCCATTGGAAATTTAAGAGTTGGAGTCGCCGGAGAAATATTCTGGAAAGGTTACAAAGTCGAAAATATGCCTAAGTTAAGTTCAGTTTACTCAATTGGGATCCCTCAAATTTCATTCTGATCTTCCAACCATTCTAGAAGTTAAAAGGGAGACAGGTTATTTAGGACACCCTGTATATATAAATAGCATTAAACTAATCATAACTTAAAAAGGAAAATAAATTAGTAATGTCTTACGTTATTGTTTGATTTGGAGTACATTCACAATGATTTTTACAATCTGGACCATAGAGCCATTCAGGGCAATTCCTTTCTTCACATGTCGCTCCAGTCCAACCATTTTGGCATTTGCATTTACCACTGGATGCATCACATTCTCCATTCTTGCAATTGCAAATTCCTGTACAGTTGTAGCCAAATGTTCCAGCTGGACATTTTTCATTGCACTGTAAAATTTAGATAATTTAATAAATTAATTATGTTAAATTAAAAAAAAAAATTAAGAATAGAATGTTAGATATCACCTTTTCACCTTTGTACCCTGGAGCACAAATACAAGAACCATCGATATTATCACAAAGTGAGTTATTACAATCACAATTAAGACTACAATTTTCACCATACGTTCCAGAAGGACATCGATTACCGCAGACTTGTCCCTGTAGAATTTTTAAGACATTATTATATTTTTATTATGATTTTCATTAAAATGTATTTAAAACTAAGAATTAAAACATACAGTCCAACCAGGAGTACAAAAACATTCACCAGTAGCAGGATCACAACTGCCTCCATTTTGACAAAGGCATTCATGTTTACAATCTGACCCATGACGGCCTGGAGTACAAATTTTTTCACAACTGAAAATAACAACAGGTAATACTTAGCCAAGTACATATTTGACAAATAAATACTTGTTTTATACTGGAAAGAGAGATTCAAATAAAGGATAAGAAATCAACTTACAGTGAGCCAGTGTAACCATTTGGACAGATGCATTTGCCAGATACATGATCACATCCAGCATAGTGCTTACATCTACAAGTTTCAGCACAGTCAACTCCATACTTCCCTTCAGGACATGGTTCATTGCATAACTTTCCTAACCAGCCTTTCTTACATTCACAATGTCCTGAGAAAGGGTCACATGTAGAATTATTTTTGCATTCACAATCATGCTCACAATCTCTTCCCCATCTTCCTTTGGGGCAAGCTGCAACAGGAATGTATTGAATGTTATAAGGATATAAAAAATTAAATACTAAAATTAAACAAATGAAACCTGAATTTTTTGTTGTTTATTATCCGTATAAAATGTTTGTGATCACAAAACTCAAAAAGTAGTCAGTTGATTTTGATGCGGTTTTTACTAACATTTAGAGAATTTCTTCTGGAAGATTTATAAGCATTAAATTTTTCTAAATGCTCTCCCTAAGGTCCTAAATGGAGAAAACTGATTAAAAAAACAGGTAATTTTGAAATTTTTGTTATGATAACTTCGTATATATTGAAGCAAGTTTACTACAAAAACATTTTAACATTTTTTATTATTTTGTGAAAGTATCATTTATCAATAAAATCGGAAATTAAGGAAAAAAAGTGTAAGTGTAAGCTTTATTGCCGTTATGACAAATTTATTATTATTTTGATCTTGTTCCTAGAAAATGTCAAAAGGAAATGAGACGAATTCCAAACAATGCAGTCGATTACTAAGAAAATTTTTCACCGCTTTGGCCTTGGAATATCAACAGTCAAAATTTTTGTTGGTAACCGTTTGTTTCGTTGAAAGTTCTCGTAGCCCTCCTAAGAGTTCTAATAATTGAAGCAGAGAAATACAAAAAGTCTAAGTACCTCAAGAAAATGTTTTCAGAATTCAAGTTTCAACTTAAAAAATATTAAAGAAATATGATTTAATTACAAAAAATACATTTTTTTCTGATAATCAATGGTTGTATAAGTAATAAAATCGCATTTATAATAGTACTAACTTTACAATAAAAAAATGATTTTGTTTGTAAAAAACATCTTTTTTCTTCCTTTCCTTTCACTCCACATAGCCAAGTCAAAGAAAGTCAGAGAATCGAATTGAATAATGTGTTTCCTTGGTGAATCTGTGTTCACTATAACACTTTTATCTAATTTCCCATTCATGTCATATAACATTTGCAATAAAATAAAACAAAGTTCAAAGTTAAACTTAAATATTTTATTTTTTTCAAAGTTGTTTGAAAAAGTTTTGTACAAACTTTACAGTGTGAAGATGAATGACGATTAGGAATGATAAAAACAATAGTTCTGTCTTCTGTTGCTCACATTATCTCTAAAAAGTTAAACATAAAAAAACAAAAATAATTGAAATTTGGGAAGATATTTAGCTCACAATTCTTTTCATAGGAAACACTGTGCGCGTACAACTAATGTAGATATTAAAATTGAACAGCATAACAAATGACAGGCACAACAATAAGTAAACAACTATTTAATTATTATAATTTTTACTTTTCTTTTTTTTAAATCAATAATTTTTGTCCTTTGATTTATTACACTAATTTATAAACCTTTGCCATTAGCATCATGGTGGTCTCATATTTAATCCTATAAACAAATTTAAGATAAATAAACATCAAATAAGAAAGTGTTAAGAACACTTTTAATAGGATGTATAAAAAAAATTTCTATTTCAAGGGTTAAAATGAAGTTTATTTTTTTCTTACATAAAATTTTTTCTAACTTTCGAAATACAGTCCGTTACGTTGTATGGTTGTTTGCCATCTAGAAGACAGCTGTTTGATTCCCTGCCGGTACGACTCTTGGGAAGGAAAAAATCTTCAACTCCAATTTTTACCTCCTCCAATGTTTGAAATGTTTTCCCCTTAAGCCATTGTTCGGAAAAGATAAACGTCCGAAAGTATAAGATCAGGGCTATAGGGTGGATGCGGTAGAAGCTTGATGGCATCTATTTCAGCAAGTTTTGGGGGTTATTTCTAGACATATTTCTAGGCGACGTTCGGCTTGCAGCAAGGTGAGCTCATGTGGAACTTCTCTACATGCTTTCTTCTCTTTGCCTAATTGGTGTAAATGACGATTCACACTTGGCTGTGACAAACCAAGTTCAGAAGATAGCTGCAGTATACTTTTTGTGGTATCATCTTTAATAGCGTGTCATAGAGCCTCGCTGTCCACAAGCTGCCTTTCCAAGCTTGAATCACCACGTTCAAATTTGATGAACCACCTCCTCATAGGTTCCTCTTCAACTTCTCATATCAAACGAGTGGTTTCATTCAGAGACATTATGTTTACTAAATGATTAAGTATAGTATTAGGATTGAAAATATAACAATAACAACAACATTAGAATTAACAGAGATGTAAGAAAAAAATAAACTTCATTTTAACTTGTTAAACGGTCATTCTTTTTTTTTTTTTAAACACCCCATTAGTATGGTAGGAATGTTATCCTGTATTAAAATTACCAGAAACTTCGATTCAGAAGCTTTATTAATAAATGAATTCATAGAAGGCCTAATAAATCTGTAATATTTGATACTTTTAAAAAATGTAAGAATAATTTGTAAGCAGTTGGATAACTATTAATTATTATATTAAAACCAAACACAAATTTAAAACCATTAAGTACTTACATTTATCTGTTCCAAGAGGGCAAAGAAAAATAAAACAAAAAAGTGAGTCAAATATACAGGATAAATGCTACTACTATAATATTGTTTAAGAATTAAATCAGAAGTTTCATACAGTCATATTGGAATGAATTATGAAACTAAAGGAATAAAATATTAAAGGATCGACAACATATTTAAACAGATATATATATATATATATATATATATATATATATATATATATATATATATATATATAAAATATAAGAATCAAATCAAGTTTCGAGGAAATTATGTCTTTACACTTCTGTAATGGCAAAAGCTGTCAGTAAATATTGAAATCATAAGTAAATCTGTATATATATATATATATATATATATATATATATATATATATATATATATATATATATATATATATATATATATATATATATACAGATTTACTTATGATTTCAATATTTACTGACAGCTTTTGCCATTACAGAAGTGTAAAGACAAAATTTCCTCGAAACTTGATTTGATTTGAACATTTGATTCTTCTAGTTACTTCCGATCAGCACCTCACCTGGAATAACCAAATTTTCCAGGTCACAAGAAAATCCATTGGTGTCCTTAATAATTTCCAAGATTCCGTAATTCCATTCCTTAAAATACCAGACAGCTCCTAATATCCAGTCTTGTTTTCCTCCACTTCGACTGTGGCTGTTTGGAATAAAGAGAGCTATCTGCTGGGCTAGAGATGAGATTGAAGAGACTTATGAATTGTTTCATAATATTCATCTTCGGGTTTTCCAGGTGCTCTCATGTTTCTTTTTGGTATACCAAGTTGAGGTGGCTTTATCCAACTTTCCAACAGCAATACCTCCTTGGTATCTTTCTTTTCCAAATCCACAGAACAAAAATATCTTCCTACATCCACGATCTCCTCACTCTACATTCCTATATTAATTTTCTAAATACAAGATCTCAACCTATTGATTTATATATTCCTTCATAAGGAAAGCTTCTTTCAGCAAATCCTTTGTCATTCGTGCTACCTCTTATTGGAATTCTTTACCCAGTCTTTATTCATTCCCCTCCTCCACATTTTTCTTAAAACAACATTTAGTCCTTCACCTACTCCATAATCAAACCATCACACTGATGAAAACAGTATGTATTTCTGTAATAAAAATCACTACTAAACAATTAACAATACGCTTTTGTAAGCATTAAGTCAGACGAATGTACATAAAGTCTGAACATTGTAATTATTCTTAGAGGACCTTTGTCCCAGAATAAAATTATTTTTTTATTTCATTATTACAGTGAAATTTCTCTTATCCAATAGGCTCCCTCATCTGGGGTGAATAATGAGACAAAATTTATTTTTTAATTTTAGGTAAATAAAAACAGAACAGTATATATTACATTTGAAAGAAGGACTTACAGATAGAACAACGTGGGCCGCCATAGCCAGGCTCACACTTGCATTTATTTGGTTCTACACAAGTTCCATGCAAACAGTCTTGGGAACAAACAGGTTTACATTTGTTAGAAGAAGCAGCATAACCATCACAACAAACATCAACAGGCCTTGTTTTCGTTTTTACCTAAAAGTATAAATATGTAAAAATGAATAATATTTAAGTGCCTTTTTTAATGTAATATGCTGTTGTTAATTTGATAAGCTGAACAGATGAATCCATTTTTTTTTTTATAGTTGATTATTATTTATGAAGTAGATAATTGGTAATGTAGTTTATGATTAAACAAAATAATTAATTATTAAAAGAATACGGTAAATCTCTAATATTTAATAATTATGCTCAGCTTAAAAATAAATATCCCTACTAAATTCATAATCACCACTCCAAAAAAGATAGATGTAAAAATGACTAACTGATTAGAAAACAGAATATATTGTAGTGTAAAATATTAAATTAGGAATAAAATTATTTCTTTCACGTAGGTAATGCTGATTTTATAACGATAACTGTTAGTATAAATTTATTTTGATAGTTTTCGCCATATTCTTCATCATTTTGATATTCTTCTTTTTTTTGTTTAGGATAGATTTAATTTGTTTTCAGTTATATTAAAAATTAAATTTTAAGCATATAAACATTTGGAAACTTATCATTTTTATTTTAGAAAATAGGAAGTAGAAAAAAAATAAATAACTGACAGTATAAAAATAGAAGTAAAACATAAAATTAATAAAAATTACTGGATTTTTTTTATTTATTTTTATTCTCAATATTTTTAAATGTTTTATATAAAAGTAACCTCTTACCACCACAATGACATAACCAATAGTTCACGAAGGCATAACCAATTATATGTAATCTCCATATTTGTTCTATTATATTCAAATATTTTTTTATTCTGTTGTACATTTTTTTTATATATTTAGTATACACTTATTATTGTTTATTTATGAGCATCCAATTACTGATTTAAATATTTATCACTTAAAAATAACCAGCTATCATTTAACAAATTGAATATAAATAAATAAACATTTCTGATACAGACAATCTCATATTACCTCATCTTGGATAATAGTGTCAAACACAATTTCATATTTCGAACATCTCGGTGGAACTTTCAGACACCATGTGTAAGATTTGATTTGTCTCGGCTTTTTTGCTGTAACTTTTACTGTGACATTGTACCTAAAACAATATAAATCAAATTGATGAGCTCCACATTCCTTGATGATATGAATTTATCTTAAAAAAATTTAAATGTTTTTCAATTATGGGCATTAGTCATAAAAATGTGGATTAAAGAAAAATATAATGTTATGGATAAGTTTCAAAGTGCTGTGGCTTTCTTTCAGCAATTTAAAATAAATACTACAGAATCTTTAGTTTTGGAGGAAAAAAAACAACCCTTCCTGATTATTTACTGGAAGGCATAAGAACTCAACATTTTCTTTCTTAGTCTACACTAAAAAAAATATTGACTCAAATAGATAAGGAAAATTTCAATAGTTCTTGCAAGATAACACAACAGAATTAAATAATTAATTGGTTTTTTCAAGTCAGATGATGACACGATGATGATGATCAGATGACACGATGATCCTTACTAAGAGAGCCATAAAGATAGCAACTACACCTATTCTGTCTCATTTTCAGACTCCAGTAAGAAAAATAAATAAAACACAAAATAATTAAAGAGAACCATAACTAGGGAACAAAACAATCATCTAATATTTTTTTAAATTTATAGAAATATCTTAAAATGAACCATACACAGTACAAGGTACAAACTCTAATCCTATATTCTCCCCTATATAAAAAAAAAATAACCATTTAACGTCTATTTGAAAAAATTAATCCTAATAATAAATTAGTAATTTATACCTTCATGAAAAGTGATGTAGCATAACAGGAGAAAATTATTAGATTTTGCCACCTTGACTGTTTGATTGGTAAACAGATGGTGTCTTTTGTCGAAACGATATGCCAGTTATATTTTATAACTGATACATGTTATCTAAGTAGTTATAACAATATAGCTAAGTAGTTAATTATATTCTAATTAAATCAACAAAAGAAATGATGATGCTGCTCATAAGTTTCTACTAAGCCAAAATATCATTGCTAGTACTAAGGCATGTGCAAAAGGACATCAAATGAAGGTATGATTTATGTGGGCTTCAGTGAAACGACGTAACAGGAAGGAATGCGGGACTATGAGGGACATGTTGGAGTCCTATCTGTGCTAATTTAAATGGAGGAGGAGGTATGAGAAGGAGTGTTTGTTTCAAAAGATATTGGAACACATTGCTGAATTTTGTCCTCAGGTTTAGATGTATTTATTGTTTAAATTTTGAGGTTATCTATTAAAATATGTATTTTAATTGGAAACATATGTATGTTTTCTTTTAAAGTAATGTGTAATGTCTTTAACATGTATCAGTTATAAAATATAACTGGCATGCCTTTTCGACAAAAAACCCAACAGATGTTTACTAGGTCAATTCCTAAAAAAGTAGTGCCTGACAGTGATGGGGTAAATCAGGTGGTTCGAAGACAGTGCTAAGCACTGTCTCTCGAAGAATGCCATGAGATTGAGAGCCAGACACCTCTACAAGTGCCTGTCCTCTCTCCCCCTTCAGGACCTTTATATTGGCAGTCTAGTTTATTTATAATGTATCTAGAAAAAAAAATCTTGATAAGGATTCATTGTGTCTTGAAAGGAAATGATCCACCAAGGATCATGCTCAACTGCCAGGTTTTTCCAACCTATTGAAAAAACAAATGTCCCCTATAAGCCACTTAGAGGCTGGGTTTGTACTTAGGAGGCTCTCCAACTCCAGTCAATCGGCGACAGCTAGAATAGAAAATAAATTATCTTAACCAAACTCCAGGAGTTCATAGTCCACTGAATATGATCATGAGTCCGCTCATTTACTTACTGAGCTAAACATCAGCATACTCTAAATGTAAAAGGATACTATGACTAAGGCATTAAAAGAGGATATGTTATTTTTAAAATCATGAATACATTTATCAGAAAATAAGTATACAAACTTACGGTTCTTGCCGTGTGCATATATTGGGTCCTTCTAAAGTATTATTTTCAATAGTCTTGGCTACTATACTGGCAATGAAAAAACAGACAATCACTGATAAAATGGGATGCTGCATACTGCACTATTTTTCTGAATTATCCTTGAAGAAATTGATTATTGCATCATTCCTTGTTCTTCTACACATGAAAAGAAAAAAAAAGGCAAATTAATTACAAATAATTTTTAGGATATTATTATGTAAGTTTTTACAATGTCTAACAAAAAGCTTATGATGATTTTTTTTAGAAAGAATAATAGTAATAAAGTAAATGAAAAAAATATATAGTAAAGGGAAAAAAACAAGAGGTAAAACAATGTTCCCCTTTTTAACAGCAAAGTAAAACAGATAAATATGTAGTAAGGTTAAGTAAAGTTTCTGGTCTGCCCTACTCAAGCAGGCTGAGACTTACCCGCTGTGCATGTCTATGTCTAGTGAGTGCCTCCATACTCATCACCCGCACTTTCTTAGTCCTGCCAGTCCATATCTGACCTTGAAGGAAACTGTGTGTTTTAACAATGTTCAAGATCGAATACCGTGGGGTTATTAAATTCTTGTGTAAAGAGGGCTTACTCCTGCGCAAATTAAAGAGCACTTGGATGATGTGTATGGGGGGTCCTCCCTCTCTTATTCCACTGTAAAAGGATAGCCAACTTATTTAAGTTAGCGAGAGAAAGTCTGGATGACGACCCGCGTCCTGGTCGCTCATTGGAAGCTGTCACTTCTGAAACAATCCAACTTGTGGAAGCTGAATTGCTGTCTGATCGGAGGCTGAAGACCATTTACATATGAGCAAGGTGAATGCAAGATGGGTTCCAAAAATTCTTTCGGCTGCTCAAAAAGAGAACATGTTCGCTGCTGCAATAAAGTTTTACATGGGTATAATGCAGACCAAGCATTACATAAAGTAGTAAATAGTATAAATACACAAGGAAATATAATATATTCCAGTAGTAAAATATGTACATATGCGGAGGATATAGGTCTTGTGGCTAGAAGTGTTCAAACCCTAACTGAAATTTTCAATAACCTCAATACTGAGAGGAAGAATATGGGCTTTGAAATAAATGATTCGAAAACCAAGTATATGTGCATTGTTCCAGATAATTTAATATTTACCCATAATCTTGTGGTGGAAGGGCGTTTTTGAAAACGTTATTTCCTTTACCTACCTGGGGTCAGAATTAAATAATGAAAATAAAATGATAACAGAAGTACAAAAAAGAATTATGGCCGCTAACCCTGCAGTTTTTGCAAACTTAAAGTTTTTTAAATCATCATTGCTCTCAAAGAAAACAAAAGTAAGGCTATACATAACTTTAATTAGGCCTATTCTTACATATGCTGCTGAAACGTGGACGTTTACTACCACCATCTCAAATGCATTAAGAGTCTTCGAGAGGAAAATACTTAGAAAAATATTTGGTCCATTCTTCGATGAAGTAATTCAAGAATGGAGGATAAGAACAAATAATGAGCTCTACGACTTATACAAGTGAGCTTTATAAAATCCCACCAAATAGAATGGTTAGGGCATGCTCTAAGAATGCCGGCTGATAGAACGCCAAAGAAGATGCTCTAAAGCAGAATTTATGGGACCAAAAGAAGAGGAAGACCTAGGAGAAGATGGATGGATGATTTGCAGGAAGACTTCAAACAGTTGGGAGTAACAAACTGGAAGGAAAAGGCTAAGGATAGGAATATCTGGAGGGCTATTGTTCAGGAAGCCAAGGCCCATTCCGGGCTAAAAAAAAATTTCTTGGATTCAATTGTAACTGGGGATGGGACAATGGTTCAATACTATGACCCATTCAGCAAAAGAGAGAAGACCAGGAGAAGCACTTCCGCTAAAGGAAAAAGTCCCGCAGTCAACAAATAAGGTAATGGCCACCATTTTTTGAGATTTTAGAGGAATACTGCTGAATGATTTTAAGAAAAGGTACACCATAGTGAATGCCGAGTATTATGCAGTCCTAATTCACCACTTACGAGACGCCATCAAAGAGAAAAAGCGGGGGAAGGTAAGCAGAGGTATTCGGCTTCTTCACGACAATGCTTCTGTCTCCAGAGCATTGATTTCCGAGGCCGCTGCGAAGAACTGCGGATTCCATGAAAGCTCTCATCCACTCTAAAGCCCAGAATTGCCCCCTAGCGACTTCTACCTTTTCTCAAAGTTAAAATCTGAACTTCATGGGAGGAGATTTAACATCGACGAAGAGGTCCTGGCAGCGGTGGAAAACATTTTACTAGCTTCAGCCATAGAGTACTATTAAATTGAATGCGATCTCAAACTGCTAAAAAATAAGAAGTGAAAAGATTGAGATTTCACAAAACATGTTAAAGGATAAGGTTTTTTTAATCGTATTCATTGGAATTCCTGATACTAGTGTGTACATTAGCAAATTTAGCTTTCTGAGTGATATTTTTTTTGCAATCAATAATTAGATAATGAAGGAAAAGATAAAAAGAGTTACTAACAAAAGGTTTGATTCATACAGCTGAATCATATTGGTCTGGCCAACATAACAGAAAAAAAATAATAGCTTTCCTGAAGCAAATTAAACCAATTTATAACGTACCTTAATGACTCACACATACAACTTCCGCTATGCTGGGTGAAGCGAAAATTTTAAAAATGTGTCAAATACACATGTTTAGAATAGCATATTTCCAATTGATCCCAAAACTATCACTATGGAAGTATTTCAATTTAAAGGGGTAAGGTATAAATTGGACAAGTTGAGAATTATTTATTTAACATATTTATATTACAAACATATTTTATAATGGATTGAAGTTCTGTTGTTTGAAAAAAAGGAACATTGACTAAAATATAGCTTTACTGATGTACATTTTTTCAGTTTATTAAAAAAGATGTGCATGACACCCTGACTTATTAAACACCCAATTGTTCCTATGGTTTATACTTTCCAATTCCAATGTTTATACATAATCCTTCCCTATGTAGACGAAATTTAACCAAAGTGAGAAATCCTAAATAAAACTGTCTTATATTCAGTCCAAATGAACTATGCTTTTTTCGATTTAATGGATAAAGAAATAGCATTTATACTTATCATTGGAAATTTAATTCCATGATTTCTTTTTTCTGATTCGATATAACACTCTTTATTAATCGAAACGCTACTCAGTTTTAGCAAAGAGACTGACGACTTATCTTTCGAAAACATTCATAATGACTGATTTAGACGAGTAGGTCTCTGTCTATTATATGGTTCGCGAACGAAGGACGCATCCGCTAGATTATATTATGACTAATTTAACCTTAGCCTATGACTAAAATCAAATAAGATAAATAAAATGGAAAAATAAAATAAACGAAAATATCTATTATGAAATTCTTTGAACAACTAAAAAACCTTAAAAGGTTGCTTCTTGTTTGTTTTTGTTATTGTTTTTCTTTTCAAAACACCAATATATTATGGTAAAAATGTTCAATAAGTATCATTGTAAAGCTTTAAAGAAAAAATTTGGTGCGGTGCGCGCATCACACAACTTTCCCTTACCGTCCTATAATAATTATCTTTTTAATATAATTTTAAAGAGTTCACATAAGCACTGCTTCTAATAAACTCAGCAGCATTCACTTCTTCTCCCACTTAAGTACAATAAAACAGTTTTTTAATACAACAATTCTGTACAATACCTATATATTTTAACTTTGTCAAGTTGCAAATATGTTTTAAAATTTTCTGGTCTAGTTTCCATGGAAACATTTTCTTTCCATTAAATAATGTGAAAGTAGAAATTATTAAGTTAATTTCCGCTTTTGTAATCATGAACTACTTTATTACAGAGCGTATTGTTTACAACAGATTAGCGGTTTGGTGGGAGGAGGTTCGGTCGCATCCGTCTCCTTTCGGATGCGCTCGGTTATCCATCTAGGGTCTTGTGATCCTCATAAAATACACTGTATCTTTGCTAATACTAGTCCGATTTTGATGATTTTTTTTTTTAGATAATTTAATAACCTTTCATACAATTCCATACATAATTCACTATAAATTGCATGCTTTTTAAGTTAAGCGCAAATAAAATATTCTTTTCGTCAAAACCTTTTTTCCTGCACTTTTTCGTTGATATACCACATACATGAAAAGTTAAAGGCCTTTAAGGAGAAGACATTAGGCAAGTTTCACCAAAATCGTTGGAGCCGTTTACGAGAAAATTGTAAACAAATGTAAAATCGATTATATAAAGTGGCACTTCTGTTTAGTCGATTTGACGAATAAGTTGCTGTAACATCACAACCATATACCTACCTAACGTAACATCACAACCACCTACCTTAACTACGTAATTTGAGTATCGTACGACTTTTCGTTTTTGAGCTAGGCTGTTCACATACACACACTGGACACACGACCATTTTGCCAGGCTTGGTTATTTGGACTCAGTGGACCTTAAAACGTGTATTTCCGTTGAAAAATCGAATTCGAAAATTTTCACGGTCGCAATACTTTCCCCTTCCTATATACTTCGTATATAGGTAAGGGAAAGTAAAATATTTAAAATAAGTATTAATATTTTTAGGATAATTTTTTTAACATTGTTATTATTGTGACATTTATGTTTCATTTTATGTTTTAAAGTTTGTTTTTTTTCACATTGAAAAATTTATATCCAGATGTTGGGTTTGAATTAACACAGGTTTGTTTTTATACTCCTAAACTAACAGAAATCCGATACTTTCCGTCGTGAAAACTTTTTTATTTATGGGTTAATATTTAATCCTGCCTTTCGTCGTTGTTTGTTTATTTACTTCATTATCATTTAAGTCATTCTAATTTCAATTTTATTGTGAAATTGTGAAATATAAGAGCGAACTCTGATCATTTAAACTATTATGGATAATTCATCTCAAGGCAAGTGTAATACAATGCAATAACTTTTCTAATTTTAAACAAAAAAGGATACTATTTTGACTCTTAAGTGTTTCAGTGCTCTTTCTTTCAAAATAAAAAATAAATATCATTTTTATGACAAAGTAAAATTTTTTTTAAAAAACTTAATGCATACAATTGCATCTTTTGCGAAACTTACATTTCTCTTTCTAATGCATAATTTTAGAGATAAAATTAAAAATATAACTTTTTAAGATAAAAATAAAACTTTTTGGACATAATATTCGAACAATCCTACGAAATTTAATAATTATTTATTTCGGATTCATCATCTCTCAAAACAGATGAAAGGTAAATTACAAAAGTTTCTGCCAGATATTTGCATTTTGGCCACACTGTGCGTACCTCTCAACCTTCTTCTTGAATAGATACGTATAATGTGCTTAAAATGAAAATGAATAAAAAATACCTTTATATCATATTAAAGTGAGTATTTTAATTAAAAGAAATAATATAAAACAAAAACATTTTGCATACAAACACAATGAAAATAATAAAAACTATCTAGGATAGCGTGGTGAAAGATATTGATTGATCGCATTCATAACTGTAGCAGGTAAATATTTCTGGCATTAGAAAACTTTCAATCAGTTATTGCGACCTGTTGACCCATTTATGTTAAAAAAAACAATAATAAAATGAAGATTTGAGGAAAAATGTTCAACACGGCTGAATAAACAGTACAATTTACGATATTATCTCAACGGAAACTTTCACAGATCGAAATTCTAAATACACTGGTCATGGACCCCACAAATTATCATTATTTATCATGAAGAGATTGGCCATTAATAAATAGTCCGTTATTGGTTTATTATTTTCAATAATAGGACATGTAATCAGAGGGTAAAATGGTACAGAGGAAATATTGGATGTGCCTTTCACTGGTAAAAGAAAAAGGAAAGACCAAGAAGCTAAAGGGAGTGCAGAAATATTCCAAGGAAGGATAAAGCAGAGAGATGCGAAGAAGTCAGAAGTCCAATTGATAAGTCAGGAGGCCTAGGGTCACGATGACCATTAGCGCCGGAAAATTAGTCTACGAAGTTCATTACTCTATATCTCAGCTAATACTAATCCAATTTAAATGATTTCTTTTTCTTTTATAGGGAATTTAATTATCTTTCAATTGATCATAACCAAACCTACCTCCCCCAAAAAAACAATTTTGCGGACGGATTTTTTTAAAAATTCGATATTTGGATTCTACGTATTTTGAAGAGAGTTATAAAAAAAAATTTCTTGGTCGATCACAAGGTCTATTATTGAAAATAAACCAAAAGAATTTATATAGATTTTTTTTTTAATGCCTTCTTTGCCTGTTTCCAAAACATCTTACATTTCCCGTATGTCTTTATAAATGGCCGAGTTATGAGCTTATAAAATCTCTAATCGGCATTTATATAGATTTTTTTTCCTCTTTTTTTAATACCTTGTTATGCTTATTCCAAAACAACTTACATTTCCCCTCTATCTTTATAAATGACCGAGTTATGGGCATATAAGATCGACCGCCATTTTGAAGCAAACAGACGGATGGTAATGTCGAGTTCCGAGGATCATCCTGGAGTGATCTGTGACTTTGGCGCCGAATCTCAAGAAAATCGGACCAGTAGTCTCGGAGAAAAGCCGCCAGAAAAACCATTGTATAATGATCTGCATTGACACAGTTTATTCTTAGCACTCCCAGTTCGGTACTATCACGGCGATCATCTTGGTGCCAATTTTTGTTCCTTTGGCACCTACTGTTTAATTTCTTTGTTGAACTTGGTAGTTATGTTTTATAAAGTATTCTGCACATGTTTCTTTCCCGAAACATTCCAAATGCTCATTAGAAAGATAATCCAATTATTTGAACTTTGTACCAAAGCAATACGGAAAGTCCTGTGAATAAACAGACCAGATATTTTTGAAATATTACTATTTGAAAATAATAAACCATTGTGTAATGATTTGCAGCGTTTTTTTAAAAGTTTTATCTTCATTTACAAGTTTTTAATTGTTATCCTCTTTTTTTGTTTGAACTTGGTCACGTTACAGAGCTGTCGAATGACATGAAATTAATATAATTTGGAGGAAGTGCGCAATTGCTTCGTCAAATCCAAACCCTAAACTGGTAAGAACTACTCTTTTTCGTAGCATGAAGTCTAAACACTGATTTATAAGAAATCAGCCACGAGAATTCGTTAAGGTGAAGTATAACAAGTTGTAAAGATATTAGCTCTAACTTGCTGGTAAAGTTGGATCTTTCAACTTCTGCTGTACAGCGTTATCGGTGTTTATCATATCAATAGTTTTTTTTTTTTTTTTTATTCTTGCGGTAAGTTGAACCTACAGAAGCTGTTCTTCTAAACACTATGTTATAATTATACACTTACACTTAATATCATGTTTTGTCGGGACAACTGCGGACTAGCGCATTAAAGCAAAAATGACACCCCTTATCTCCCAATAAAAGTTTGCTACAGCAAAGGCGGCTTTTTATCCCAGCAGCACAACATTGCAGAATGACAAACATAGAGACGTTTCTGGATTAACACCAGATTAAGAACCGAAACAAGTGACGATTAGAAACGTTTTATCACCAGGAAAACGCTTTCGAATCTTTGCTTAGAGGGAGGAAAGGTTGTCAACACCCCTAACAGCTCAACGATTAAACATAGGGCAAAGCGATGTTGTAAGGTGGTGGAATAAATTTTTAAATTCTTGTTTAGTTGAAGATAGACCTCTTAATGATAGATACGAAAAACCAGTTGCAATGAAGATCGTTATATTTTCTTAAGTGCCAAAAGGAACCCAAGCTCAATAGCTATGGACCTATGCCGTCAGCTGCTGAGTACCAAAACAACACTAAGTGACCAAACTTCACCAAATCTTCTTTCGATGCTAACCTTTGGGCTAGAAAACACCAACGCTGCCCCCTCCCCCCCTTGAATAGAGCTCAATGGCAACGCCTTTAATGAGCAAGAAATCATAAAATTGTTTATTGCCTGAGTGGAGAAATTGTTTAATCCGAGAACAAACAATTTTTTATGGCTTATGATATGATTAACCGATAGGTTATAAAATTCTATACGAAATAAAAAAAAAAAATCATCGAATTCGAAGCAATATTAGCAGAGATATAGCGAATTGAACTTAGTATATTAATTCCTTGGTGTTCGTGACCCTTGTTGGTCTGCTGAGTTATCCGTTTACAGTATTTTCTGTCCTGCGCTTCTTCCAATCGCCAACACCAGCTTCCTCGCATTGCTCCCTACTTAATTTTTCCTTGAATCCATCCTCCACTTCAACCAGCTTCTTTGTCTTTCCTTTCACATTTTCCCACTGAAGTTCGTCTCCAACATTTCCTCTTTACCCGTTCACCTTCTATTCTGACCATATATCCTGGGCATCTTAGCCTACTTCCTATTAGGAAAATCGTGAGAATAGACACGCCAGATATTTTTGAAAGATAACTAATAGGAAATAATAAACCGTTGTCTAATTATTTGCAGCGTTTTTTAAAAACAGAGGAAAAATCAAGTTTAAAAAATAAAGATTTTACAGTAATTTAATGTAAAAGATTATAAAATCTAGTGCAAACTTACCCCGTATTGCCTTATTCCAAATTTTTCTCTGACTCGAAGTTTAATTTAAAGAATATTATTTTTATATATATTTTTTTTCAATGAATGGCTAGTAAAATGTAAATCCGTAAGTTAGAAATATAAATTTGTTATAAAATAAAAGATACTGGTAATGAAAATTAACAGCAGGTGTAACTGCTAAGTGAAATTAACAGTTTTCCTCATTCCTATTATTATGTGAAAAGCGTAAAAAATATTGCTAAAACAGTTCTAGCAGAATTAATTTATTTTATAAAAACATTAAATATATACACAATATAGATAAAAAAATAATTAAAATAAATTATCATTGAAGATACCAATTATCATTGAAGTAGCAACAAATTATTCTCTTATTTTTTTTTTCTTAGTCCTGACGATTGACGATATTGTATAACTGCATTCAATTCAGGCCGCACACCCAAACATCTTCTCATTTCCATCTACGTTCAGTGGCGTAGCCAAATGGAGGGTCCGGGAAGTCCGGACTCCCCCGAAATTACAAAATGCTTTTACTTATTATTATGTATAAACAAAAATTGTGTAAACCTATCTGAATATTATTTCATAAATAATATGCCTAGACATAGAAAATATGTTGGGATGGGTTCATTTAAAGTAAATCCTTGGATGGATTCTTCTCCCCTCTCCCCTTGAAACGAAATCTTGGCTGCGCAACTGCCTACATTCAAGTATATCACTATTATTACATATGAATTACATGATATATCCATCTAATTTGATTTTTTTAATCATATCTTAGAAAATTCGCTAATAACAATTGTATAAATTTATATTTTATTAAAAGAAACAGAGTAATACAACAAGAAGGAAACAGAAATGATTAATAACTCTTAACATCTGTAATGGCTGGAAACATGTGCTAAGTGACACGTGCAGTACAAACTCAAATGAGTCTTTATCTTGATTCCTATGATGATGTGGATAGGAGAGATAAAAGAAAAACATAGACTCTCTTGTATGTATACAAGAAGTGAAATGAAAAAATAGAAACCTCCCAACACATATATGCCTATTTCAGATCTTGATAGTTTACACTCATAATACAATTATGTAATTATTTACTTGAGACACAAACGAAAACGCTGACAAATTTTCAATTTTATCTACCTAAAACAACACATTTCCGATTCTATTTATTAACAATGTAGTTTAGAACTCGCTAGTTCTAAAGCCCGCTGGCCTTATCCCATTTAATCATATGTAACGTAATAAGACATGCTTGAGGATACGGCCCCTCTGTGCACTGACATTATCCAATCGTAAGACGGAAACATTTAATTCCAGTTTCAATACATCGTTAGGCTTGACGATTATCTACACGTCATCTGTTATAAAGGAAGGAGGGTCATATTCTAAACTGAATTTAAGTTAAAACTAGGAGGTCAGAGAAGGATTTTGATCACAAGGAAGCTCAGATATGGCTGTAAAAAGGTAGAAAACAATTTTATTTACTAAATTATTTACAGTTTCGGCAGCTGGCCCGACAAAAATGGAGGGTACAGTTTCCAATAAACTTTATCCTCTGCAAATTATTTGACTTATGAAATTGTATTATTTATAACTAGACAGTAAGTCTTTTATGTGACGATGATAGCCATCGAGACTTTCAAGAAACATCGTCAAATGAATAAAATCTTCAGAACAGGGAATATGGAGGGGTGATAAGAAACATGGGAAATGGAGAGTTGAGATTTAAACACAAGATTAGATGAATCATGAATGAAAAACAGCGTTTCAGCCAAGCCTTGACCATCCTCAGACCGAGGGTTTTATTCAGAGACGTGCAATTATGCTGGTTTGTTTCTGAGGTTTTCCTTTCTCTACTTGATTTTTTTCCTGAGAAAATAATGAAAAACAGATTTCGGTGACGAGACAACCGAAGTCAATAAAAAAATAACAGTTTATCTAATTTGATTATGTAACGGCTTTGCACTTTGACTGCCTAACTTTCAAACACAAAAGCCTATTTTTTTCATTTGACATTCCCCGAGATTTGGAACGTTTCATTGAAATCGCCCAACTAGTTTAGAACGAAGTGTCCTTAGAAATTAGAAATAACAACCAAGTAAATAATATTATACCGATAACATAGTATATTATATTAAAATGTGTGTGTATGTGCGCGCGTGCTTGCGTGGGAGACAAGCAATAACCAGAAACTTTAAAATCTTTTCCCGAGTTGAACAAAAAAAAAAAATCGTTTAAGAGCTTCCCCACTTAACTCTCGAGCTCCCCCCAATTTAATTTATTTGTTTACAATTAAGAGTAATTTCATAAAATATTTTAATTTGATTTTTTTCTTTTTTTTTAAGTTTTATAAAAAATAAATATTTGGGATTGAGTTTTATTTTGTTTTTTTATTAAAAATTTTCTGAAAATACTTTACATTGCATTTTTTATTAAAAATTGGTGTTAAATTTTTGTAAATATTCATTCTTATCTATATCCTTTTCTTAAAATTTCTATATCAATTTCAAATGGTAAGTAGTAAACTAAGTATAACAAAAGGACTTCCAATACCTATCGTATCCTTTTTGCATCCAAAATAACGTGAATAATGTGAACAAAATCAGAAAAGTTTTTCTTCATTTAATGCTGTTTAATTTTATAATGACTAAATTAATTTGAAATAAAACTCATTGAAAATGAACTAAAACATATTTATTACTCATAAAACTAAAACATTGGTATAATTATTGTAAAACTTGATAAATATCAATAGGTTAAACTTTTTAGAGTCTACTGAAAAATATGGTTATAAGATATTTTCTCATGACAACGACGATATCTAAAATTATTCTTGTTCAATGGATTGATTGGCACGCTGTATTTTGTTGCAACCATGTGTATTTGGACAGCATTGCTTGATAAACAAAGTTTTCTCTTTCTAATTGGCTGAAAGTTATAATATTTGAAGAAAAAAAACCGTGAGTAATCCCTTATTTTAATCTATCCGTGAACATTCTTTTGACAATAGTTTTTTTACGCACGTCATACTCTGGGATAAATGTAGTTTACAGGATGGGATGTAAGGTTGCCTTCAGTTTATGTTTGTACTTCAAGGTAAACCAGTTAGTTGTTTGTCCCGTTTCATTATTCATTCTATAATGATTTTAAAACGAACAACTATTTTTACGACTTATTATAGCATTCGTTGAGAAAAAAAAATATTTTAACATTTCTTGAAAAGCTAAATTTTTTTATTGGTGATAGTATGGTTGGCTATGGAAAAGTATGAAGGAGAATCTTGCTTGGGGGTGCGGTCAATAAATGAACACATAATAAGAAAAAACTTATACAATGTGTGTCGACATTTCGGCCATCATCAGGGCTAAGAAGAAACAAGATAAAAATAGATATAACAGTGACAGTACTAGTGATAATAAGAAGGTTAACAAATACTAAGATGAAAAAGTATAAAGTATAAATAAAAATATGTTGATCATAATATGTTAATATTAATGTGAAAAATAAGGAATATAGAAATATGTTAATAAAATATAAATAACGTTAAAAAAGTTAAAAAAAAAATGCTAACCATAATGCGAAAAATAATAATAAATAAAGAAAAATATGTTAATGGATAAGGACAAAAAAGTTATTTAAAATTAATGTGAAAATATAGATATAGAAAGAAAGATAAATAAAATGAATGAAGAGAAATAAAATACATGAAAAATACTTTATTTTATTTATACCTTATTTTTTACAATTTTTTCACTTTATTTTTTATACCAAATACTTTATTTTTAATTATAGTATTTTTCATGTATTTTACTATATCTTTCTCTTCATTCATTTTATTTATCTTTCTTGTCCTAGCAGACTCGAATTTAGCACATTTTAATATTCCAAAAATCTGTTAAGTAACTTGCTTTGCAAAGCCAATCAAAATTTGACTGGATTTGAAAATTTTGTTTCTAAAAGTAATACCCAAACTTCATTTCACAGCTCGAAAAATATCTCAAGAACCTTTCCTCAGGAGGGCTAGCGAGTCGCAGGTATGCAACAAGAAGAGCTGAAAACCGACCACTCTGTCCTTGCATAAACAACCAGCTTGAAACAACCTGAATTGTAGGGAGCATAGTTTATTATTTTAATAACTTTATCAAAAGTATTTTTAGAGCTTACTGGCATTTTTTTTTTTTTTTTTTTGTGAATACAACAATGAATCCTTTTTCACCACTTTGCATGCGGTGTGATAGCATTCAACTTACCTAAAAATGCCGTTTTATAGCCGAACATGGCCCCAGCACCATAATTTTTAACTCCAACACATTTATCCAATTTAATACTGTTTTGAAAGAAACTGATCAATGGCATCGAAAATGTCTTCACCTTTTATATCATTCACAAGAAAATAAAAGGTGTTCTTAAAACTGATACTCCTAAACAAATCTAATAAAGCAAGCATAATACATTTCTTCGATATGTCTATGCTTTTGTTTATTAGTAAAGCATACATGTCACTCAAGGGTAATTTGAAAAACAAATTAAAGACCATTGCGGTAGAAGATAAGATAAGAACATAACACTTCTCTAATGTATCGCTGGCGGCGAATTAAATTGAACCCAGTGATTTGAATAGATTTTAAAAACTGCCGGTAGTGCTGCTGAACAATATGGAGCCAAAATATAAAAATCACTAAAATAGTACATGGGATATTTTATTTTCTAGTGAAAACGACGATATACAATATTTAAATCTTATACATATTTCTAAAACTTATTTTGCATTTCATTATTATTGTGTTTGACAATTACTTTGCTTGCATCCTTTTCAAGTTATTCGCTTTTCATATCATAATATCCTTCCATATCATTACATATATTAGGGTGAGCATTTCTTCTAAGTTTCGAAATACATTATATTATGTTCTATATTTAGTTCCCATCAAGAAGCTGTTCGATTCCCTGCTGGTAACAGTCTTTGGGTTTCGACTGGAAAAAGTCTTCTACAACAATTTTTACCTCCTCCAATGTTCGAAATGTTTTCCCCTTAAGAAAGTGAGTCATTGCTCGTAAAAGATAAAAGTCCGAAGGTGAAAGAAAGATGTAGGGTGGGTGCGGTCGAAGTTCGATGGCATCCATTTCAGCAGGTTTTTGGACACATTTCCAGGCGACGTTTGGCTTGCACCGAGTTGAGCTTATCTGGAACTTCTCTACATGCTCTCTCCTCTTTATCTAATTGGTGTAAGTGACGATTCACACTTGACTGATGACAAACCAAGTTCGAAGGATAGCTGCCGAGTACTTATTGTGGGATCATCTTCAATAGCGTGTCATAGAGCCTCGCTGTCCGGCTGCCTTTCCAAAATTGTATCGCCACTTTCAAATTTGGCGAACCACTTCCTCACAGTCCGCTCATTAAGGTTAGGTTTCTTTTCAACTTCCCATATCAAATGCATGGTTTCGGCGGCTGAAAATTTCCTTTTTCAGTAATGTCGCAGAATAACTTGAATTTCATACTTCAACGTCACTTTGATTGAAAGAATGCTAAACAACTACTGAGCCTCAGGTAAGAACTTTTGTTTATAGAAAATTTTTAATGGCAGATAATTTAGAAATATATATATATATAACTTCTATCTAATTACACTAAAGAAATAATTTTGTACAAAAAAATACTAAAATATTAACTTGCATAAAATGAATAAGATGGTCAAAGGCAGGGACGCATTTAGGATTTTCACTAGGAGGAGCAAGCTTAATTTTGCCGCCCCTACTTTTATCCCCTCCCAATAAAAGTAAACTGTTTGATAACAGTATTTTATATTTCGAAATAAATGTTATCATCTGACATTTACTCATTTTATTTACTGGATTAAGGACAAAGCAATCAAAAAGCAGAAACAAATATTTTTTACTTAATTCAAAAATAAAATTTGGTTCGAAATTTACTGCTCTCTAAATTCTACCGCTCGGGGCAAGAGCCCCCTTGGCCCCCATTTCTAGTGATTATAAAAACAAAACGTCGTTGCCGCCGTGAAACCTCATATGCACCAAACATGTGATTTCACAAGACTAACGAAAAACTGATTAATTAGCAATGCTATAAAATATAATTTTATGAACTAATTATAAACATTCCAACATGGTAGGTAAATAACTGAGAATCCACCTACGTAAAGACTGTCGTGGAAATGTCTCCCCGGTGGTTTCTACCCGGTAACAAAGAAGTACTTTAATTCCATTTTTTAGTCTTACTTTTCCGAAAATAATAGACTTCTGCACTTCTTCGAAGATCGCTTGAGGGGGATGGGTGCTATTAAATCTGTTTCATAACTCCTGGAACATGTTTTGGGAGTTTTATATCTAATGTGTGTGTGTTAAGCTGGTTCCTAACCATCAGATATAGAAATATATGTGTGCGTATATATACATTTAAATGTACACCAGCTACATTTTCTCCCACTCCTCAAGGTTTTCAAGGTTTTTCGCACCTCTATAGGCCACTCGAAACTGAGTTGGAGATGGAAAAGTGCATTTTGGGTGTCTCAACTTTTTTCTCCTACTCCGCCATTTAGATATTTTCAATTTTGTATTTTAGTTAAAATACAACTTTACTGGTGGAGCATTGCTGCTCACACTTATTTTAATATCTCTGAAGGCTTATGCTTCTTCTATGACTTATGCAGTAATTAGTAGGCCTTACTGAGTTGACCAATCTTAAGTATTGAAATAGCAAACCTACCTGTTTGACATATTTACATTAAAATTCCAGTTACGTATTCAGTTTAACCGAACGATCCATATTTAACTTAAAAATAACCATGAACTAATCCTGAAACAGTCGAACATACGTGGTAGCTAACAAGGAGGTACACCTGAACTAATATTAGTTTATTTCATCTCACCTCTAATAAAGGTCGTTTCTGGTTACCATCTTAAACAATGAGTCATTATGAAACTAATTTCTGTGATTACGCAATAGAGGTATCCTCGTAATTCGAGGCACACCACACTAAAAGGACTTGCATCTACATGCGGCGGCAGCCGTCGTTCTTTATGAGCAATTTTGTGCGACAGCTTTTGTCTTTAAACTTGATATTAATTCATATGCCAGTGGTGTTACTTCTGTATAAATGAAACGTTGACAGTCCATAAGAACAGCCACAGGACTCTTGCCGCACAGAAAATTCAAAAGGAAGTCCGTCAAATACGAATTCACGCATTTCATGCGACAAACAATTTTTTTTGTGAACAATCTCTTTCACTTCTTCATATTTTGTTAGTTAGCATCTTTTCGTCCGATACAGCGAAAACGTGCAACATACTTATTTCGCATCGAGGTCAAAGCTATCTCTGTTAATCTATAATA